>OY288280.1:31287777-31645980 GCA_958450335.1 Hibiscus tridactylites | reverse complement strand
GTTATAGTCCGTTAGTCCCTAACGGATTGCTGATGCGACGGAATTAATTAACGAAAAAATAAGGATAAATTACTGCAATAGCCATTAAAATTTATCTCATGTACATTTTTTCTCCTCAATTTAAAAAAGTAAACATTATAGTCACTAATAAAAATGTTTCTTTATAATTTCACCCTTAAATTTTTAAAAATTCATTTTTCAATCCTAAAACTTTACAATCAATTAGTACAATAATATTATAAATGCTTAGATGAAAAATAGGTGCCCAAAGTATACCCTTGGAAACTTAGGTGCCCAAATTGCTCCTATTTAATAACTCAAACTTAAAAATTTAGTCCACTAACTACTAAAAAATTCGAGTTATTGGAATTTCTATTTATAATTCAAACTTTATTTTGAATTTTTGAGTCGAGT
This sequence comes from Hibiscus tridactylites, assembly GCA_958450335.1. Lineage (NCBI taxonomy): Eukaryota > Viridiplantae > Streptophyta > Magnoliopsida > Malvales > Malvaceae > Hibiscus > Hibiscus tridactylites. The sequence continues at coordinate 31,645,566 of OY288280.1, read as the reverse complement.
TTATGAAATTATGAGTCAAGTATTTTCACATCAAACCAAAAAATTTAATTTTTTCGAGTCAAGTCGAGTTATTGGAATTTCTATTTTATAATTCAAACTTTATTTTGAATTTTTGAGTCGAGTTTATGAAATTATGAGTCGAGTATTTTCACATCAAACCTAAAAATTTAATTTTTTCGAATCAAATCGAGTGTTGCACTTCCCTACATCTAATTTTTAATTTTAATCCGTGTTTGTCCCAACTCAGCGCCTGGATCGATATCAACTTTTGAACAATGTTGATTTCATTTCACGTCTACTGCTCTGCTTTCACGCCTAGCTTATAGGTTAGTATCTTTTGCTTTGCAGAGGATAAAACATCTCTGCCATATGAACTAGTTTACAACGATGCACAAGCAAAGTATATTTTTTGTGATTAAATGGTTAGTGAAGAGCACATTTTCTTATATATATATATATATATATATATATATATATATATATATATATATATATATATATATATAATATGGCGGTATTCGAGATGGAAATTGGATGTGGTTTTATGGGTGATATTTACTGTAGCATTTCATGCTTGGGACAAACACAAATTAAAATTAAAAATTATATGTAGGGAAGTGCAACACTCGACTTGATTCGAAAAAATTAAATTTTTAGGTTTGATGTGAAAATACTCGACTCATAATTTCATAAACTCGACTCAAAAATTCAAAATAAAGTTTGAATTATAAAATAGAAATTCCAATAACTCGACTTGACTCGAAAAAATTAAATTTTTTAGTTTGATGTGAAAATACTCGACTCATAATTTCATAAGCTCGACTCAAAAATTCAAAATAAAGTTTGAATTATAAAATAGAAATTCCAATAACTCGAATTTTTTAGTAGTTAGTGGACTAAATTTTTAAGTTTGAGTTATTAAATAGGAGCAATTTGGGCACCTAAGTTTCAAAGGGTATACTTTGGGCACCTATTTTTCATCTAAGCATTTATAATATTATTGTACTAATTGATTGTAAAGTTTTAGGATTGAAAAATGAATTTTTAAAAATTTAAGGGTGAAAATATAAAGAAACATTTTTATTAGTGACTATAATGTTTACTTTATTAAATTGAGGAGGAAAAATGTACATGAGATAAATTTTAATGGCTATTGCAGTAATTTATCCTTATTTTTTCGTTAATTAATTCCGCCATATCAGCAATCCGTTAGGGGACTAACGGACTATAACGTCGGAGTGACCAAGTCTTTACACATCGAAAACCTAGATGACCACTTATTGGCACTTTTCAAAAGTGGTGACTAAATCTGTACAAACGGGAAACGAAAGTGACCCCTGCAGTAGTTTACCCCATTTAAAAAATAAACATTATGATCACTATTAAAAAGGTTTCTTTATAATTTCACCCTTGAATTTTAAAAATTCATTTTTCAACCCCTAAAACTTTACAATCAATTAGTACAATAATATTATAAAGGCTTAAATGAAAAATAGATACCCAAAGTATACCCTCTTTAAATTTTAGGTGTCAAAATTGCTCCTTTTTAATAACTAAACTTCAAATTGCTCCTATTTTTTTCACTTTAAATTATTTTATTATTGTTAAATCAAAAGGGTGCATTGACAAAATTTCGAAGTATAAAGGCTCAATTAGTTATAAAAAAATTTCAAAGACTTATTTTTTTTTTTAAGTTCAAGGATTTATAGTACCCTTGAACCTAAAAAAAAGAACTGGAAGTCCTCGTACCCACTGCTGCCAGTTGCTAGTTTACAGTTCACAACACAATTATCAAATCCAATATGAATTCCAAATACTAGTTTGATTGTAACCCTATTAGCCCGGCCTAGACGCCCGACCCGAACTACGAAAGTTACACGGGGAAAACCAAAGTCAACTCGTTAAAGTCAACCTTGATTCACGACCTTTTTTCCTTTTTATCTTTTCTAGATGCATATTATTAACCTACGTGTTTATAAAACATTCAGCGGAAGCGACACAACGAAAGGAACTCAAATAGGGGTTCGATTGCACACAAATGACTATAAGGGACTAAAATCTAAATTTCTAGATTTTTGAGGACTAAACAGGATTTCAAGTTACCAATCCAAAATTAAACACATAATAAGCCAACATGTCGAATTTCATCTTAAACGGACCTCTCAAACTCAATTAATTAAGCATTTAAGATTCAGGGGCCAAAACGTAAGAAACAGAAACCTGAACAATTCAAATTCAATCTCCAACGGTCAGGCGTTTCGAAACACAAGGCCATGTATCGGAACGGTCGTTTCGAAACCAGGTTGACCGTTTCGATATTCAGGTGCATTCCGAGACTCGTTTCGAAACACCCCTTTCCAGTGGCCAAAACGTTCCGGAACGTTCTTGCCTGTTCCGAAACCTCTTGACCATTTCAGGCCTCTGTTTCGAAACATGTAAGGGCGTTCTGATACGCCTTGTTCTGTAACAGCAGATTTTTCTGGTTTTCACTTCTTTTCATATTCGAATACATTCCAAAACATGACACAACATACATGCAACGCATTTATGCATAAAATATCATATTTATGAAATAAAAACTACCATAGCATCAATCATGCAACCATAGGTACTAAAGGCATGCTCCTTAGTCCACCAAAGTCACAACAAGCTAAAATCAACATTCAAACCAAAAACCAATCATCAAAGGCCATTTACAACTCAAATATAATCAACCAAACATGCTCGAAGCAAAAAGCAACATTCTCAACCATCCAAAAATATAAATCCCACCCATTGCCTCTTATTACACCAAAGTAAAGCCACATACTTTGCTAAATCAAAATGCTTGGATTTTCCCTTGCTTGTGTGCTGCCTCAAACTCCTAGTTATCTGCATTGATGAAACAAATGAGCATAAGCACAAAGCTTAGTGAGGATCGCTAAACAACATTCATCAATGCATTCCATACAATTTGCAAAACCACCACTTTTCATCACATGCCTTTAAATAATACATGTCCATTCAAGACATCAATGCACTTTCAAAAAAAATGCTCACATGCATCATTTTAAATCAACAAATAAACCTTTGCTCATGCTTTACCAAGCATCTCATGCATCCTAGCATCATACACAAGCATCTCATGCTTAACAATAACCATTTACATTATATTGGCTCGCAAGTGATAATCCATAAATCATTCCAACAAAAGACACAATCAGATACGCAGATTACAAGCGTTGTCCCCCACGCTTCATACATACTACCGGACTTCACAAGGTGGAGTTCAATGGCACAATCACAACCCCTCAACACCCGTGATGGAGATTAATGGCACAATCACAACCCCTCAACATCACTCATCGGTAGTTGTATAATTCCACTAACGAGAGTATGGGACACATACACAAGACTCACACACGGGATCAAACCATTCACCGTTGTGATCTCAACCTCAAGCGTTAGGGTACTTGGATGGAGATTACGACACAATCACAACCGCTTGACATCCAAGGCGACTTTATTCACGGTGCACCCAATCCTATAGTCGGCTAACTATATCCGATTAAAGTAACCAAAAACCATTTCCATCACTTGCCAATATAATCATTTAACATCATAATCCATTGTTTTACAAGCATAATAACAATGCCATTTCCACAAGCATAACCATGCTTAACAACACATGCATTTAACACATAAACCAAGGATCACTTACCTAGTGCATCCTTAACATAATGACATTAAAATCCAGCATTTAGCCATGCTTAAACATGCTTGAAAACAGTAAACAAATCCACATATAGCTCAAGTGCATTTTCATTAAAATATAGCACATTTCTGAGAGAGACTTTCGAACCACTTACTCTTGAGCTTAGCTAAGTGTTTCAAACTTACACTAAGCTCCCAAGACCACGCTCAAAGCGTTACAAAGCTGGAAAATCCATTTCCACTCACCGATATGTGAAGCCTTGCTCGCCGACTAGAAAATTACCCCTTCAGAGCCTCCAAAATCACCTCGTTTGCTCCCAGATCAAGATCCCATGTTTTCACAACATCAAAACAGAGATCTAAATGCATTAAAATGCATTCCAACACCAGCAACAATTCACAAACTCGTTGCTCACCCAAACTATACCAGATTACCCATCCAAAACAACCGAAAAACTCTATAGATTGCTTCCTAAACCAAGCCCAGCCAACATACATCACTTCCAATAAATTATCAACATCAAAACACATCTAATAAACAACCTAACCCATCCTTATACCTCCAGCAAACAAGATTCCACCATTTCACCCCAAAAACCCACTTAAAACTATCAAGAACTTCAAGGATCTCAAGGAATTCGGGATCTATGTTATCAAAACTTCATTTCAACATATTAACAACTTAAAACTCAATTAGAATTAATCCACAACAGGGCTTAGCAAAACAAATCCGAAAAATCAAGATTTCAACAAAATTTTTACAAGATTTTGATCTCCAATCAAAACTATAATGAAACCTCAACCAAAAATAGTATTTAGAAGCCAAATATCTTGGGAATTTCAATAAAGAACTTTGATTAGAGGTTGAGAACGGGATTTACCTCCAATCCTTGCTTTCCTCAATGAATGACAAGTTTTCCTTAGAAAAATCTTGAAGAACTTGGAAGGATTTCTTGAAAATTGTTTAGGAAATGTTAAGAGAGTGTTTGGGAGAAAAGAATTTTGGAGAGAAAATAATGAAAATAGTGTTTGGCTGAAAATGAAGAGAAAATGGTAGTTACGTAATAGGATTCCTCATTAACTGCCTATTTTAATTAATTAAAATAAAACCAATTAAAACCATTTAATAAAAAGCCTTTTTAAAACACATGTCATATTGAGGAAATGTCAAATTGCCTTAAAGCCCCCTAGAGATTCTAAGATTTTGACTTCTACTTTAAAAATCACATTTTCCACAGTTTTGAAACTTTACAAATTGGTCACTACTCAAAATGTCCATTTTCCAAAACCCTTTTTTGTAAAATTGATTTGACCAACCTGTTAAACATATTTTTAGAGGATTTTAGCAATTTTTACCACTTTTTTTATCCTATCCCGATCCTTGATTTCCTTAAATCATCTTTCGCGATTCGAACTGTTTCCGACCGGTCCGGTCCGATGTCTAAAACATCTTGGCCCAAAACCAGGGCATTACAACTCTCCCCCACTTAGGAAATTTCATCCTCAAAATTTTACCTGATGGAAAAAGGTGCAGAAACTGCTTCAGCATGTCCGCCTTGCTTTCCTACGTGGCCTCCTCAACTCCTCGATGTCGCCACAACACCTTCGCAAGCTCTATCGTCTTACCACAAAGAACCTTGCTGCTTACATCCAGAATCCTCACTGGTTCCTCATCATATGACAGATCCAGATTCAACTCTATCTCACATGCGAAGGATCTGATTTGTACCTCCGTAACATAGAGACATGAAACACATCATGTATCTTTTCCAACTCCGTAGGCAATCTCAACCGATATGCCACAGGACCAATTCCCTCCACAACCTCGTAGGGTCCAATGAACCTTGGGCTAAGCTTACCCTTACGCCCAAATCTCATCACCTTCTTCCAAGGCGATACTTTCAAAAACACACGTTCGCCAATCGTGAACTCAATCTCTTTACGCTTCAGGTCCGCGTAAGACTTTTGCCTATCTGATGATGCCTTCAAACGCTCACAAATGAGCTTCACCTTCTCGATGGTTCCCTTTAACATAACCGGCATTGAAATCAACTTTTGCCCAGCTTCTGCCCAACAAAGAGGGGTCCTACACCTTCTCCCATACAAAGCCTCATATGGAGCCATTTGAATACTCACCTGGTAACTATTATTATACGCAAACTCAACCAACGGCAAGTGCTTCTCCCAAGAACCCTAAAAATCTATCACGCAGCACCGCAACATGTCCACAAGCACTTGGATCACACGTTCTGACTGTCCATCCGTCTAAGGATGATAGGAAGTACTGAAATTCAACCGTGTACCCAAGGCTTGATGCAAACATTCCCAAAATCGTGTTGTAAACCTCAGATCCCTATCCGACACTATAGACTTTGGCACACCGTGCAACCGCACAATCTCAGCTATGTACAGCTCAGCCAACTTATCCAAGGTATACGTAGTATGCACAGGCAGAAAATGTGCACACTTCGTGAGCCGATCTGCAATCACCCAAACTGAATTCTTCTTTGATGGTGGGAAAGGCAATCCAGACACAAAATCCATGATGATTCTCTCCCACTTCCATTCTGGGATTCTCAAGGGCTGCAACAACCCATAAGGAACCTGATGCTCGGCCTTCACCCGCTGACACACCATGCACTTACTAACGAACTCAACCACATCCTTTTTCAACCCAACCCAATAGTACCCATCTTTCAAATCACGATATATCTTTTTACTACCAGGGTGCATAGCAAAAGGACTACTATGAGCTTCAGTCAGAATAGTGTGCCTCAACTCAACATCATCTGGTACCACTATTCGACTCCCAAAGCACAAAAACCCATCCTCACTAAAGCTGAAATCTGAAGGTCTACCCTCCGCAATGTCTTGAACATGCGAAACAAGGGAATCATCAAGTAACTGCTTATCTTTGATCAACTGAATCAGAGATGGTTTCACTTACAATTCGGCAATAAGACCACCATCACGTGAAATACTCAAGCGAGCAAACATTACCCTCAACTCCACAGCCACTTTCCGGCTCAAAGCATTAGCCATAACATTCGCCTTGCCCGGGTGATACTCAGTCGTCAGGCCATAATCTTTAAGCAGCTCCACCCAACGACGTTGCCTAAGATTCAACTCTTTCTGAGACATAAGATACATCAAGCTCTTATGATCCGTGAACACAATACACTTCTCACCGTACAAGTAATGCCTCCAAATCTTCAGGGCAAACACCACAGCCGCAAGCTCAAGATCATCAGTAGGGTAGTTGCGCTCATGCACCTTCAACTGCCTAGATGCATAGGCCACTACCTTACCCTCATGCATCAACACGCAACCCAAACCAAACAATGGACGCATAATGTAGAACTATTGTTTTGATATAATAATTGAAAAATGTTTTGGACTAAGATAAAAAGAATTCAAAACTATTTCTAAAGTCCAAACAACTTAAAACTATGTTTATGGGATGTTTTAAAAGGTTTTTACATGTTTTCAAAAGCCAAATTAAACAAAACCATCCAGGTGTATCGAAATACCCCTAGGCGTTTCGATACGGTGTCTTACAGTGTTAAAATGTTTTGATACGGGTTTCGAAATAGGTCTTTTCTGGATGAGGATTTTGCCAAGCGTTTCGATACGGGCTATGTCGTTTCGATACGCCTACGTGGCATCGACCACAATGGTCACAAACCCCTAATGGCTATTTCCCAACTAACATTTAAATGCAGAGCGTTTCGATACGGTGTCTAGAGTTTCGATACAGGCGTTTTGATACGGCCCATGGCGTTTCGATACGAGTGCTGCAACAGACTGCAACAGCTCTTTCTACTTGAAGAGCGTATCGAAACGGGTTCGAGCGTTTCGATACGGGTAGCTGCAGAACTACATTTATGGTGGGAAATTATGTCTTCAATGGTTCAAATTAAACCCCGACGGCTAGTAACGGCTACAAACTCATTAAGGAGTATTAAAGGGACCTCCAAGCATCAAGTAATGGTCAATGCTTCTATTGCCAATCAACAAATGATCAAGAATTGTCTTAGTATTTAAATTGCCATTTCTTTGTATAGACAAACACTAGTGAGCCAAAAATGTTAGATTTGCTCAAGTGTTTTTGGTTTTGGGTGAGAGCTAAATTGTGCAAACAAACACGTATTAGAGGGATTTGTGTTTGCTTATATTTTCTCTTGTAAAGAGGGTTTGATCAAAGCTTTGTGTAGAAAGCTTGATCGGTGTATAAGGGTTTCCTCTTAAACCTAGAAAAGGGGACGAATCAATAGTTGATTGATTGGAAATCCTTAGTGGGAAGCTAAGGTAGTGGATGTAGACCTTGGTTAGAAGGTTGAACAACTCTAAAAGCATTGTGTCATTAGTCTTTTTAGCTTCCACACCACTATCACCCAAATATCCAACCTCTCCACACTTGGCGAGCAAGAACGGTTGAAGGAATCGAGCACCTAAAAACCCAAAAATTGGTATCAGAGCTTGGCTCAATCGAAGAGGATTAACATCCTATTGAGAAGATTCAGTAAGCTTGATCATCATTTCACACAACCGACTCAATGTCGTAATCCATCGACAAACCGCCCTTCTTCGACGGAACTCACTATGCCCATTGGAAGAAAAAGATGAAATTCTTCATTAAATCAAGAGACTACAAGCTATGGGACATAGTTAAAGATGGTTCGTTTGTGCCTCAACGAAGCAAAGCGGAATGGAGTGCCGACGATCGCAGGAAGATAGAGCTTAATTGCAAAGCCTTACACATTCTATTTTGTGCTTTTAACCCAACCATCTATGAGAAGATGTCTTCTTGTGAGAGTGCCAAGGAGGTATGGGACAAGCTTGAAGCGACATACGAAGGGACAAATGAAGTAAAGGAGACCAAGATTGGGCTCCTCACCTTAGAGTATGAGAACTTCAAGATGTATCCGGAAGAGGACATCGAGAAGATGTTTGATAGGTTCTCCACTATCACCAATGATCTTAAAGGTTATGGAGAAGCCATTCCAGAAGAGAATCTTGTCCGAAAGCTCATCTACTCACTTCTCGAGTTATGGGACTCAAAGAGGACCGCCATCATCGAAGCCAAAAATCTCAAGACTTTGAAGCTTGATGAGCTAATGGGGTCACTTCTCACTCACCAAATCATGAAGAAAAACAAAGAAGAGGAGAAGAATAGGGAAGAAATTAGAGCTATGGTAGAGAAGAAAATCAAAGGGCTTGGCATCAACACAAATGCCATTGCTCTCAAATCCTCCACTTGCCATCATGTCTACTCAAGTGAAGAGGAGGATGAAGAAGAAGAGATAGTTCATCTCTTCAAAAAGTGTGCCCCTTTCATGAAAAAACCCTTAAGAGAGCTTGAACGAGAATCCATGAAGAAGGAGAGGGCAAGCACTTCAAACCTTAAGAAGAAGGCATATGTGGCTACTTGGAGTGATGAGGACTCCACCGACGATGAACAAGCCAACCTTTTCCTTATGGCCATCGAAGAAGATTCAAGGGTAACTTCTAATTCATCTACTTCATGTTCTTATTCTTTTGATGAATTACAAGATGCCTATGACGATTTGGTTTTAGAGTTTAAAAAACACATTTTGAAAAACAATAAATTGATTTAAAAGTTGAAAATTCAAAATGATTTGATTTCTACAACCAAACTTGAACTTGAAGCAAAACTCGAAGAGTTTGAACAAAAGTGTTTTGATTTACAAAATTTGATTCAAAAGGTTCAAGAAGAAAAAGATTTGATTTCCAAAGAGCTTGAAAAGAAAAATAATTTTGGAAAATCAAACTTTTATGTAAGACAATATAGTGCCCCTAAATTTGTAAATGGAAAATGTTTTAGAAGTGTTTGGGTCCCAAAAGGACTAACCACTTCAACTAAAAAGGATGAAATTGAAAAATGGATTCCTAAGGGGACTAAATTTTGTGCTACTAATGTCTATGGATCCAAAGCAATTTGAATACCAAAAATTACTTGATTGTCTTTCGCTAGGTGTGATGGAGAATGATCAACAAGTCAAACTTTGAGGGGTAGCTTCATGCACACAAGAAAGACAGTTGAAGAAGGAAGACTTCACATCCTCCCTTGTGTTCAAGTGTGGCAAATTCTAGTTGTTTTTTTATTTGATTTATTTTTCTTTTAATTCAACTAGATGATCATATATGTCAGACTAAAAATTTTATGTTGCTTTGAGTAAGGGGGAGTCATTTTAAAAACCAAAATTCTTAATTTTGTCATTTTTACCTCTATTGTTATTTTAAACTTTGAGGGGTAGCTTCATGCACACAAGAAAGACACTTGAAGAAGGAAGACTTCACATCCTCCCTTGTGTTCAAGTATTTTGAATTCTTTTTGATATAATAAAAAGGGGGAGAAATTGTTTGAAAAATTGAATGTTCAAATGAATAAGGGGAGCTTTAATTGATTTCAAATTTTTCATCTCTTGTTCACTTTCTTAAAGTTAAGGGGGGGGGGGAATCCCAAACAATTTTTCAAGTTAGTTTTATTATATCAAAAAGGGGGAGATTGTAGAACTAATGTTTTGATATAATAATTAAAAATGTTTTGGACTAAGTTAAAAAGAATTCAAAACTATTTCTAAAGCCCAAACAACTTAAAACTATGTTTAGGGGATGTTTTAAAAGGTTTTTACATGTTTTCAAAAGCCAAATTAAACAAAATCATCTAGGTGTATCGAAACACCTCTAGGATTTTTGATATGGTGTCTTACAATGTTAAAACGTTTCAATACGGGTTTCGAAACGGGTCTTTTCTGGATGAGGATTTTGCCAAGCGTTTCGATACGGGCTATGCCGTTTCGATATGCCTACGTGGTATCGACCACAACGGTCACAAACCTCCAACAGCTATTTCCCAACTAACATTTAAATACAGAACGTTTCGATACGGTGTCTAGTGTTTCGATACGAGTGTTGCATCAGACTACAACGGCTCTTTCTACTTGAAGAGCGTATCGAAACGGGTTCGAGCGTTTCGATACGGGTAGCTGCAGAACTGCATTTATAGTGGGAAATTATGTCTCCAATGGCTCGAATTCAACCCCAACGGCTAGTAACGGCTACAAACTCATTAAGGAGTATAAAAGGGACCCCCAAGCATCAAGTAATGGTCAATGCTTCTATTGTCAATCAACAAATGATCAAGAATTGTCTTAGTATTTAAATTGACATTTCTTTGTATAGACAAACACTAGTGAGCCAAAATTGTTAGATTTGCTCAAGTGTTTTAGGCTTTGGGTGAGAGCTAAATTGTGCAAACAAACACCTATTAGAGGGATTTGTGTTTTCTTATCTTTTCTCTTGTAAAGAGGGTTTGATCAAGGCTTTGGGTAGAAAGCTTGATTGGTGTATAAGGGTTTCCTCCTAAACCTAGAAAAGGGGACAAATCAATAATGGATTGATTAGAAATCCTTAGTGGGAAGCTAAGGTAGTGGAAGTAGACCTTGGTTAGAAGGTTGAACCACTCTAAAATCATTGTGTCATTAATCTTTTTAGCTTCCACACCACTATCACCCAAATATCCAACCTGTCCACACTTGGCAAGCAAGAACGGTTGAAGGAATCGAGCACCTAAAAACCCAACATATCACTATAGACCACAAACTCCTTACCAGACTCAGGTTGAATCAGAAGAGGAGCTTGCATCAAAGCTTCCTTCAACCTTTCAAAAGCTTGCAGCCTCGCATCTGTCCACTCAAGGTGAACATTCTTCTGCAGCAACTTGGTTAACGGTGCAGCTATCTTCGAGAAACCCTCAACGAATCTACGGTAGTACCCAGCTAGACCAAGAAAACTTCGCACCTTCGTCACTGACTTAGGTACTTTCCATCCCATCACAACCTTAGGCGTACCGAAACGCCTGACCTAAAATGTCACATTTTTGTTGGTTTTTCTCATTTTCAACTAGCCATAAACATCCAAGCATGCTTCTAATTTATATATAACATAACCAAACAACAATCTTCAACTAATCCAAGCATGCAACCTAGAAAATAAGTCAAGCAAGATACTGAAATGCATAACCAAGCATAAACAAAATACCAAAGGCCATTTACAAGTCAACATAGCATCACAAACTTGCCACAAAACAGGGAGTTTCAAAACACACTCTCCCAAAACTTTAAGGCATCCTCCCATTGCCAATTATTACTACTAGGTAACCGAAAAACCATACTTGAGCTTTGTATCACTCCTTGAAATCCTTCTTGCCCCCTTCTTGCCTAAAATGTGCTATTTCTCAGCATTGTTGGAAAAAGAGAGCATAAGCAATAATGCCTAGCGAGGGATGCTCAAAACAAACCAACAACAACAATGCATTGTAAACCATTTCTCAAGTGGAAAACGCTATTTCATCATGCCCAATCTATCCCATGCTTGAAACCATTTTCAAAGCAAAATCATATCATTAAAACCACATGTACCATATGTCTCATGCATTAACCATAATGTAAAATCTCAAGGCAAAGCTACTCATGCTTGTTTCTCATAGAGCATTTCTCAAATCATGTTCTCATATGCAAACTCAATACATAAAATCATTTATAAACAAGGTGCATGTGTATCTCATATATTGGCATTTTAGCAACATTACTCGGATATGTGAATAGCTTGACGGAATCTCACATCGTTAAGTCCTACCTCGGTGGAATCTCACATCATCGAATTCTCATGATGGTATCTGTCATCGCCACAAAGCTTGATGAAATCTCACATCATCAAGACCTACCATGGTAGGTTCTCTCATCACCAAACTCTCACTTCAGAACGGGATGGCACTACCCTCATTGGTCGAACCGAAGAGCACGTACGAATTTTGTATATTATAGTGCACTTCTCATCCTATTGGTCGACCAATTATATCCGGTAATAATAAACCCATCTCATGCCAATATGCTCATTTAAAAATCTTTTACCTACTATTTTTCAATGCATAAACATAAACCATTTCTCATCCCATTTGAAAAGTATAAACAATGTATAGCATTTTCTCAACAAGTTCTATCTCTTTAAAATCATAAATCTATCTCATGGGATCGTATAAATCACCAAATCATTTCTCACAACATGCAAGAAACAGTAGGTTTAATTCTATCTTCAAGACATTAGCATGGTCACATAAAACAATGGGATAAAACCGAGAAACAAGGAAGAAACATCTCATACTTACTTCTGATCTTAGATTAGCGTTTCAAGCTTAATCTAAACCCTCAAAACTTGCTTTCAAACCATTTAAACTAATTCCAGTCGTCGATAACGCCTCGCTTGCTTTGCCGAAGCGTAATCAAGCTTCTAGATCAACCACAACTCCTTCCGAAGCAAACGAAACATCATCCCCTGCTTCTAACCAAAGTAAAATAGATAATCAGGGCACCATAATGCACCAAAATCCCCAGCAACATAACATCTCAACTTTAACCCACAATCGCCAAGTAATTGGCATCCGAAATCAACCGAAAACGTCGGTGAAACTTCTCTAATAAATCTCCAACCGTTACCCATCGAGATTAACATCTAAAACACATCAATTTACATCTAAAAACATTATCTCAACACCAAAGAACCTCCACTTATCATTTAACCACACAAAAACCCATAATCTCAAAGATTTCAATCAAGCAATCTATCTAGTTTCGGGTTTCCATTACTAAAATCATTAAATCAATGTTCCAACACATAATAATCATGATTAAATCTCATTATAAACTCATTAAAATCAATTTGAAACAAAGATCTCTTAATTAAACCCATCAAATATCAATTAAATCCATTTTCCATAAACATAATATCAAAACCCATTAGAAAACACTCATAAAAGACCAAAAACTTGGGAATTTCAATAAAGAATTTGTCATTAGAGGAGAAGAACAAAACATTTCCTCTAATGTTAGCTTTTCCCTCCAATTGAATAGATTTTCATGAGAAAACCAAGATACAAACATAAGATTTTGATAGTAAATCAAGAAGAAATCATTTAATATGAAAAGATAAATCAAATCCAATGTTTACCTTATATCTTTGAAGGGGAAAACACTGTTTGGCTGGAGAGAATTTGAGAGAAAATGATAAAGAGAAAAGTTAGTTACGTGAAATGTGTTTTTGGAAAAATAAAGACTAATTAATCTTTTTCAACTCATTTTATTTATTAAACCACTTTAAAATAAATCAATTAAGAGGAAAAAGGCTGAATTAGACCCTTGGTTAATTACTCCTTAAAGATTCAAAGTTATGGTCTTTTACAATTTAGTCACTAGAAAAACAGTTTTCAAAAATTGCATTCTAGTCACTAAATCTAAAATGTCTTTCTTTCAAAACTCATTTTCCAAATTAAATTGATTTCACCAAAATCATATACATATACAATAATGATTTTTAACCATTTCCCCACATATTTTATCTCGTTCAAAACCATTTATTTCAAATTATTCATGAAACTAGTCTAACTTGCTCGAACCGATTCTAACAAACTTTCTAGCCAATCGGCTAACTTCCAAGCCCAAAATCGGGGCATTACAACTCTGCCCCACTTAAGAAATTTCGTCCTCAAAATTTACCTTGTGGAACAAGATAAGGAAACCGCTTCTTCATGTCATCTTTCCTTTCCCACGTGGCTTCCTTTACACCACGATGTCGCCAGAAAACCTTAACCAACTCAATGGTCTTACCACAAAGAACTTTTTTGTCCGAATCCAAGATCTCAACCATTTCTTCATCATATGAATTATCCGAATTCAACTCAATCTCCTCAACAGGCATAACATGAGACAGATCCGACCTATACTTTCGAAGCATGGATACATGAAAAACATCATGTATCTTCTCTAACTCGGGAGGAAACCATAACTTATAAGCAACAAGTCCAACACGCTCAAGCAGTTCATACAGTCCAATAAACCTCAGACTCAACTTGCTTTTCTGGCCAAACCTCATCACCTTTTCCCAAGGTGAAACCTTCAAAAACACCTTATCACCTACGACATACTCAACTTCCTTACGCTTCAAATCCGCGTAAGACTTTTGCCGATCCGAAGCCGCTTTCAACTGCTTACTAATGAGCTTCATGTTTTCTGTAATTCCCTTTAACACATTAGGCAAAGAAACAAACTTCTTCCCCGTTTTCGCCCACCAAAGAGGCGTTCTACACTTCCTCCCATACAAAGCCTCATAAGGAGCCATTTGATTGCTCGCTTTATAACTATTATTGTAAGAAAACTCCACCAAAGGTAAATGATTCTCCCAAGAACCTTGAAAATCAATGATGCAACACCTCAACATATCCTCCAACACTTGGATAACCCGTTCAGACTGACCATCTGTTTGCGGATTATACGAAGTACTGAAACTCAACATGAACCCAATGCTCGATGTAAACACTCCCAAAACCTCGCTGTGAAACGTGGATCTCGATCCGAAACAATGGACTTAGGCACCCCATGTAACCTCACAATCTCATAGATGTACAAATCCGCCAACTAGTCTAACGTATACGTAGTATGCACCGCCAGGAAATGTGCACACTTTGTAAAACGATCAACAATCACCCAAATAGAGTTCTTCTTGGATGGGGTCAAAGGCAAACCCGTCACAAAATCCATGGTGATTCTCTCCCATTTCTATTCCAGAATCCTCAACGATTGCAATAATCCAGAAGGAAACTGATGCTCAGCTTTAACACGCTGACAAACCATGCACTTACTTACAAAATCAGCTACATCTCTCTTTAAACCAACCCAATAGTTCTCACCCATCAACCGACGATACATCTTAATACTACCAGGATGCATGACAAATGGACTACTATGCGCCTCAGTCAAAATAGTATGCCTCAACTCAACATCCTCCAGCACAACTATTCGACTCTTAAAGCACAAAACACCATCATCATTGAAACACAAGTCTGTTGGGTTTCTTTCCGCAATATCCTACACAACTGGTACCAACGAATCATCCAACAACTGCTTCTCCTTAATCAACTCTACCAACGAAGGTTTCACCTGTAACTCAGCCACCAAACCACCATCCCGCGATATACTCAACCGAGCAAACCTCGCCCTTAACTCTACAACCACCTTTCTACTCAAGGCATCAACTACAACATTAGCCTTCCCCAGATGGTACTCAATCGTCAAGTCGTAATCTTTAAGCAAGTCCAGCCACCGTCGTTGCCTAAGATTCAACTCTTTTTGTGCCACCATAACTAATTCGATATCATGTGTAGGGTAATTACGCTCATGCGCCTTCAATTACTGAGACGCATAAGCTACCACCCTACCCTCCTGCATCAACACACATCCCAACCCAAGATAGGACGCATCACTATAAACCACAAACTCTGTACTCAATTCTTTTTGAATCAGGATAGGAGCTTGTGTCAACGCTTCCTTTAACTTCTCAAAAGCTTGTTGCCTAACCTTCGTGCATTCAAACTTAACATTCTTTTGCAACAACTTGGTTAAAGAAGCAACATTTTTTGAAAAACCATCCACAAACCTATGGTAGTATCCCGCTAAACCAAGGAAACTACGCACCTCATTGACCGACTTAGGCGACTTCCAATTCATCACTGCCTCAACCTTTTAGGGATCGAACCGAATCCCTTTGGCCAACACCACATGTCCAATGAAAACGACTTCCTTAAGCCAAAACTCGCACTTGCTCAACTTGGCATACAACTGATTGTCCAATAACGCTTGCAACACAACCCGCAAGTGTCGATCATGATCTTTCTTGATATGTGAATACATGAGAATGTCATCGATAAACACAACCACGAATTGGTCTAAAAACTCTTGAAATACCCGGTTCATCATGTCCATAAACGTTGCAGGGGCATTAGTCAAACCAAACAACATCACCAAAAACTTGTAATGCTCATACCTCGTGCAAAAAGTACTCTTAGGCACATCTGCTTCCTTTACCTTCAACTAGTAATATCTGGATCTCAAATCAATCTTGGAAAACATTGAAGCACCTCGAAACTGATAAAAAATCATCAATCCTTGGAAAAAGATACTTATTCTTAATTGTTAACTTGTTCAATTGTTGATAATCTATACACATTCGCATCATGCCATCTTTCTTCTTCACAAACAAAACCGGTGCACCCCAAGGTGAAACACTAGTCCTAATGAATCCTCAGTCAAACAACTCATGAGGTTGCGTCTTCAACTCATTCAACACTTTCGAAGCCATTCGATAGGGAGAAATAGACACTAGAGTCATATTTTCATACAACTAAATGCCAAACTCAACCTCTCTACTCGACGGCAAACCAGACAACTTTTCCGAAAATACACCTAGAAACTTACATATTGTACGTATGTACTGCACACGCACTTCCTTCGATCTTGGATTCATAACATAAGCTAAGAAAGCCTCGCAACCCAATTCCATCAAACAACTCGCTTCTAGAGCCGAAATAACATTGGACAAGAATTTAACATTCTCACCCATGATTACCACTTCGTAATCATCAACAAGTTTCAAGGTAACTCGCTTGGTATCAAAATCAACCACGACTCTATGTTCGGTCAACCAATCCATTCCAAGGATTACATTAAAACCGTAGAAAGGCAACTCCATAAGATCAACCTCAAACACATGACCTTAAACAGACAAAGGACACCTCATATACATTTTCCTCGTAACAACTGCCTCACCAAAAGAACTAGTTACATGCATACCAACATCTAACAACTCAACAGGTATTTCAAGTGCTTGTGCATGCTCACGCAAAATATATGAATGAGTAGAATCAGAATCAATCATAGAAAGTAATGACAAGGATTGCAAAGTAATGGTACCTGCGATCTCATTCGTGTCATTCCTTCCCTCTCAGTGTGCATACACCCTAGCTTGTCCACCTCCCTCAGGCTGTACAGCAACAATGTGAGCAACATTCCTCTGTCCATCATTTTTACGCTAAAAATTACCACGACCGTGCCTACAGCCTCTATATTGCTCAGCAACTTGTACCAGAGCTTGTCCATCTCTAACCATTTGTGGACAATCACGCTTCATATGACCTCGTGATCCACAATTCCAACACGTACCCAGATTACCCCAACACTCTCCCATGTGCCTTCTGCCACACCGATTACACTCTGGTGTACGAGAAAAAGCATTTTGTCCTTGCTAACCACGACCAGGGTTACCACCACCACGCCTTAGATCCAATTGGTATCTACTATCCTTGTGCTTCTTGAAACGATCTCTACCCGCATCAAACTCAACCGAACTCTTTCTAGAACTAAAACCACCCTAACAAGCGACTAGACCCAAATTCTACTCGATGTCCTTAGCCCAAGTGACTAAGACATCAAAATCTGTGTAATCTGAATCCAACATATACGTCTTAACCTTCTTTATAAGCCCATAGCAAAAAGATCACATCTCTTTTGTTCATTGGGAACCAGTTCAGGGGTATATTGGCTCAACCGAACAAACTGAACCTCATACTCTGAAACAAACATGTTTCCTTGCACCAAAGACATGAATTCTCGCTCCTTTTCATTGAGATAGCGAACACCCAAATACATCCTCTTAAAAGAAGTTCTGAAGAACTCCCAAGTCACATCGGCAGGTTCCATACCCGTTATGATGGTCATCCACCATGTATAAGCATCTTCATGCAACAAGGATACAACACAACCTAACTTATGCACATCATTACAACCCATCTGACCAAGAATCCTTCAAGTGCTCTCATACTAAACCTCAGAACCCTTAGGAGGCAGACCTTGAAACTCAGTTCCACCCAAACTGCATATACGTTCCAGAGGTAAACCAACATTAGCATCAGGCTGTGGTGCACCCGCATGCATACCCGCCATCGCTGTTTGAAAAGCTCCAGCAATAGCTTGAATCAATAGTGTCATATCAGCAGCAGCCTGCCCTTGCATTGTCTGAGGTCCAACACCTCCAGCACCAGCTTCCACACCAACTCCATCACCACCAAGTTGAGGTGGAGGGGGCAACGAATTCTCAACATTCTCATTCGTAGCATCAAGATTACCAACTCTAAGCTCTCGTCTCGGTCTCATCTCAATTAGAGTGCAAATCTAAAACATGATAATGCCATAATAAAATAGTTAGGCCAACCAGCAGCAAGAATCCAAGGAGCTCAAGTTTTCTTTTTAAACCAAAATCCTCTTTATGCTAATAGTAGTATGGCAATGGGTACCCTTAATCTCTCCCCTAACAACATATAACAACCATAAATCAAGTTATCAAACACCGTGCATCACACACAAAGCAAACAACCATCGCATCATAACATAAACAACCACTGTGTATAGCAATCATTAAGAAATCATCCAAACAACAATATCACACAAACCTTACATCCCAATTCTTTCATAACATGGCTTTGATACCACCAAATGTAACCCATCACCTCGGCCTGGGCAAAAGACCGAACCGAACGAGTCACACGCGGAATATTGAAGTAAACCGGGAAGATTTACATCAATAAACGACCCTATTTTTTTCTTTTTATCTCGTCTAGATGCACATTGTTAACCTAAGTGTTTAGACTCGCAACGGAAGAGTCATTAGTTAAATCAAACATCGATTAGACATTCAATTGAATACAATCACGTTTTAGGGACCATTTTGTAATTTTAGCCATTTACAAGAACTTCTTCAATTTTTAAGTTACCAACCATTAATTAGTTACGTTACATGCCACTCTATGAAATATCAGCTCAACTCAATCATCCAAGCACATTTAATTGCATCCACAACATTCAGGGACTAAAACGTAAAGAATCAAAACTTTTAACAACTTGTGGTTTCGATACAGAGAACACTGTATCGAAACACCCTGTTTTCATAACAAGACCTAGTGTTTCAGAACATGAGCCCGTATTGAAACACCCTCTAAAACATTTCGGTACACAAAATTCCAGTAGCCGGACTTCACGAGCATGTTCCGATACATCATGCCATGTTTCGAAACCTCATGCCTATTTTAGAGAACCCGTTTCTATACAGCCTTAGGCGTATCGAAATGCCTGACCTAAAATGTCACATTTTTATTGGTTTTTCTCATTTTCAAGCAGCCATAAACATCCAAGCATGCTTCTAACTTATATATAACATAACCAAACATCAATCTTCAACCAATCCAAGCATGATCAACATCATTCCATGACAATTAGCAACATAAGTAAACTATACGCATGCAACCTAGAAAATAAGTCAAGAAAGATACTGAAATGCATAACCAAGCATAAACAAAATACCAAAGGCCATTTACAAGTCAACATAGCATCACAAACTTGCCACAAAACAGGGAGTTTCAAAACACACTCTCCCAAAACTTTAAGGCATCCTCTCATTGCCAATTATTACTACTAGATAACCGAAAAACCATACTTGAGCTTCGTATCACTCCTTGAAATCCTTCTTGCCCCCTTGTTGCCTAAAATGTGCTATTTCTCAGCATTGTTGGAAAAAGAGAGCATAAGTAGTAATGCCTAGTGAGAGATGCTCAAAACAAACCAACAACAACAATGCATTGTAAACCATTTCTCAAGAGGAAAACGTTATTTCGTCATGCCCAATCTATCCCATGCTTGAAACCATTTTCAAAGAAAAATCATTTCATTAAAACCACATGTACCATTTATCTCATGCATTAACCATAATGTAAAATCTCAAGGCAAAGCTACTCATGCTTGTTTCTCATAGAGCATTTCTCAAATCATGTTCTCATATGCAAACTCAATACATAAAATCATATATAAACAAGGTACATGTGAATCTCATATATTGGCATTTTAGCAACATTACTCGGATATGCGAATAGCTTGACGGAATCTCACATCACCGAATTCTCATGATGGTATCTCTCATCGCCACAAAGCTTGATGAAATCTCACATCATCAAGACCTACCGTGGTAGGTTCTCTCATCACCACACTCTCACTTCGGAACGGGATGGCACTACCCTCATTGGTCGAACCGAAGAGCACGTACGAATTTTGTATATTATAGTGCACTTCTCATCCTATTGGTCGACCAATTATATCCGGTAATAATAAACTCATCTCATGCCAATATGCTCCTTTAAACATCATTTACCTACTATTTTTCAATGCATAGACATAAACCATTTCTCATCCCATTTGAAAAGTATAAACAATGCATAACATTTTCTCAATAAGTTCTATCTCTTTAAAATCATAAATCTATCTCATGGGATCGTATAAATCACCAAATCATTTCTCAAAACATGCATAAAACAGTAGGTTTAATTCTATCTTCAAAATATTAGCATGTTTACATAAAACGATAGGATAAACCGAGAAACAAGAGCGAATCATCTCATACTTACTTCCAAGCTTAGATTAGCGTTTCAAGCTTAATCTAAACCCCCAAGCCTTACTTTCAAACCTTTGAAAATCTTTTAAACCAATTCCACTCACCTACAATGCCTCGCTTGCTTTGCTGAAGCTTAATCAAGCTTTCGGATCAATCACAACTCCTTCCGAAGCTAACGAAACATCATCCCATGCTTCTAACCAAAGCAAAAGAGAACATTAGTGCACCATAATGCACCAAAATCCCCAGAAACACAACATCTCAACTTCTACCCATAATCGCCAAGCAATTGGCATCATAAAACAACCAAAAACGTCGGGAAAACTTCTTTAATAAATCTCCAGCCGTTACCCAGCGAGATTAACATCTAAACCACATCGATTTATATCTAAAAACATCATCTCAACACCAAAGAACCTCCAGGTATCAATTAACCACACAAATAGCCCATAATCTCAAAGATTTCAATCAAGAAATCAAGCAACCTAACTAGTTTCGGGTTTCCATTACTAAAATCATTAAATCAATATTCCAACACATCATAATCATGATTAAATCTCATTATAAACTCAGCAAAATCAATTCGAAACAAAGATCTCTTGATTAAACCCATCAAGCATCAATTAAATCCATTTTCCATAAACATAATATCAAAACCCATTAGAAAACCCTCAAAAAAGACCAAAAACTTGAGAATTCCAATAAAGAATTTGTCATTAGAGGAGAAGAATGAAAACTTACCTCTAATATTAGATTTTTCTCCAATTGAATAGATTTTCATGAGAAAGCCAAGATACAAACATAAGATTTTGATAGTAAATCAATAAGAAATCATTTAATATGAAAAGATAAATCAAATCCAATAATTACCTTAAATCTTTGAAGAGGAAAATAATGTTTTGCTGGAGAGAATTTGAGAGAAAATGATGAGAGAAAAGTTAGTTACGTGAAATGTGTTTTTGGAAAAATAAAGACTAAATAATCTTCTTCAACTCATTTTATTTATTAAACCACTTTAAAATAAATCAATAGAGAGGAAAAAGACTGAATTAGACCCTTGGTCAGTTACTCCTTAAAATTCAAAGTTATGGTCTTTTATAATTTAGTCACTAGAAAAATAGTATTCAAAAATCGCATTTTAGTCAAAAAAAATCTAAAATGTCTTTCTTTCAAAACTCATTTTCCAAAATTGATTTCTCCAAAATCATATACATATAAAATAATGATTTTTAACCATTTCCCCACATATTTTATCTCGTTCAAAATCATTTATTCCAAATTATTCCTGAAACTAGTCTAACTTGCTCGAACCGATTCTAACGAACTTTTTAGCCAACCCAGCTAACTTCCAAGCCCAAAATCGGGGCGTTACAGACAATGATTGATGCGATAAGGATAGCCTATGATATAATTTTTCGAGTCGAAGAAGATTTAACCTAACAAGTTAGATTGATAAATTACATCACCAACCATTGGACTATGTCTCATTTTTAATTTAATTTACAACATTTTATTTACATGTTAAGCTTAGTTAAATGGTGAGAGTAAATGGTTGATGCTTCAAAAAGTGAAATTAAAGACCAAAACTCATAATAATTTATAGGTTTTTGTTAGGTTTACTTATATTTTCATCAACTAGCATTGCATCTTGATAATAACAACAACAAGAATAAAATAACTTCAAAAGAAGGAAAAGAAGCATTCGGCTTTTCTTGAGGCCCACATATATCTTCATGTCTCCAGCCAAAATTTGTATTCACCGACACTAATTTTCCATCTAAAAGGTTCTACAACCATTCCTAAAAAAAATTATAAGTGGTGTGATTATCGGCACGATAATAACGAATAAATAAAAAAAATACAAGTAGATGATAGTTTTTTTACTATGTCGAAAGAGAATACATTTGGTGATTAAACTTTAATCCATATTATTTATTCAAATTTAAATATAAAGAAATTCTATTCAAACTGAGTTTCTAACTATTCAACGCATATCCAGAAGGTAAAGTAGAGTTTCACACAGTCACAAATGGACTAATTTTTCACTTTTGTCAATGTTTCTTTATTAATATTCGAATCGGTCCAAAAGAAAATTTGAGTCATAACTCTAACAATAAGAATAGCAAAAACTTATGTCCATCTTATCAAATTTAATTGTTCCTTTTTTGTTCATATTTAGTTATTTTTTATAATTACCAATATCTAACTCATTCATTGGCTAATCTAAATTAAGTACTGCGAAGACTTATTATGGGGAAATCTACATAACCTAAATACAACGTCAAGGCTTGAATCTCTAACATTCTTAAGAAACATTCTAATGCTTCATCTCACTAGACCAACTAATATAACTTGATATTTTTTAACCTTTTAATGATGTATTATTATGATATTATGTCATGTGCAATGATACTAGTGCCAAATCATCAAAATAAAAAACCATAATTTTTTTTGATCGGCAACTGTATGAATTTTATTCGGAAAGAAAAAACATACATACATCGCGATGAAACCATACGCCTCGTTAAAAACCTCCCTAGTGAAGGAAAAGAGTACGCAATGGCCCGCCAACACCCAAAACAACACCTACATACAAGCCAAAAAAAGCGAACATCTATCGACACCTTCCTTGGCTAACACATCAGCGAAACCATTCGCCTCACGAGGCACATAACGAAAATGAATCTCAGAAATGCCTTGACAAGCCTGCTCAATAACAGTAAATATCTCCCACAAACGCCAGGGTCGTTTCGCTGATCTCATAACCCAACTCAACGCAACCTGAGAGTCCGACTCAATAACCACACAACGCTCGCGCAAATCTTCTTCAGCGATCAACCTTACCGCCAGCTCTATAGCTCGCACTTCAGCCTCATTGGAATCCATCCATCCCAACGGCTCGGAAAACACCCCCAAAATGCGACTCTCCTCATCTCGCAGAACACCCCCAATACCCGCAGGACCTGGCTTACCGCATGCTGAACCGTCAACATTAAATTTGAGTACCCCCTGAACCGGAGGTTGCCAACAAATCCCAACATGTACCTTCCGCGGCGAGGGACTAACAACAAATGCAGACGGACAAGACCACCAAACAGGTTCAGTCATCATCTCACTTGCAGCATCAACCTTAATCCAGTAAGAAGATCGCAGTTTGACAAGGAAACACAATTCCGCCATCGGCAACCGTTTGCCCCGAAAAATAAATTCATTATGAGCTAACCATAAGGACCATAGCAATGCACTAACACCAGCCACCCACCATTTCAACTTACAACCATAAAACGAACAATGAAAACCCACAATAAAAAAAGTCAGCAAAACTCATCGGTAAAGGTAATGATAATCCCCACCATCCGCATAACCAATCCCAATGCTTCAAACAAGGACATTAATAGAACAAATGAGCAATCGATTCCTCCACTGTTACACACCACGGACACAAGCCTTGCCCGTCAGACAACGGGACCCCACGAGCTCTCAAAAATTTCACCGTCGGCAACCGTTTCAACCAAATGAACCATAGAAACGCCTGAACTTTAGGCGAGACTAGCACGCACCACGCAAAGCAATCCCTAAAATCATTGTCCCCAACCTTATCCATTAACAACGATTTTGACATAGCACGAACCGAAAACTCACCATGCTCATCCGGGAGCCAAATGAGAGTATCAATGCGAGACTCCCAAAGACAGACTTCTCGAACCAAACCACAGAAAACCCGCACTTGGTCCTGCTCGAACAGCCATAATTGTTGCCGAAAATAACTCGCTCACTGCCTATGATTGAAATGCCCATTCACTGAGTAGTCACGGACCCATGCTAATTTATTCAGTGCCAAAGAAAACAGACGCGGAAACACATCCTTCAACGGCTGCTGCATAATCCATGGATCAAACCAAAACAACACTAACTGCCTATCACCAATCTTCCATTCGAAACTCGACCCCCCCCCCCCCCGACATGAAAATCTACGCTCGAACAACATGAATTGGCCACAATCTGTCGCCATACAATAGACATGGACGGCAAATTCTCCGTATTAAACCTCCACCATTGAGTATGTTCTCCACATTTAGCCGTAATCAAACGGCGCCAAAGCGAATCCCGATCACAAGCATATCGCCACACCCACTTGGATAACAATGCCATGTTTTTTACCCGAAGATCCGCCACCCCCAAACCTCCCAAATGTCGCGGTCTACACACTATTTCCCAACCCACTCTACACATTCGTCGTTCAAGTCCAACACCACCCCACAAAAATGCTCGACGAATACGATCCAGTTGCGCTATCACCCCTTTCGGAGCTACAAACAATCCCAAGTAGAAAATAGGTAGAGATGAGAGAACAAAACTGACCAAAGTCACTCTAGCAGCAAATGACAAAGAAGATCGCTTCCAGCCCGCTAATTTGCGCCTGAAGTTAGCAATGACCGGATCCCAAATAGATAAAAGTCTCGGATTGGCTCCCAATGGAAAACCAAGATAAACAAATGGGAATTCCCCCAGACGACATCCCAACAAGTCAGCTACTGATGCGCCTAACTCTCCCTCCACACCGATCGCATATAGAGAGCTCTTGGCAAAATTGATCTGCAAACCGGAACAAACTTGAAAACAATGCACAATCCTCTTAATGTTTCGAGCAATGTCTATAGTTGCATCAAAAAATAGGATCGTATCGTCAGTGAACTGTAAGTGTGTCAACCGTACATCCGACACCACCTCCACCCTACGAATCAAACTGGATGTTTCAGCATTGACTAACATCATATGTAACGCCTCCGCCACTACCACAAACAATAACGGTGACAACAAACATCCTTGACGCAACCCACGTCCCATCCTGAACTCTTTTGTCGCGCTCCCATTCAACAAAACTGACAAACGGGCAGAGCCAATACATTCTCTTATCTAATTTCACCAAACTTCACAAAACCCCATCCGAAATAACACTGAATCTAGGAAAGACCAGCTTACACAATCGTAAGCCTTAGCAAAATCCAATTTTAAGATAAAACCACGAGCTCCACGTTGCCAAAGAGAATGAATTACCTCAATAGCCAATAAAACACCATCTACAAGTTGTCTCCCTTTAACAAAAGCAAATTGTGTGTCACTAATTAAACCACTCAGCATGGATTGTAATCGAGTCGCCAAACACTTAGCCAACAACTTATACATCGAGTTCACCAAACAAATGGGGCGATACTCACCTAGTAACTGAGGTGCCGCCACCTTTGGTAACAACACAATAAAAGCACAATTAGCTCCTTTCGGCAACACCCCTCTATCGTGGAACTGAGTAAAGAACCGTAACACATCATCCACCACCACATCCCAACTCTTTTTGTAAAATTCTAGTGTGAAACCGTTCGGGCCTGGTGCATTCGATCCGTCACAATCCCATAACACTCGCTTAATTTCCCCTACCCTGAAAGGCGAAACCAAGCGTGATCTATCAGCCTCTTGCAATTGCCGAAACACTCCTTCAAAATGCCAATTACCCGCCCGAACATCACAAGCAAAGTGAGCATTAAACGCGGATACCATAAACTTACGTAATGCCACTGGCGATGTATTCCACTTTCCATCAATCAATAAACCTGGAATGAAATTTCTAGCCGTGCGTAGCTTAGCAGCTATGTGGAAAAAAGCCGTGTTGTGATCTCCTAGGCGCAACCATGTTACCCATGCTTTCTGACGCCACATCGTCTCTTTAATAGGCATGGCACGCCACAACGCTTGCATCCACCTACGACGTTCGATCTCCACCTCCTCAACCCCACCATTCTCAACCATAGATTCATTCGCATTATCAATTTTCTGTTGCATTTCTTCAATGGTCTTATTAATATCGCCAAAGCAATTCATGTTCCATTGTTTCATAAAGAGTTTCAAATGTCGCAAATTCACCTCAAGATTCTCATTCCCAACCCCCAAACATGTCAGCCTACACCATTCATTTGCAATTTGCAACACATTAGACCGCCCCTCCATCCAGCAATTAAAGAAACGAAACGGTCGCGGCCCCCAATCACAATCATCACACGTAAGAACCAGAGGAGTATGGTCAGACACCCCCCTCGACAAAGCTTCCTGTTGCAAACTGCTGAAACAATCCAACCAAGCAGCAAAAATCAGAAAACGATCTATGCGGCTACACCGATTCCCGGGGCCAAACCAAGTGAACCGTTTACCCAACAAAGGTAAGTCCACTAAACCCGCACCATCGACAAAATTCGCAAATGCCTCCATCTCAGCTCCCCTATCCGAAACCCCTATCCGATCTGAATCTTGTAAAATAGCATTGAAATCCCCTGCAACACACCACGGCCCCTGAAACATACTTAGACGAGCCAACAACGCATCCCATAACACACACTGACCAACAACCTCACAAGGAGCATATAATGCTACAATACCACAAACAAAATCCTCAAGTTTCCATTTCCCCTAAAGAATAATAAAATAACGATCAATCTCAATCGACTCTAAAATAAAACGATTACCTTCCCAAATGAGCAAAATGCCGCCAGAAGCCCCAAGCGATGGTGCAAACGCCATCTCGAAACTATCAGAACACCACAAATTCGCAACTAATATTGCCGGAATCTCTTCTAACTTTGTCTCCTGCAACAAAACAATATCACACTGATTTTTCCGAATCACCTCGCGAACACTACGTCATTTTGTGCTACCTCCCAAACCCCGAACGTTCCATGATAATATCTTCATCAGTCAGAAACCACGACACTCCCCGGTAATAACCCAAGAAATGTCCTTAATAATATCCTCTTCACGCCCACTCTACTTCACTCCGATAAGTGCCCCCAACTTAATCGTCGCCTCAGCCTCACTGACAATGTCTTGCTTCAAGAGTTGTCCACCACCAAACTCACTACCCCTCTTTAAATTTGCCGAAATTGTCCCCTTCTTCGCCACTGCTCAACAACCCCTAGAACTGTTCCTTTTCTTCGATCTTGGCGCTCGACCAACGGCAGCAGTAGGCTCACCACCAACCAATTTCCGGACCTTACAAAACGATCGTCCAACACGAATCAACTCAGTTTGTCCAAGCCCAGGTTGTGAAGAAACTGCGTGTAAATTTGGTTTATCCAAGATTGTTTCCTTTGAATTAACGACATCAAGTAACATTGTTGATGACCCCACATTATCCAAAGAGTTTGAATTTGAATTAACAATCCCTGCAATATCGGAACTCTCCCACCTTGGAGGATTCTCATCTAGAGTCCTACTCCGACACTCCTTCTCCACGCTCGGAATTGAAAGCCTGATCGGAACGGACGACTGTTGCACCGGTAAAACAACCACCTCCCTCAATTCAGGCCCTTCGGCCGTCGCAGGACTCAATCCCTCCTCCCGCGCCACAACCGCCAAGTTCAGCTGCCCAACCGTACGATCTGAATCCTTCCGAGAAGCATCACCCGCCAAGTTTCAGTATCATCATCTACACAAATCAACGACCCCAAATATTAGCAATATTCATGAAAGTTTGCCTATGCCAAAGATAGATCGGTAATCCCACAACAGAAACCCAAACACGGCGCGACTCCACGATAATCGATGGTGACCAAACCTCCACTCGAGCAAAGAACTCCTTCACACGCTCCATGTTCACACCCGTTCCCAAACTTTAGCCGACGTACACATCAATAAAATCATGGACCCCGATAGACGCATGATCGAAAAACCGTCAAATTTATCCACCTCCAATCTCCCCGCAATAACTTTTAGACTACAAGGTTTAACGTACCACCCAACCGCGCACCATTGAAGAACCGCCCACTTATCTTCATCCAGCACGCCATCAATCACTCTCCGATTGACTCCAGCATCAGCTCCCCCCTTTTCGGATGAAGTTTGTAAAATCTTCGCCGGACTAGACTCGGACCCCGCCCCATGCTCCATCTTCGCTTTGACACCCCCTGTCTTCTTCTTGAATTCTGTAAGTCCCTTCCAGACCATAGAAACCCGCATACATGCACCATAAATCCACTTCCCATGTAATTGTTCAACCTCCCAATCAACATCTGACAGTGATGCCATCCGAACGAAACCAAATCTTGAACCATCCCGAGCCCGCTTATTTGGGATAAACACATCACGAACAATCCCATGTCGATCGAATACCTGCCATAAACCCTTCCAATGAAGAGAATTAGAGATTCCGCCCACATATAGAGTCCACACCCGTTGCAAATCATGTGTGATCCCCCGCTGATCGCCGGCGATAAGACGCTGCCTTCGAGCTTGGTTTAAAAAAACCATAATTAATATGGATAGAAGAAAAAGATAAGAGATCAATAATTAATAGTGTTATATTTTTCAATCGGTGTTAGAGATTTAAATATGTTGTGAATAAAAAAATTGAGTTGAGGACTCGTTCTCATAATAGATTTATATAAAATTTTACTTAAATTGGTCATTTAATGGGTCGAATAACGATGGTTAAACATAAAAAAATATAAAGATCAATTAAAAAAATCTAATTGAGGAACAAAATATTACTTTGTTTATCAAACATGGACATTTTTTCTATTTAGATCAAGACCGAGGGAATTATTTATAAAAATAATTTAAAATTAATTTCAATCACGGGAGAATTACTTCTAAAATCTAATATATGAGACTCTAATCAAATCAATTTATTATGTTCACGATATCAAGATTTGAAAATCTTAATTTTATTAGAAGGATCACCCCGATCAAATTTAGCATTAAGTACATTTTTAATAAGAGTGAACAAAACTCGATTTGATCTGAAGAATTAAAATTTTCGACTCATGAAAATTATAAAATGGGATTTGAATAACTCAAAATTGTTAGTAATTAGTGGATCGATTTTTAAACTCGTGCCGAGTCTCTCAACTTTGCCTAATATATGTATATCATATTAGGGGTGCTCATTGTCGGATATCGGATCTGATCCGTTCCGAACATTTAGATATCTGAAATTTCGGATCGGAAAAATAGCAATCAGTATCCGATCCAGAAAAATTGGATATTCGGATATTCGAATATTCAATTATGCGAATATATAATTTAATTTAATTTTTTTTCGAAATTGACGATCGTATCTATGAAAAAATTGGATTTTTTAGTACAAAAATTAACAAATTATCAAATATAACAAGATTGACATCTATGAAAACTTTTATTTTATTCAAAGTTACGGATATAACAAGCATTAAATTACTAAATATAACAAGATTTATATCTATAAAAAATTAAATTTTTGGATAATCCGAAACTTGAAATATTGTGATTCATATTCGATCTGAAAAATAAAAATCGGATCAGATTGATCGATATATTTGAACACCCCTATATCACATATGAAAAAAATATGAAGAAATATATATGTATATCGTATATTATCATAGAAAACCGTTTAAGTTATTACCAATTAGTATCATAACATTAAGGCCATGTTTGACAATTAGTGGATAGTTGATAGCTGATAACAGATTACATTAGCTGATAGATGAATGCATTAGCTGATTTGACTAACATATTGTATTAGTTGATTGTATAAAAGTGTTTGGTAAAATTAACTAATAGTTGTTATTAATATTTTGTATCTATTAATATTAATTAGATCATGAAAATTAATTTTTTTAATATCATTGCTAAGCATATATGAAGGATGTATACATTAAATTTTTATTTGTGAAATTATCTTTTTAATATGATTTTAATAATTATTAAATTTAAATATATATTATTTTTTATTTATGAAATTATATTTAAAATATATATTTTATTATTAAATTTATATGTATATTTAATTTCTTATTTATGAAATTGTTTTTAAATTTTATTAGTTATTCAAATTTATGTTATTTAGAGATTTTTTTATACTTATCAAGGACAAGAGAATCTTTATAACTCTTTTATTCGAACCTCTAAAAAGGAGCTTTTTCAAAATAAGAGGTTTCACCCCAATCCTCTATTATAATCCTCTATTTACCAAACATTTAAGTTAGCGGATTTGACTTGTCAAACCTCTAAAAAAGCTCCAAACCTCTAATTTTAGCTCAAAAAGCTATTTACCAAATAGGGACTATAAATATTTACAATTAAATCTGAACAACAACTCAAACAATTTGACTTGAATCGAATTTAATAAACTCGGTTTGAAAAAATAAATAAATAAAATTTGAATTATAAAATAAGATTCCTCGACTAGATGTGGCAATTGGGTTGTTCGGATCGGATTCCGATTGGGTCATTTCAAGTCGAATTTTTTTCGTTTCAAGTTGCTTTCTGTTTAGGTTCGATTCAGGTCTGATTCGGATTTAGTTTGTGTCTATGTTATTTCGGGTCGACGGGGTCAATATCGGATCAGTTGAATTTTTGAGTTGGGCCAATATCGGATTGATCGATTTTCAGGTCAAGTCAAAATCATATCGATCGATTTTCAGTTTGGGTCAATATTGGGTCAATTACTTTTTTGGATCGGTTCAATATTGAATCAGTTGATTTTCGATTTGCGTTAATATACGAAGATAATCTTTAAAAGGAGAAAGATGATATTAAACTATTACCAAAGATGGTTGTTAATTAGTAATATAATACAAAAGGAGAATAAAACATACATATTTGAGCAAATTAAATTCAGGTTACTTTCGATTTGAGCTACTTTCTATTTGAGTTGCTTCGGTTTGGGTTGCTTTAGATTCTAGTTGATTTTCGATTCAATTTTGATTCGATTTGCTTCAGATTCAAATCAAATTTAGATTATCATGTTCGGATCCATATGAGACCTTGAATCGAATAAATCAATTCAGATCTCAAGTCTCGATTCAAGTTTGTGAGGCATGTCCTCAACTCTACCAACAAATTTTTTTTTCTCAACTCGAAAATTTTTAACCTACTCTCACCCCACTTTTAGACATGGGAGCTTTAGGCTTGTGAATTGGATGATCTTTTGCTGCTTTCTAGAATGAAACTTGCCCATCTCCTTGTGGATTGGATCCACTATAACAAATTTTGTGGGTTATTGTGACCCATCATAGTGGATGATTTGTTTTTATCGGAACAACACTGGTTTGCAATTGCATGGTTTATATTGGTTAAGAACAATTCAAACATGTGATTTGGAGGATTAGGTCTACTTTGTGTCACAATATTTATAGTTCAGATTGGATTTTTATTGACTTGTTAATCTGGATTTCGAGTTCGAATCATAATTGAATGAACGAATGCGGCTTAAACTCGAACCTTTTTTTGGGATGTTATGATAATCACCAAACATAAATGTTATACAAACTTACTAATTCACATTCACCATGGTTACATTCATGTTCCAATATATGTAATTAGTCCCAGCTTTCACCCTCTCAAGAAATCTTCAAAATACTTGGCAAACGATGAATCAACAACTACAAGCCCAAAACTATATACAAGCTTACTAAGACTCTCAAAGGCCTAAACTCTCAGTTTGAATGCGGGTTAAATTGACCCTCGAATTTCGAAACTCGGGTCGTTACAATAGGTGAAATGGATAGTTGAGATTAATTTCTTACTTTTTTCCCAAGTGATAATCTTCACATAACCCATTGTTAATCTCAGTCATTAATTTCACACATCCAACGATCCACAAAAGGTGTAAAACTCATAGTTTACATTCAGTGTAAGTGGATCATATCCCATATATATATATATATATATATATATATATATATATATATATATATATTGTAGATAGTTATAAAAAATCGTTTAAATTGAAATTAATTAGTATCATATCATTATAAATGCTTACAATTAAATTTGAACAAAATATATATATATATATATATATATATATATATATATATATTGTAGATAGTTATAAAAAATCGTTTAAATTGAAATTAATTAGTATCATATCATTATAAATGCTTACAATTAAATTTGAACAAAAAAATCGAACAACTCGACTCAATTCATATTTCATAAACTTGACTCGATTAGAAAAAAATCTCAAATAATGCTTGAGTTATAAAATAAGACTCTTTAACTCGACTAACTGAAATTTTTTCAACTCGACATGGTCGTATGTCCACCCTAATTATTCTAATTAAATTCCTCATTAATAATTTTTTCTTTTGTAACACCCTCGACCGGGCCTAGCCACCAGACCGACCCGAACGGGTTACACGGGGAAACCAAAGCGAAACTCGTTAAGGCCTCACTCCGATTAGCAACCATTTTCTTCTTTTTAATTAATCTTATCTAAATGCTTTATTTGAACCTATGTGAGAAAACAAACAGCGGAAAAGCAAACACGAACATGAACCAAGAAGATCAGAAAATTAAAGACAACTTTTAGCCAATTACTTCAGGCCATATCGATACACCAAGGGCCCGTATCGATACGCCTTCCACGGTGAAACTCCCCCAAAGTCAACCTTGAGAGGTCGTATCGATACCCTCCAAGACTGGTATCGATACGTCCTTAACGGTCAAGTTTCCTATAGTCAACTCTATGATCATATTGATACGCCTAAGACCCGTACCAATACCCTAATTTCTCGTCAATTTCTCAGATTTCCAGAGGGCAAAGAGGGTATCGATACGCCCTTGCGTATCGGTACGATAGGCTTAAAATAGGGGACCGTATTGATACAGCCCTTGAGCGTATCGATACGCCCTGCACAAAAAGACATCAAATTGCAGTTTTAAGCCCAAGGGAGCTAACATGAACACCTTAAGCAAGCATTAGATCAACCTTTAAACATGCATACATTTCAAGACAACCAAGAGCATTTATTAAAATCAAGTTAAACATTCAACGAGGCTAAAAATCAACAAGGCAAGATTTAGCACAAACAACCAAACATGCTCAACATTCTCAAGGGTCAAAGGCCAACCAAAACGTACTCCAACACTTTAAACATGATATCAACAATAACAATAGCTTAGGAGTTTGAACACCAACTCCCCACACAAAAGTCTAGCATTCCCATTGCCTAAGTATTATTACAACCATAAAACCATACTTTGAGTTAGCAAAGAACTCCAAGACTCCTCCCTTGCCCCGCGTGCCTCTCGAAGCCACTAACGACCTGCATTGTTGGAAAAGAGAGCGTAAGCTTAAAAGTTTAGTGAGCAGAGCTCAAAATCACAACAACAACAATGCAGTTTAAAATATGTATTCAATTTAAAGTCAAAACTATTTAGAAAGGAAACACGATAACCCGAAAGCATAGCAAAAACATGGTATGCACATGCACAACCATTCCCGGTGGGACTACACATCACCGTTCACAAAACCTCCATGTGTTGTCTTTCTTCTTGACCAACAAAACCGGGGACAAGAAAGGGCTATTACTTTTTTGAATCAATTGGCTCTCGATCATTTGGCGGACTTGTCGTTCAATTTCCACCTTTTGAAAGTGTAGGTATCTGTATGGTCTCACATTGACCAGTTTGTTGGTCGGATCAAAATGAATCGTGTGGTCCGTCTCTTGAGCTGGGGGTAGTCTTCCAGTGGCAGCAAACACCCCTTGGAACTCATCGAGCAGTACTCTCATTTATGCACTCTCTATTTCACTTTTCTGATCGGACTCTTTTCCCATCTGTAGCTGATAGAATTCTGCCACGACGCTTGTGTCGCTCATTCGCTTCAGCGCTTGGACTTGTATCAGTTGGGGTCCCATGTCAGTTTCCCCTTGCCAACGTTGTTTAACTCCCCCTGTTGAAACTCAAATGTCATGTGGGCGAAATCCATAGTGACCGGACCTAACGTGGCCATCCACGCCACTCCCAACACCATCTCGGTCCCTTCCAGAGGTAGGACATAGAAGCCCGTAACCAACTCATCGTTTTGAACCTTCACCTTCAAATCTCGAACGTACCCTTCGTTTTTTAATTTCTCTCCATTCCCAACTAGCACTCTGAAGTTTGGAGCTGTCGTGATCCTTAGCCCCAGATAGTTGGCCACCCTCGATTGAACAAAATTATGGGTGCTACCCCCATCGATAAGTATCTGAACCATTCGGCCCTGAATTTCCTCTCTGAATCGCAAGGTTTTAGGGTTGTAGCATTCAGCTAACGCGTTGAAGGAAACCAACGACTGCTCCTGGTGCAAGTTTTTGTTGTTCTCTAGCTCGTCATCGCTGTTTATTAGCTCTTCCCTTTGTCCTTCGGCCGATCCTTCCCCAGCTTCATCATCCAACAAGAACAATTGGGGGTCCTTAGACTTGTGCTCGGGGATAAATTTGGCGTCGCAATAATAGCACAATCCCTTCTCGCGGCGAGCTTGTGCTTCAACGGTCGAGATTCTTCGCGACTGCAAGGGATTTGGGGGAGGGTTTCGCGAGGTTTGTTCCAAAGGGGGAGGGCGACCCGGTGAGCTTTGAGGGCCTTTGGATAATGAGCTAGGAGTAGGCAAGAAAGGTGAAAATTTGGATCCAACCCCACGACCCAGCAGCTTCTTACTTTCGTTGAGTCAGGCTTCATGGAACCGCGCCAGGGCCATTACCTTATTCATAGATGTAGGCCATTGGGTCATGACCTCATTTTTTTATTTCCGTTCGGAGCCCCGAAATAAAGCACTGGACTAAGAACCCGTCGGGTAGGTTAGTGGTTCACAACACCATATCTTCAAACCGTGATTGGTAATCTTCCACACTCGTCGTCTGTGTTAACTTGGATAGTTGCCCTTTCGGTGACTCGATTTCTGTCACCTCGAACCATCGTCGAATGGCATCGACTAGGTGATTCCATCTCGCTAACTGCTGCCGCCGTTGCATCCACCGAAACCACTTTTTCGATGCCTTCCATACGAAATGACGCCATGATTAGTCGGTGATGGTCCTCTGTTCCATAGAAATCGAAAAAGTCCTGAGCAGAGGCAATCCATTCTTCAGGATCCGATCCAGTGAAGAGGGGTAACTCCACGAACGCCGGCTTTGGGGGAAAAGGGAAGGCGTCTTCGTTCTCCTCCTTCACCTTCGCCTTGCCTCTGTTCGGCGGACCCTCACCGCCCACCAGTTCTGGTTGAGATGTCTGTCCCAACTACAAGGAAATAGCTGTTAAACGGCGCATCACCTCATGGAAATCCTGTTGATTCTTTGTATTTTCCAGTTTTTGTTCCTCGGTGTGATTATGGACGGTGGTCAACACCTGCTCGTGACGTGTTGTGGTATCCTGGAGAGCTTTGATGGATTCCGAATAGTTCGCCATTTTTTCTCTCAATGAAAGCACCAAACTGTCCAAGACAAATGCAACAGAGAATAATGGAGATAGAATGAGAATGAGCAGAGAATAGATAAGGGAAGATAGTAAAATATTCCAAAATTTTAACATGTCTTTTACAAAGCAATAAAACCATTATTTATCCCTTCAGCTCAAGATAGGACAAAATCAGTAAGGTTCTTGGGCAAGTTTCTCTCTCTAGTTCCTCTGCGCTGCTCCCGTGGCAGATTGTCCCTCAGTTGGCTTGTGCTCATCGTCCCTTGGGCCCAAGGTTGCTTCTGGCTCTACCGGCTAGAATCGTCATTTTTTGACATCTTTTCTTGTCAATCTAGACCCAAATGAATGAATTTATGTAGTCATCTTTTATCGCTTTTCTAATTTATATTTTTTCAAAAATGTCTTTAAAACCCACAAAATTTTAACCCATATTTGAAGGAAAATGACTTCGGTATGCAATCCTCACAATTCAATTAGCATTTAATCGTGATTTGTTGTTTTTTTCCTCTTTCTCCATCTCGCCCCCGTTAGAATTTAAAAAAGATGCTCCAACATTAGAGAAAAATGAGTCATAAAAATGAATATAGTAGCCTCTTCACTTTTTGGGGAGAGGATATTGTCGAATTTAATGGATTTTATATGATTGTCGAAGAAACTCAACAATAAGAAACATTTATCTAAGAAAAATAATCTCACCAAACAGTCGACAGCAAATATCAGATTAAAAGATGATCGAAGCTTTCATTTGATTTTAATCAAATTTTGAGTAGTCTTCAAAGAAATTCAAATCAATAAGAAAAAAAGGTGGATAGATGGCTGGGAACATTTTAGTGTTGGTTATGTCCTGAAGTCAAATGGGTAAACAAAAACAAAAATACTAGTGATTAAATTAAAAATAAATAAATTATCTCAAAGGTCACTAAACTATAAGTTCGATTATTTTTTTGGATACATAAAATTTTGAAACCATATTTTACAACAATAAGATTTGAACCCAAGTTGTGCGTATTGGTTCGATTCTATTTTAGTCATTAAACTATTTTTTGTTATTTAGACCACTAGACTATTAAAATTGTTTCAATTAAGCCATTGATTGTTAATTTTTTGACAAAGTTGTTAACACGATTGTTAAATAAATTTGCATAATTATACATTTAATCCCTATTACTTATATATTCTATTAATTTGATCATACTTTTAATTCAATTTAATAAATTTAATCCTCCATGAACAAATAATTCTTCCATTAATTTTATTTTATTATTTTAATATTTTCCTTAAATCAAATGGTGACACAAGCTTCATTTTGTTTGAGGAAAATAAAAGAAATGGATTTGGAGTTGAAGAGAAAATATATTAAGAGCTCTTCTCACTACATTAGTCATGATCTCAACTAATTAAAACCATTCGCTTTTAAAAGTTATCGTTTGAGTATATTGATGATAAGAGAAAAAATAAGAAAGATGGGTGATTTATATTGGTTGGGACAATAACTGATGCGATAAGAATAACCTATGATATATTTTTTCGAGTCGAAGAAGATTTAACCTAGCAAGTTAGATTGACAAATTGCATCACCAACCATTGGACTATGTCTCATTTTTAATTTAATTTACAACATTTTATATACATGTTAAGCTTAGTTAAACGGTGAGAGTAAATGGTTGATCCTTCAAAAAGTGAAATTAAAGACCAAAACTCATAATAATTTATAGGTTTTTGTTATGTTTACTTAGATTTTCATCAACTAGCATTGCATCTTGATAATAACAAGAAAGAAAAAACTTCAAAAGAAGGAAAAGAAGCATTCGGCTTTTCTTGAGGCCCACGGATATCTTCATCTCTCCAGCCAAAATTTGTATTCACCGACACTAATTTTCCGTCTAAACGGTTCTACAACCATTCCTAAAAAAAGTATAAGTGGTATGATTATCGGCACGATAATAACGAATAAATAAGAAAAAAACTACAAGTAGATGATAATTTTTTTACTATGTCAAAAGAGAATATATTTGGTAATTAGACTTTAATCCATATTATCTACTCAAATTTGAGTAGAAAGAAATTCTATTCAAATTGAGCCTCTAACTATTTAATGCATATCCGAAATGTAGAGTAAAGTTTCAAACAGTCACAGATAGATCAATTTTTCACTTTTGTCAATGTTTTTTTATTAATATTCTGATCGGTTCAAAAGAAAAATTGAGTCATAGATCTAACAATAAGAATAGCAAAAACTTATGTCCATCTTATCAAATTTAATTGTTCCTTTTTTTTTCATTTTTAGTCATTTTTTATAATTGCTGGTATCTAACTCATTGGTTGGCTAATCTAAATTAAGTACTGCAAAGACTTATTATGGGGAAGTCCTCATAACCTAACTACAACGTCAAGGCTTGAATCTCTAACATTCTTAAGAAACATTCTAATGCTTCATCTCACTAGCCCAACTAATATAATTTGATATTTTTAAACGTTTTAATGATGTATTATTATGATATTATGTCATGTGCAATGATACTAGTGCCAAATCATCAAAATAAAAAACCATAATTAATATGGATAGAAGAAAAAGATAAGAGATAATAATTAATATGTTGTGAATAAAAAAATTGAGTTGAGGGCTCGTTCCCATAATAGTTCTATATAAAATTTTATTCAAATTAATCAACTAATGGATCGAATAACGATGGTTAAACATAAAAACTATATAAATCAGTTAAAAAATCAAATTAAGGAACAAAATATTACTTTGTTTATCAAACATGGACATTTTTGCTATTTAGATCAAGACCGAGGGCATTATTTATAAAAATAATTTAAAATTAATTTCAATCACGGGAAATAAGTGGATGCAATATATAAACTTGTGCCATGCTGGCCCCGGTCAGGTTTCCTTCGGAAAATGTTCTAAACATTGCCGTTTTGCTTTTGATTTTATTTAGATACAAATAAAAACAAAAATGGCACACTACATAAACGATCACTAATTTAAGCAAAAACGTTATTTTATACTACTAAAATTTTAAAAGTTACAAATAATTATTAAATTTACAGTTTGTCTGGACTGAAACTAAATGTGTCCAAGACTGAGTTTTATTCTCGCGGTATTGGTTCTGAGAGGTTGAGTGAGATCCAAATAGAATTCCAAATTTAGAATTCCAAAGAAAATCCAAGAAAATAGAGAAATAGAAATCTAAGAAATAAAGAAAATCACATCATTAACATCCCCAAATTTAGATGATGGCATTGGCTTGAACAACAGCAAATGAGAAATCACTATACGAGTGTTTTTCAAGGTCTCTAAACCAAAGAAGTGAGTCACGTAAAGAAGAATCTTCTGCAAGATCATCGCTGGAGACCAGTGAGTGGATATGCTGAGCGATGATCTTGAAGAAGATTCTTCTTTACGTGACTCACTTCTTTGGTTTAGAGACCTTGAAAAACACTAGCATGGTGATTTCTCATTTGCTGTTGTTCAAGCCATTGCGATCATCGAAGATCATAGTCAGGTTGAGACCGGAAAAGATTGGTGTCTACGATGGACATGGTGGCCCTGAAGCTTCCCGCTTTGTATCCGATCATCTCTTTCACAATTTGATTAGTAAGTTGTTTGGGGATGTGATTTTCTTTATTTCTTGGATTTCTATTTCTCTATTTTCTTGGATTTTCTTTGGAATTCTAAATTTGGTAAATCAAAATTGTGTTTCTAGCATAATCCAACGTCAACTTGTGTGTTTCTTGGATTTACTTGAAACCAGATTAGAGCCTAATTTTGTATGATTAGTAAAGAGAAGGACTATTCTGTATATGATTAGCAAGCATATCCCTGCAATAAAAACAAATATGGACATTGTTTTAGGATCAAAATAACAAGAAAAATAAAAAAAAACAAAGAAAAAGGGTGCAAGAATTTCTGGACAGATTTTGGACGACGAAGAAGACGAATGCTTCAAAGGGCGTTCATGGCTGTTTCGGGAAGTGAAGCCTAAGGTTGAGTGGCACAAACTGATATGATTCTCGTCTCATGTTCCCAAGCACTCTAACGTGGCGGAAGTAAAGGCTATCGAACTTGCAGTGAAGGTGGTGGCGGAAGGGGTGTGGCGCGAGAGGTGCGTGGTGATTGAATCGGATTCCCAAGTTGCATTGAGTTGGGTAACGGGCTTGGCAAAACGTCCGTGGAGATTATGGGACTCATTTGCTTCGATTGATCAGGCGTGCCAAACCATTTCGGAGATTCATTTTCAATATACACCGAGGGAAGCAAATGGTTTTTCCGATGTTCTCGCCAAGGAGGGAGTGGATAGGAGTTCTCTTTTCTTAGCTTGTATTTAGGCTTTTCTTCTCTATACGAGCACTTACGTACTCTTTTCCTCCATTAGGCTTAGGGAGGTTTTTAACAAGGCGTAAGGGTTGCGTCGAGCTGTATGATTTTTTATTATTATTAATAAATTCATACAGTTGATGATAAAAAAAATGGGTGTTAGAGACTCAAATCTGTTGTAAATAAAGAAAATTGAGTTGAAGGGTCATTCTCATAATAGATTTATATAAAATTTTATTCAAATTAATCAACTAATGAGTCGAATAACGATAGTTAAACATAAAAAATATAGATCAATTAAAAAAATCAAATTGAGGAACAAAATATTACTTTGTTTGTCAAACATGGACATTCTTGCTATTTAGATCACGATCGAGGGCATTATTTATAAAAATAATTTAAAATTAATTTCAATCACGAGAGATAAGTGAATGCAATATATAAAGTTATAAACTTGTGCCCTGCTGGCCCCGGTCAGGTTTCCTTCGGAAAATGTTTTAAACGTTGTCGTTTTGCTTTTGATTTTATTTACATACAAATAAAAATAAAAATGGCACACTACGTAAACAGTCACTAATTTAAGCAAAAACCTTATTGTTGCCTACTAAAATTTTGAAAGTTACAAATGATTGTTAAATTTGTTGAATTGTTACAAAATGTTTATTATATGTAAATTTAAGTGTGTTAATTTAGTTGAGCAATTCGAGATTAGGTCAAAACTTGGTCAACAATCGACTCGAAACCTTAGCGAGTAGAGTCGAGCAAAGCCTAACCCGGCTCGATAAGTTCACGAGCAACTCATTAATTTTTAAATGACATGATAGTTTGGTGTATATGTGGATGATTACTTTGGAGTTTAGATTTTGGATTGCTTCACATACTATTTTGATCATTTTTATTAAGCTCTATATAGTATTACTAGATTTTACATATATATATATATTTAAAAAATAAAGTAAAAATTCCGGTGAACTTAACGAGCATGAGTCGAACAAATTTTGATCGACTCACTCGATAAGCTCCCGTATGTAAGTTTATAAAATTTCGATAAATTTAAGGATTAATTCGTAACAGTTTAATAAATTTTAGGAATAACTCCATATTTAGTACCCAAATTATTCCCATTTTCCTATTTTAGTGCCCCGCCAATTTTTTTATAACAAAAATATGCCTAACATTACCTTTTCTTAACATTTTAATACACTATCGTTTAAACTTAACGGAACCAGTGACATGAACTTATTTTTTCATTTTTTAAAGCCACACGTTTTTTTCCTCCAACTCACCCATTTGGCTTTTAAGGGTGTTTCCTCTGAGGTGAAGGTAGAGCTTCTACTAGGTTTTTCAGGTTGGGGTTCTATTATTGATGTTGCTGTTTTTGGGAAGGATTGTATTTCAATTTCAGGGATCTAAGTTTAGAATCGATTTCGTCGAGGCTTTTGTGAGTAACCGAAGATTGGAGATTTTGGCGATCACTTGAGGCGTCGACGTATTGCTCTTCTGCTTCTTCATCTTCATTGTTTTCTTCTTCTACTTCTTGTTCGCAATCTGAGTCTATAATAAGATCTTCCCGACTTTGAGAAGTGCCCATTTTCAGATTCAATTGATTTTGCAGAAATGATTTCAGAGAGGGTATTGAGCAAAATTTTAAACAATATCATTTTCAAAAAATGGTGGAATCGGTTAATAATTTGGGTCAAATTGTGGTGTTAATCCCTTTATTATGTTCAAGTTAAGATTAATTCTTGTACATTAATTTGGTTAGCCTACGTGGAATAGATGTGTTGGAAGAGAAAAAATGCGTGGCTTTAAAAAATGAAAAAAACTGGTCCACGTCACTGGTTTCGTTAAGTTTAAACGGCAGGGTACCAAAATGTTAAGAAAAGGTAACATTAGATACACTTTTGTTAAAAAAAATTAGGTGGGGTGCTAAAATAGGAAAGTTAGAATATGT
The DNA here is from genome assembly GCA_958450335.1 of Hibiscus tridactylites. Lineage (NCBI taxonomy): Eukaryota > Viridiplantae > Streptophyta > Magnoliopsida > Malvales > Malvaceae > Hibiscus > Hibiscus tridactylites. Next base: position 31,603,039 of record OY288280.1, on the reverse strand, counting down.
GAGGTACTAAATATGTAGTTATCCCTAAATTTTAATGGTCATCTTGTAAGGTTCAAAACTTCAATGGCAATTTGTATACTTTACCAAATGAAAAAGGGTTAACTACTGGAATAGTCACTTGTGTTTTCCCCCATTACAGAGTTGGTCACAGATTTTGAAAAATGACTAGTAAGGTCACTTACGTTTTCGAGGCGTAAACTTTTGGTCACTCGACCGTTTGTTGCCGTTAAACATTGATGGCTTGCTGACCTGGTAGCGAAAAAAATAAGGGTAAACTACTGCAATGGCCACTAAAGTTTATCCCATGTACATTTCTGCTCCCCAATTTTAAAAAATAAACATTATGATCACTATTAAAAAGGTTTCTTTATAATTTCACCCTTGAAATTTAAAAATTCATTTTTCAACCCTAAAACTTTACAATGAATTAGTACAATAATATTATAAAGGCTTAAATGAAAAATAGATACCCAAAGTATACCCTTTTTAAATTTTAGGTGTCAAAATTACTCCTATTTAATAACTAAACTTCAAATTGCTCCTATTTTTTCACTCTAAATTATTTTATTATTGTTAAATCAAAAGGGTGCATTGACAAAATTTTGAAGTATAAAGGCTCAATTAGTTATAAAAAAATTTCAAAGACTTAATTATTTTTTTAAAGTTCAAGGATTTATAGTACCCTTTAACCTAAAAAAAAGAACTGGAAGTCCTCGTACCCACTGCTGCCAGTTGCTAGTTTACAGTTCACAACAAAATTATCAAATCCAATATGAATTCCAAATACAAGTTTGATTGTAACCCCCTTAGCCCGGCCTAAACGCCCGACACGAACTACGAAAGTTACACGGGGAAAACCAAAGTCAACTCGTTAAAGTCAACCTTGATTCACGACTCTTTCTTTCCTTTTTATCTTTTCTAGATGTATATTATTAACCTACGTGTTTACAAAACATGCAGCGGAAGCGACACGACGAAAGGAACTCAAATAGGGGTTCGATTGCATACAAATGACTTTAAGGGACTATAATGTAAATTTCCAGATTTTTGAGAACTAAACAGGATTTCAAGTTACTAATCCAAAATTAAACACATAATAAGCCAACATGTCGAATTTCATCTTAAACGGACCTCTCAAACTCAATTAATTAAGCATTCAAGATTCAGGGCCAAATAGTAAGAAACAAAAACCAGAACAATTCAAATTCAATCTCCAACGGTCAGGCGTTTCGAAACGCAAGGCCCTGTATCGGAACGGTCGTTTCGAAACTAGGTTGACTGTTTCGATACTCGGGTGCATTCTGAGACCCGTTTCGAAACACCCCTTTCCAGTGGCCAAAACGTTCTGGAATGTTCTTGCCTGTTCCGAAACCCCTTTGCCATTTCAGGCCTCTGTTTCGAAACAGGTAAGGGCGTTCTGATACACCTTGCCCTGCAACATCAGATTTTGCTGGTTTTTCACTTCTTATCATATTCGAATACATTCCAAAACATGCCACAACACACATACAACACATTTATGCATCAAAGATCATATTTATGAAATAAAAACTACCATAGCATCAATCATGCAACCATAGGTACTAAAGGCATGCTCCTTAGTCCACCAAAGTCACAACAAGCTAAAATCAACATTCAAACCAAAAACCACTCATCAAAGGCCATTAACAACTCAAATATAATCAACCAAACATGCTCGAAGCAAAAAGCAACATCCTCAACCATCTAAAAATATAAATCCCACCCATTGCCTCTTATTACACCAAAGTAAAGCCACATACTTTGCTAAATCAAAATGCTAGGATTTTCCCTTGCTTGTGTGCTGCCTCAAACTCCTAATTATCTGCATTGATGAATCAAATGAGCGTAAGCACAAAGCTTAGTGAGGATCGCTAAACAACATTCATCAATGCATTCCATACAATTTGCAAAACCACCACTTCTTATCACATGCCTTTAAATAATGCATGTCCATTCAAGACATCATTGCACTTTCTAAAAACATGCTCATATGCATCATTTTAAATCATCAAATAAACCTTTGCTCATACTTACCAAGCAACTCATGCATTCTAGCATCATACACAAGCATCTCATGCTTAACAATAACCATTTACATTATATTGGCTCGCAAGTGATAATCCATTAATCATTCCATCAAAAGACACAATCAGATACGTGGATTACAAGTGTTGTCCCCCACGCTTCATACATACTACCGGACTTCACAAGGTGGAGTTCAATGGCACAATCACAACCCCTCAACACTTGTGATGGAGATTAATGGCACAATCGCAACCCCTCAACATCACTCATCGGTAGTTGTATAAATCCATTAACGAGAGTAGGAGACACATACACAAGACTCACACACGGGATCAAACCATTCACCGTTGTGATCTCAACCTCAATCGTTAGGGTACTTGGATGGAGATTACAGCACAATCACAACCCCTCGACATCCAAGGCGACTTTATTCACGACGTACCCAATCCTATAGCCGGCTAACTATATCCGATTAAAGTAACCAAAACCATTTCCATCACTTGCCAATATAATCATTTAACATCATAATCCATTGTTTTACAAGCATAAACACAATGCCATTTCGACAAGCATAACCATGCTTAACAATACATGCATTTAACACATAAACCAAGGATCACTTTGTTGAGTGTGTAAAAGTTCTATTATTTGCACCCTTTTTAGCCCATATTTCTGCTGCATTCAAGCATCATTGCATTGCATTTAGGTTAGTTTTCAATAAAACATCACAATTATATAAAAGGCACCGATTCTACTAAAAGACGGTGTATTTTGCAGGAAGCTGCCATGGTTGACGATGAAGGCAGGCGCAGGACAGATAAGCAGGAAAGCTGAACTGGACAAGCAGCTGAAGAAGACGAACCTGTCATGGACCTGTCGTGACAGCATGGTGACAGCAGACTTATGAAGAGGAAAAGTCAAGTGGACCTCAATAGATAGAGAAAAATCTGCTCGTCTGTCGTGTGGAAGCCAAATAATTTTCCAAGCCCCGGATCAAAAGATATGTCAAGCCAAAGCTCAAGGAAAGGAATTCCCACAAAATAGGGATGCGGCTGGAAAGTAGGAGACTTTAGAGATTTAGTCTTTATTAGAATCTTACTTTTAATTAAAGTTGTAATCCTTTTTACCTTAGATAACTTGAGCCCAAAGCTTATATAAGGGCATAGATTTAACCTAGGAGCATAACCGATATCCCATAACCGAAACCGAACCCCTACCGTCCACCCGTCACCGACATGTTCTAAATTCCCCCTAGGGCCACGGGTTGTTTTGTAAAGTAGTTGCAAGGGTTGCTTTGTTTTAGGATTTTTCAAGTTCAATAAAATAAACTTCAAGTTCTTTTATCTTGGTTTTAATATCTTGCAAGAGCATCGGGAGAGCATTGTGAGGTTATCCATTTACTTAGCATCGGGAGAGTTAAGTATACAAAAGAGATAAGAGCGCGTTCTCTAGTTTATAGTTGAACCATCTCGTGCCTAGGGATAGGGCGAGGTTAAGTGGCTAAGGAAGAATTCATACACATCGGTGTTCATCCTTCGATTCACGCCGGGAGGTATCATCAAAGACGTGTTCATCGACAGACTTGTGCCTAGGGATAGGGCAAGGCAGATCTGGGATTCTTGCCAAACTTGAAGTACGGAGTTGGTGTGTCTTCTGCCGCGACTGCCAATGGACAGACGCCGCGACAGGTGCTGTCGGCGACGGGAGCGATGACTGAACTGGAGATCCTGAGCAATTCAATACCTGCACTACCGAGCAATTCAATACCAGCCCATTCTCTCTATCTTGATATTCCAATCCTTTTATTTACGTTTTTGTTATATTATTCTCGTGACAATTCTAAACTATTTACTTCGTGCAGTAAATCAAGGTGAAGTCATTAGCCCAATCCCTGTGGAGACGATATCCGATACTTCGTATCACTTTACTACTTGCATCGTGTACACTTGCACTACAATTGCGATAGTCTATTTTACACGCAACAAGTTTTTGGCGCCGTTGCCGGGGATTGGCAACATAACTACATCTTTCTTTTATTGCACTTTTTGCTTTTATTTTTATTTTTATTTTCGTTTTTATTTTTATTTTTCTTTAATTTTTCTTTTGTGTTTTCAACTCTTGCTTTTCACGAGGTTCTCTTGTTTATGCGCAGATCGAAAAGAGGCGAAGATCCTGAGTATAAGTTAGATCCGGAAATTGAACGATCATTCAATCTCAAGAAACAGATTCGCCACCTTTTAGACAGGAACGAATACCTTGAAGAACAGCTAGAGCAGATGGCCCGTAACCAGCCTGCTGGAGGAGACATACCGCCTGTCGGCGACCCGCCGAGGGCAGATGGACGACGATCATGTCGTGACTACATGCTGAACGATCATGTAGAGCTGGAAACCACGCTGCCGGATATTGATGTTGACAATTTCGAGCTTAAACCTGTCATGTTTAGTATGATCAACAACGCCGGACAGTTTAGTGGTTCTGCGACAGAAGATGCTAGGGAGCATCTCAAAACGTTCCAGGAGATCTGTGGTTCGTTTAGGCTACCAGGAGTTAGTCCGGAGATACTGAGGCTTCGGTTATTCCCCCATTCATTGAGGGACAGAGCTAAAACTTGGTGGAATAAACTTACACCGGGTTCTATTATGACTTGGGCAGATCTAACTCGTGAATTTTTATCTCGTTTTAATCCTTCGCATTTATCTGAGCGATTACGTAACGAAATTGCTACTTTTCAACAGGAAGATGACGAGCCGATGCACGAGGCCTGGGACAGATTTACTACTCTTCTTCGGAACTGCCCAATGCATGGATTTCCTGTCTGGAATCAAGTAACAAAATTCTATAATGCTGCTAACTTACAAACTCGCATTCGCATTGATTCTGCAGCAAATGGACTATTATTGGATAAAGATCCAGACGAGGCATTGCAAGTTTTAAAAAATCTAGCCAAGAATGAGGAGCAGTTTCCGACAGCTAGAAGAGGGAGTAAACGGGTACTTGCTGTCAAAGACTATGAGGCCGACAGCACTATGAAATCTCAGGTAGCATTCCTTACTAAAGCAATGAAACACTTATTGAGTGAAGAGGATTTACGAGGATTTGCTGTCGAGGAAATTTGTGCTACTTGTGAAGGAAATCATAGTAGTGAAGAGTGCCCTATAAATATAGAAGAGGGAAAATATGTTGGAAATTACAAGCCGAACTACAATTCCAACAACTACAACCCTAATTGGAGGAAGGATCCCAAATTTTCCTGGAGTAATCCTAACAATGCCCTGAATCCGCAAGCATATAATCAGAATCAGGGGGGTCCTAGATTGTTGACGCGACAGCAACTGCAGCCGCAGAACCTGCCGCAGAACCTGCCGCCTCAGCAACAACAGCAGCCACCACCTGCCACAAGTAGTGTATTGGAGCAGACTCTGGCCACCTTTATGTCTTAGACTGGCACGTATATGGATAATATTAATCAGTTTGTCAAAAAGACGGAAAATTTTATGGATGAAACTAAGATGAGAATGACAAACCATGAGGCCACCTTGAAATCTCTAGAGACACAAATGGGTCAGGTGTCGCAGCATATTAAACCGAGGCAGAATGGAGGATTCCCTAGCAATACTAAAAATGCTAGACCGCCCTCACATGAGCAATGTAAGGCAATTACTACTAGGAGTGGGAAAAAGCTACCAGGGCCGGAAAAAGAAGTTGATACAGAAAAGGAACCTGCCTTGGATAAACCTGCCGAGGAAGCTGCCCCGACAGGTGACCAACAGACTGCTGCCGATGAGCCTGTCACGATAGCAGAAGCGACAGAGGAGAAAAAAGATGATTATCGTCCTCAGATCCGCATGCAGTGGGAAGGACGCATTGCTGATTATCGTCCCCCACCACCCTTCCCTCAACGGATACAGCAAGCTAAGCATGAATCTCAACTCAAAAAAATTTATGATATTTTTAAACAGGTTCATATTAACATTCCGTTGTTAGATGTTGTTAGGGAGATGCCCGGTTATGCTAAATTTCTCAAGGATGTCATGTCTAAAAAATCTAAACTTGGGGAATTTGAAACGGTAAGGATGCAAGAAGGTTGCATGAGTATTCTTCATCGGCAGCCACCCCAGAAAAAGAAGGATCCGGGGAGCTTCCTCATACCTTGCATAATCGGCGATAAATTTGTGGGTAAGGCACTTTGTGATCTTGGTGCTAGTGTTAATCTAATGCCCAAATCTGTTTTTCAGAAACTAGGTATTGGCAAGGCGCGGCCCACGACAGTTACCCTACAGCTAGCCGACCGCTCTTACATTCACCCCGAGGGAAAAATTGAAGATATTTTAGTAAGAGTGGATAAACTTATTTTTCCTGCTGACTTTCTTATTTTAGACTGTGAGGCAGATGAGAACGCACCAGTCATCCTAGGGCGACCATTCTTAGCCACGGGAAGATCATTGATTGATGTGGAGAAAGGAGAACTCACCATGCGCGTGAACGATCAAGAAATTAAGTTGAATGTTCTCCAAGCAATGAAACATGCCGATGTGGACGAGGAATGCAAGGCCATCATTGAGGTGACCTTTGATCAACCCTGCATCAGGTCGGGCTGCCGAGATATAAAATTTGGTCACTGCTGCGACAGCCACCTACAAGCCTGTCATGACAGTGACGACGACAGTAACGACGACAGCACCAACGACAGTGACCCCTCTGAATCTGATACATCTGAAACTAAAGGTCATGAGGAGGTAAACTGGTTAGATCATCGTCCAGGTAAGTTATTCGAACCTTTGAATTACACTTCGGATAACCATTTAATTCAAAAGCCCTCTACTGTTGAACCACCTGTCTTAGAACTTAAGCCCCTGCCAGGGCAGCTTAAATATGCTTATCTTGGTTGTGATGACACACTGCCTGTAATCATCTCTGCTAAGCTGTCGCAGGAACAGGAACAACAGCTGATCGACATGCTGAGGCAGCATAAAAGGGCGATAGGTTGGACGATAGCAGACATTCAGGGCATTAGTCCGGCAATCTGTATGCACAAAATCCTCCTAGAGGAAGATCATAAGCCGACTATTGATGCCCAAAGGCGGTTAAACCTTGCGATGAAGGAGGTAGTGCGTAAAGAAATAATTAAATGGTTAGATGCTGGTATTATTTACGCCATCTCCGACAGCAAATGGGTAAGCCCGGTGCAATGTGTTCCCAAGAAAGGAGGCATGACCGTAATAACCAACGAAAACAACGAGTTAATCCCAACCAGGACTGTGACCGGTTGGAGGGTTTGTATGGACTATCGGAAGCTTAACAAAGCTACCCGAAAGGACCACTTTCCTTTACCCTTTATTGATCAAATGCTTGACAGATTAGCGGGTAAACCTTACTATTGTTTTCTTGATGGTTATTCAGGTTATAACCAAATTGCTATTGCACCAGAGGATCAAGAGAAAACGACTTTCACATGCCCCTACGGTACATACGCATTTAGGAGAATGCCGTTTGGACTCTGTAACGCACCTGCCACCTTTCAAAGATGCATGATGGCTATATTCTCCGACATGGTAGAGGACTTCCTTGAAATCTTCATGGATGATTTTTCCGTCTTTGGAGACGATTTTGAGAGTTGCCTCGGCAACCTTAAAAAGGTACTTGAAAGATGTGAAAAAGCTAATCTTGTTCTTAATTGGGAAAAATGCCACTTTATGGTAGATGAAGGGATAGTTTTAGGCCATAAGATTAGCTGCCGTGGGATAGAAGTCGACAGGGCAAAAATAGAGGTCATAGAGAAGCTGCCGCCGCCAACAACAGTCAAGGGCATTAGGAGTTTTTTAGGGCATGCTGGTTTTTATAGGAGATTCATTGCAAATTTCTCAAAAATCACCAAGCCGTTATGCCATCTCTTAGAGCAGAACCGACCCTTTGACTTTAATGAGGAATGTACTGAAGCATTCAAGGTTCTGAAGGAAAAGTTAGTGACAGCCCCTATAGTACAGCCACCAGACTGGACACAACCGTTTGAAATTATGTGTGACGCTAGTGACTATGCTGTCGGGGCAGCACTTGGGCAGCGCAAGGACAGACTGTTTCATGTCATATATTATGCCAGCAAAACATTAAATGATGCCCAAGTAAACTATACCACCACAGAAAAGGAGCTGTTAGCTGTGGTGTTCTCCATCGACAAGTTTCGTTCTTATATACTTGGGACGAAGGTAATAGTACACACCGACCATTCTGCCCTTAAGTACTTGTTTGCAAAGAAGGATGCCAAGCCGAGATTGATACGGTGGATCTTGCTATTACAAGAGTTCGACCTTGAGATCAAAGACAAAAAGGGGACAAAAAATCAGGTGGCAGACCACTTGTCAAGATTGGAGACGGGACAGAGTCTACCCATTGATGATACACACATACTAGAGACCTTCCCAGATGAGCAGCTCTTTGCTGCCGCAATCGCTGTCGCGACAGCAATGGCGGCAGATCAGGTTATAAGGAGATGCGTACCACAAGAAGAACAAGAACACATTCTCCATCACTGTCATGCTTCACAATATGGAATACACTTAGGAGGCAATAAAACTGCTGTCAAGGTGCTGCAGTCAGGGTTCTACTGGCCGACACTGTATAAGGACGCACAAGAATTTTACAAAAACTGTGACAGGTGCCAGCGGACAGGTAACATCTCGAGGAGAAACGAGATGCCACTGCAAAATATTTTGGAAGTAGAGATCTTCGACGTTTGGGGGATTGATTTTATGGGACCTTTTCCATCTTCGTCTGGAAATCTTTATATCCTCCTAGCAGTGGATTATGTCTCCAAGTGGGTAGAAGCAATCGCAACTCAAAAGAATGATGCCAAAACGGTCCAAAAGTTTTTGCACAAAAACATCTTTTCTAGATTTGGCATCCCTAGGGCGATTATCAGTGATGAAGGGAGACATTTTGACAACAGGGTAATTGCTGCCGCCTTGAGAAAATATGGTGTCAAGCACAGGATCGCGACAACATACCACCCACAGACCAATGGACAGGCTGAGATATCCAATAGGGAAGTGAAGAACATTCTTGAAAAAATGGTTAAACCAACTAGGAAAGATTGGTCTTTGCTTCTGAATGATGCATTATGGGCATACAGAACAGCTTTCAAGACTCCATTGGGCATGTCTCCATACCGTTTGATTTATGGGAAAACTTGTCACTTGCCTGTCGAGATAGAACACAAGGCATATTGGGCAATCAAGGCAGTAAACATGGACTTGGACAAGGCAGGCCAGAAAAGGCTGTTAGATTTAAATGAGATCGATGAAATACGGACAATGGCCTACGACAATGCAAGGATTTACAAGGAAAAAACTAAGAAGTGGCATGACAAGAAGTTGCTGCCACGACAGTTCTGCCCAGGGCAGCTTGTGTTGTTGTTTAATTCTAGGTTGAAACTCTTTCCAGGGAAGCTTAAATCTAGATGGTCTGGCCCGTTCCAAGTAGTTCAAGTTTTTCCCCATGGTGCCATTACAATTCAATCACTAAAGGACGGGCACCAATTCAAAGTCAATGGACAACGCCTCAAGCACTATCAAGGGACTGAAGCCCCATGAATACAGGAAGTGGTTACTTTAGGTGATGCCCCACAAGGCATCCCTAATTTAACCTAAATTTTTATTTTTATTTTCATTTTTAATATTATTTATTAGGAATTAGATTTATTTTATTCGAATAATGTTTTGTTTTTAATTTCAGTTTTTAGGAAATAAAGGAGTCAAGTGAGAAAGAAGAAGTGGCCCAAGCCCACCGCTCATCCACCAGCCCAATAAAGCCCATTTATGGTAGCCTGTCGTTTCGGCTGCCGGCGCAGACGGATTTGACAGGTTGTCAACAGACGCACAGCAGACGAAGAAGCGTGCGGCAGACGCACAGCAGACGCATTAATGCACGTCAGACGCGTCAGACATGATACATTCAATCTGCCGCCCCGTTATTCCCGCCTGCCGTTGCGGCATTAAATGGGCAGCACCCCAACAGCTATATAAACCCCTTCCCATTTTCATTCTTCATCACTTCTGATTTTTCTCTTGTTATTCTCCTCTAGTTTTATCTATTTTCTCTCTCTTTCAGCCCTTGCAACCAAAATGTCTTCACGACAAACCCGTCAAAACACTGATGCCGCTTCTTCTTCAGCAGCAGCATCGCCATTCACCAAAAAGGAGCTATGGGAGGAGCATGGCTTCATTTACAACAGAGATGCACCTCTTTTTGGACTCCGGCCGTTCATTATGAAGGCCATAGCAGCACAACTTTGGGAGGACTTTGCCGAGCAGCCGGCAGAGCTTAATGACACTTTGGTCCGGGAATTTTATGCGGCGATCGAAAGCAAGACGGCGACATCTGTCACCGTCCGAGGAGTGACAGTTCCTTTCAGCGCTAGCAGCATCAACCATGTGTTCGGTCTCTTCTTTGGCCCCAATGATGATGCTCACCAACAATTTTGGGACACCCTCGACACTGCCGGACATGATGCTGTCATGAGGGAGCTGACAGAGGCTGGTACGACATGGAGCACCAGTAAGAAGAACCCCCACTCTGTCAATAGGGGGCAGCTACTCCCTGAGGCAAAACTATGGAACGCTTTTATCAAAAAGCGTATCCTGCCCTCGTCCCACCATACAACAGTCAACAGACAGCGGTTGGCACTCATCCACTCTATCATGCATGACAGGCCCATCAATGTGGGCAGGTACATGCGGGACAACATTCTCGATTGTGCTTTCCGATCGGACTCACGACTCTGCCTGCCCTTCACCATCACTGCCCTCTGCCGCTGCGCTGCCGTACCGGAGGAACCCTCAGACAAAATCAAGACGGGCAGCGGATGGACAGATAACAACATCTCCAGCCTCATGGAGATCATAGTCGTATCGCCCCTTAACGCCTTCGATCCAAACGTCCCTCCTGCTGAGTCTGATGATGAACCTGCCACCGAACCTGCCCCAGAAGCTGCCACCAACACCACTCCGGCAGATCAGAACACCCACATCCTTGCTGCCATCCTGAGGGTAGAGGAGCGCCAGATGGGATTGATGACTTTCATCCGTGACTTCTCCAATGCAACGGTAAATTTCATCACTAATACTTTGAATTTTCCGGATGTCATTTTCCCCACCTTCCCCGCCCATTATTTCAATATCCCCTCCCCCACTCCCACACCACCTGTCTCTCCCCATACACAATCTGCCGCATCCACACCATCCCCTGCCCCGACGGCAGCCGGCAGCCCACCGACAAACACCTCCCCTCGAGGAACCAAGCGAGCTGCCAATGACGACAGCCCTCTTGTCCGGCGGAATCTGGAAAGCGACTTCACGCGAGTCAAACGCATTAAGCACGTGGCAGACAAGAGAAGGCTGTCCAAAGCCATCATACCCAGCAGCTCATGGGACAGCAGCAGCAGTTCCGACATTAGGCTAGTGGAGCCACCTGCCCCTCAACCTGCAGACGACCCTGTCCCCCAACCAAATGAAGACCCCGCCGATCAACCTGCTCCGGAACCTGCCCAGCCACCTCCACAACGCAGACGCCGCCATCAGATCCGCGTCAGCAGCAGCAGCGAGGACAGCGAATAAAATTTAAGTTTTTATTTCTTTTTCTCTTCTTATTGCTGCCTGCCCTTATATATTTGTGATGTACTTTTATTTCTCTTGTTTTTCTTTCATTTTTGTGTCATTTTGCATTGAGGGCAATGCAACCCTCGAGTTTGGGGGTGGCAACCCTCCATCTTTAATGGAGTCTCTAGCACATCTTTTTATTAATTGTTTTGTCTTATTATTTATCTAAAAAAAAATCAGAAAATTAAAACTGTTGGCTTAAAACTGTGGAGTTAACTTACCTGTCATGACGGCTCTGTCGTGGCAGCATCTTTAGGACAGGTTAAGGAAAAGTTTAGAGCCTTTCTATAGTTCTGAAAACTTAAACACTTTTGTGACTGTTATATTGCTTAGATTTCTTTTAGCCAAACTAGAATAGGAAGCTTAGAACTTGAATAGCCCCTAGAGGTGCCTAACACTGGCTCTAGGAAAGAAGTTTAGCAAAAGAAAATTAAAAACCTAGAGGTGCCCGAAACCGGCTCTAGGAAGCTAACTAGAGGTGCCTAACACTGGCTCTAGAAAAATTTAGCTTGAAAAATAGAAGAAAAAGAAGCATGAAAATGTGCCTTCTAAAAAAAATAAACTTTGGCATAAAGATTCGAGTTAAGGAGTTGAATATTCTAGTGAAACTAAGAGAGTCTTAGCATATAACTGTTCACAAGCATGCACACACTGCACGAGAGCTATAGGGAGATTCCGGACATATCCTAATCTTTCCGACAGGATGCTGCTGCCATAGAGAATGAGCGACAGGTAAAGGGACAGTTCACTGTTTGAAGGCCAACACAAAAATTTTCATTTTTCTTTTAAGTCTTGATTGCTTGAGGACAAGCAAAAACTTGAGTTTGGGGGTGTGTTGAGTGTGTAAAAGTTCTATTATTTGCACCCTTTTTAGCCCATATTTCTGCTGCATTCAAGCATCATTGCATTGCATTTAGGTTAGTTTTCAATAAAACATCACAATTATATAAAAGGCACGGATTCTACTAAAAGACGGTGTATTTTGCAGGAAGCTGCCATGGTTGACGATGAAGGCAGGCGCAGGACAGATAAGCAGGAAAGCTGAACTGGACAAGCAGCTGAAGAAGACGAACCTGTCATGGACCTGTCGTGACAGCATGGTGACAGCAGACTTATGAAGAGGAAAAGTCAAGTGGACCTCGATAGATAGAGAAAAATCTGCACGTCTGTCGTGTGGAAGCCAAATAATTTTCCAAGCCCCGGATCAAAAGATATGTCAAGCCAAAGCTCAAGGAAAGGAATTCCCACAAAATAGGGATGCGGCTGGAAAGTAGGAGACTTTAGAGATTTAGTCTTTATTAGAATCTTACTTTTAATTAAAGTTGTAATCCTTGTTACCTTAGATAACTTGAGCCCAAAGCTTATATAAGGGCATAGATTTAACCTAGGAGCATAACCGATATCCCATAACCGAAACCGAACCCCTGCCGTCCACCCGTCACCGACATGTTCTAAATTCCCCCTAGGGCCACGGGTTGTTTTGTAAAGTAGTTGCAAGGGTTGCTTTGTTTTAGGATTTTTCAAGTTCAATAAAATAAACTTCAAGTTCTTTTATCTTGGTTTTAATATCTTGCAAGAGCATCGGGAGAGCATTGTGAGGTTATCCATTTACTTAGCATCGGGAGAGTTAAGTATACGAAAGAGATAAGAGCGCGTTCTCTAGTTTATAGTTGAACCATCTCGTGCCTAGGGATTGGGCGAGGTTAAGTGGCTAAGGAAGAATTCATACACATCGGTGTTCATCCTTCGATTCACGCCGGGAGGTATCATCAAAGACGTGTTCATCGACAGACTTGTGCCTAGGGATAGGGCAAGGCAGATCTGGGATTCTTGCCAAACTTGAAGTACGGAGTTGGTGTGTCTTCTGCCGCGACTGCCAACGGACAGACGCCGCGACAGGTGCTGTCGGCGACGGGAGCGACGACAGAACTGGAGATCCTGAGCAATTCAATACCTGCACTACCGAGCAATTCAATACCAGCCCATTCTCTCTATCTTGATATTCCAATCCTTTTATTTACGTTTTTGTTATATTATTCTCGTGACAATTCTAAACTATTTACTTCGTGCAGTAAATCAAGGTGAAGTCATTAGCCCAATCCCTGTGGAGACGATATCCGATACTTCGTATCACTTTACTACTTGCATCGTGTACACTTGCACTACAATTGCGATAGTCTATTTTACACGCAACAAGTTTTTGGCGCCGTTGCCGGGGATTGGCAACATAACTACATCTTTCTTTTATTGCACTTTTTGCTTTTATTTTTATTTTTATTTTCGTTTTTATTTTTATTTTTCTTTAATTTTTCTTTTGTGTTTTCAACTCTTGCTTTTCACGAGGTTCTCTTGTTTATGCGCAGATCGAAAAGAGGCGAAGATCCTGAGTATAAGTTAGATCCGGAAATTGAACGATCATTCAATCTCAAGAAACAGATTCGCCACCTTTTAGACAGGAACGAATACCTTGAAGAACAGCTAGAGCAGATGGCCCGTAACCAGCCTGCTGGAGGAGACATACCGCCTGTCGGCGACCCGCCGAGGGCAGATGGACGACGATCATGTCGTGACTACATGCTGAACGATCATGTAGAGCTGGAAACCACGCTGCCGGATATTGATGTTGACAATTTCGAGCTTAAACCTGTCATGTTTAGTATGATCAACAACGCCAGACAGTTTAGTGGTTCTGCGACAGAAGATGCTAGGGAGCATCTCAAAACGTTCCAGGAGATCTGTGGTTCGTTTAGGCTACCAGGAGTTAGTCCGGAGATACTGAGGCTTCGGTTATTCCCCCATTCATTGAGGGACAGAGCTAAAACTTGGTGGAATAAACTTGGTGGAATAAACTTACGTTTTTGTTATATTATTCTCGTGACAATTCTAAACTATTTACTTCGTGCAGTAAATCAAGGTGAAGTCATTAGCCCAATCCCTGTGGAGACGATATCCGATACTTCGTATCACTTTACTACTTGCGCCGTGTACACTTGCACTACAATTGCGATAGTCTATTTTACACGCAACACACTTACCTAGTGCATCCTTAACATAATGGCATTAAAATCCAGCATTTAGCCATGCTTAAACATGCTTGAAAACAGTAAACAAATCCACATATAGCTCAAGTGCATTTTCATTAAAATATAGCACATTTCCGAGAGAGACTTTCGAACCACTTACTCTTGAGCTTAGCTAAGTATTTCAAACTTACACTAAGCTCCCAAGACCACACTCAAAGCGTTACAAAACTGGAAAATCCATTTCCACTCACCGATACGCGAAGCCTTGCTCACCGACACGAAAATTACCCCTTCGGAGCCCTCAAAATCACCTCGCTTGCTCCCGGATCAAGATCCACTATTTTCACAACATCAAAACAGAGATCTAAATGCATTAAAATGCATTCCAACACCAGCAACAATTCACAAACTCGTCGCTCACCCAAACTATACCAAATTACCCATCCGAAACAACCGAAAACTCAATCGATTGATTCCTAAACCAAGCCCATCCAACATACATCACTTCCAATCAATTATCAACATCAAAACACATCTAATAAACAACCTAACCCATCCTTATACCTCCAGCAAACAAGATTCCACCATTTCACCCCAAAAACCCACTTAAAACTATCAAGAACTTCAAGGATCTCAAGGTTTTCGGGATCTATGTTATCAAAACTTCATTTCATCATATTAAACAACTTAAAACTCAATTAGAATCAATCCACAACAGGGCTTAGCAAAACAAATCCGAAAATCAAGATTTCAACCATATTTTTACAAGATTTTGATCTCCAATCAAAACTATAATGAAACCTCAACCAAAAATAGTATTTAGAAGCCAAATATCTTGGGAATTTCAATAAAGAACTTTGATTAGAGGTTGAGAACGGGATTTACCTCCAATCCATTCTTTCCTTAATGAATGACAAGTTTTCCTTAGCAAAATCTTGAAGAACTTGGAAGGATTTCTTGAAAATTGATTAGGAAATGTTAAGAGAGTGTTTGGGAGAAAAGAATTTTGGAGAGAAATGAATGAAAATAGTGTTTGGCTGAAAATGAAGAGAAAATGGTAGTTACGTAATAGGATTCCACATTAACTACCTATTTTAATTAATTAAAATAAAACCAATTAAAACCATTTAATTAAAAGCCTTTTTAAAACACATGTCATATTGAGGAAATGTCAAATTTTCTTAAAGCCCCCTAAAGATTCTAAGATTTTGAGTTTTACTTTAAAAATCACATTTTCCATAGTTTTGAAACTTTACAATTTGGTTACTACTCAAAATGTCCATTTTCCAAAACCCTTTTTGTAAAATTGATTTGACCAACCTCTTAAACATATTTTTAGAGGATTTTAGCAATTTTTATCCTATCTCGATCCTTGATTTCCTTATATCACCTTTCGCGATTCGAACCGTTTCTGATCGGCCTGGTCCGATGTCTAAAACATCTAGGCCCAAAACCAGGGCGTTACAACTCTCCCCCACTTAGGAAATTTCGTCCTCGAAATTTCACCTGATGGAAAAAGGTGCGGAAACTGCTTCAGCATGTCCGTCTTGCTTTCCCAAGTGGCCTCCTTAACTCCTCGGTGTCGCCACAACACCTTCACAAAGCTCTATCGTCTTACCACAAAGAACCTTGTTGCTTACATCCATAATCCTCACTGGTTCCTCATCATATGACAAATTCGGATTCAACTCTATCTCCTCAACAGGCATCACATGCGAAGGATCCAATTTGTACCTCCGTAACGTAGAGACATGAAACATGTCATGTATCTTTTCCAACTCCGCTGGCAATCTCAACCGATATGCCATATGACCAATTCTCTCCACAACCTCGTAGGGTCCAACGAACCTTGGGCTAAGCTTACCCTTACGCCCAAATCTCATCACCTTCTTCTAAGGCGATAGTTTCAAAAACACACGTTCGCCAAACCGCGAACTCAATCTCTTTATGCTTCAGGTCCACGTAAGACTTTTGCCTATTTGATGCTGCCTTCAAACGCTCACAAATGAGTTTCACCTTCTCGGTGGTTCCCTTTAACATAACCGGCATCGAAATCAACTTTTGCCCAGCTTCTGCCCAACAATGAGGGGTCCTACACCTTCTCTCATACAAAGCCTCATATGGAGCCATTTGAATACTCGCCTGGTAACTGTTATTATACGCAAACTCAACCAACGGCAAGTGCTTCTCCCAAGAACCCTGAAAATCTATCACGCAGCACCGCAACATGTCCTCTAGCACTTGGATCACACGTTCTGACTGTCCATCCGTCTGAGGATGATAGGAAGTACTGAAATTCAACCGTGTACCCAAGGCTTGATGCAAACGTTCCCAAAATCACGCTGTAAACCTTGGATCCCTATCCGACACTATAGACTTTGGCACACCGTGCAACCGAACAATCTCAACTATGTACAGATCAGCCAACTTATCCAAGGTATATGTAGTATCCACAGGCAGAAAAGGTGCACACTTCGTGAGCCGATCTACAATCACCCAAACTGAATTCTTCTTTGACGATGACAAAGGCAATCCAGACATAAAATCCATGGTGATTCTCTCCCACTTCCATTCTGGGATTCTCAAGGGCTGCAACAACCAGAAGGAACATGATGCTCAGTCTTCACTCGCTGACACACCATGCACTTACTAACGAACTCAACCACATCCTTTTTCAACACCACCCAGTAGTACTCATCTTTCAAATCACAATACATCTTTGTACTACTAGGGTGCATAGCAAAACGACTACTATGAGCTTTAGTCAGAATAGTGCGCCTCAACTCAACATCATCTGGTACCACTATTCGACTCCCAAAGCACAAAACCCCATCCTCACTAAATCTGAAATCTGAAGGTCTACCCTCTGCAATGTCTTGAACATGCGAAACAAGGGAATCATCAAGTAACTACTTATCTTTGATCAACTGAATCATAGATGGTTTCACTTTCAATTCGGCAATAAGACCACCATCACGTGAAATACTCAAGCGAGCAAACATTGCCCTCAACTCCACAGCCACTTTCTGGCTCAAAGCATCAGCCACAACATTCGCCTTTCCCAGGTGATACTCAATCGTCAGATCATAATCTTTAAGCAGCTCCACCCAACGACTCTGCCTAAGATTCAACTCTTTATGAGACATAAGATACTTCAAGCTCTTATGATCCGTGAACACAACACACTTCTCACCGTACAGGTAATGCCTCCAAATCTTCAGTGCAAACACCATATCCGCAAGCTCAAGATCATGAGTAGGGTAGTTGCGCCCAAGCACCTTCAACTGCCTAGATGCATAGGCCACTACCTTTCCCTCCTTCATCAACACGCAACCCAAACCAACAACGGACGCACCACTATAGACCACGAACTCCTTACCCGACTCAGGTTGAATCAGAACAGGAGCTTGCGTCAAAGCTTCCTTTAACCTTTCAAAAGCTTGTTGCCTCGCATCTGTCCACTCAAAGCGAACATTCTTCTGCAGCAACTTGGTTAACGATAAAACTATCTTCAAGAAACCCTCAACGAATCTACGGTAGTACCCAACTAGACCAAGAAAACTTCGCACCTTCGTCACTACTTAGGTACTTTCCAACCCATCACTGCCTCTACCTCGTGCGGATCAACGCGAATACCCTCCTCTGACATAACATGTCCAAGGAAGACTACCCCCTAAGCCAAAACTCACACTTGCTTAGCTTGGCATACAACTGATTTTCCAACAGCGCTTGCAAAACAATTCTCAAGTGTCTATGGTGATCCTCCTCGGTACGCGAATACACAAGGATATCATCGATGAACACCACCACAAACTGATCAAAGAATTCATGGAATACATGATTCATCATGTCCATGAAAGCGGCAGGCGCGTTGGTCAAACCAAACGGCATCACCAAGAATTCATAATGTTCGTACCTCGTCC
The DNA here is from genome assembly GCA_958450335.1 of Hibiscus tridactylites. Classification (NCBI taxonomy): domain Eukaryota; kingdom Viridiplantae; phylum Streptophyta; class Magnoliopsida; order Malvales; family Malvaceae; genus Hibiscus; species Hibiscus tridactylites. Next base: position 31,584,394 of record OY288280.1, on the reverse strand, counting down.
GAAAAGCTATCTTAGGTACGTCCACATCCTTCACCTCCAGCTGATAATACCCTAATCTCAAATCTATCTTAGAAAACACTAAGGCTCCCCAGAACTGATCAAAGAGATCATCAATTCTAGGCAAGGGATACTTGTTCTTGATCGTCAACTTGTTCAGTTGCCGATAATCTATGCACATTCTCATTGTCCCATCTTTCATCTTCACAAACAAGACCGGTGCACCCCAAGGTGACACACTCGGCCGGATGAAGCCTCGATCCAACAATTCTTGTAGTTGCGTTTTCAACTCTTTTAGCTCTTTAGGTGCCATGCGATAAGGAGCAATGGACACCAGAGTCGTATTCTCGTACAACTCGATACCAAACTCATCTTCCTTGTTTGGTGGCAACCTAGGCAATTCCTCCGGAAAGACACCCGGAAAATCGCACACGCAAATCCTTGGTTCCAGGATTCATCACATAGGCATGATAAGCCTCACAACCCATCCTCATCATACAATTTGCTTCCAACACCGATATCACATTCGACAAGAATTTCACATTCTCGCCTACTACCACTACTTCATAATCATCGGCCAACTTTAAAGTGACCCGCTTGACATCAAAGTCAACCACCACTCTATGCTCAGACAACCAATCCATGCCAAGGATTACATTGAATCCGTAGAAGGGTAACTCCATCAAATCCATAAGAAAAACATGACCTTTCACAGGAAAAGGGCATCTCCTATATAACTTCCTAGTGACTACAGTCTCACCAAAAGAACTAGTCACTTGCATTCCTACCTCAAGCATCTCAACAGGTATATCAAGAAAATGTGCATGCTCACTTAAATTGTAAGAATGCGTGGATCCAGAATCAATCAAAGCCAGCAAAGATAAAGACTGAAGAACAAAGGCACATGCGATAACATCGGTATCATTGCGCTCCTCGCGCTAAGCATAAACCCTCATTGGTCCACCTCCCTTAGGTCAGACGACTACTACATGAGCAATACCTCGTTGTCCCTCGTCTCTCCTCTAAAAGTTCCCTCGCTCGTGCACACGGCCTCTCTGAGGTGCAGCTACAACAGGAGCACGTCCTTGGCCTCCGCCAGCCAACAAGGGACACTCCCTCCTCATGTGATCTGCCGAACCACAATTCCAACATGAGTTCCCTTTCACCACTACAGAAGCTTGAACCTCTCTAGCTGCTCGAGGACAATCTCGCCTCAAATGGTCCCTCGACCCACATGTCCAGCACGTATGCTTCTTAGATCTCACTCGGCCTCCCTAGACTTGACCACCTCGATCCGGAGCACCCCGCCTCCCCTCAGGCTGATGTCTTCTATCCTAGCCTCTTTTGTTCCGTCCTCCACCGGAACTGTACTCAGCTACTCTCTTTCCAGAGCTAGAACCAACACCTCGAGACGACAAACCCAGGTTCTGTTCGATGTCTTTGGCTTGACATACAAGCACATCAAAGTCAGTGTAGTCCGCAGCCAACATATATGTCTTAACTTCCTGTACCAGCCCGTACCGAAAGCGATCACATCGATGCCTCTCACTAGGTATCAGCTCAGGAGCATATTGGCTCAGGCGTACGAACTAGACCTCGTACTCAGCCACAAAAAGATTGCCCTGACTAGCGACATAAACTCACGTTTCTTCTCGTCCAAGTATCTCACCCCCTAGATACTTCCTCTTGAAGGCACCCTTGAAATACTCCCAATCCACCTCATTGGGTTCCAAACCAGCAGTGGTAGTCGTCCACCAGCTATAGGCATCGCCTTGCAACAGAGAAACTACGTATCCCAGCTTGCGCACATCATTACAGCTCATTTGATCCATAATACGGATCATACTCGCTAACCAGGCTTCTGACGCCTCAGGAGACATACCATAGAATTCCACAGCTCCTAGGCTCCTCAACCTCTCCAAAGGTATGCCCACCTGCCCAGGTGCAGGAGCATGAACATGCGCTCCTGCTACCGCAGCCTGAAACGCCCCGGTGATCGCCTGAACCAACGACGTTAGATCACCCAAGCCCGGACCAGCATGTCCTTGTTACACCTTCTCCCCACCCTCAGGTGGTGGCGGAGGAGGTAAGTTTCCACCATGAGGGACATCAACCCTTTGCTCACCCTGGTCACCCTACTCAGCCGCACACACTATAGAACTCAACCTTAGCTCTCTTCTCGGACCCATAGTGCTTTTTTAAACAAGGCATAACAACAAAACAAATCAACCAATTAGGCCAGCTTCAAGCAAGGATCCAAGTTTACCAAAAACATTTGTTTAGTGTAATAAGGCAATGGGCAGCCCAATTTTCTCTCATCATAGCATAGCATATTATAACACATCATGCTCAACATGTTTTCCATCATTCAAAACCAGCACATGGCAACATTGCATCATTATCACACAATCATATTCATTCCACATGCAATTCACATCAACCAAACATATCATAGGCTTCATAATTTGACCAATATCATGCTTATCAAACAACATACATCATTTCATATCAATTTCTCACACCAACATCCCCAATTCTTTTGAAACCTGGCTCTGATAACAACAAATGTAACCCCCTTTTTATCTTTTCTAGATGCATATTATTAACCTACGTATTTACAAAACATTCAGCGGAAGCGACACAACGAAAGGAACTCAAATAGGGGTTCGATTGCATACAAATGACTTTAAGGGACTAAAATGTAAATTTCCAGATTTTTGAGGATTAAACAGGATTTCAAGTTACCAATCAAAAATTAAACACATAATAAGCCAACATGTCGAATTTCATCTTAAATGAACCTCTCAAACTCAATTAATTAAGCATTCAAGTTTCATGGGCCAAAACGTAAGAAACATAAACCTGAACAATTCAAATTCAATCTCCAACGGTCAGGCGTTTTGAAACACAAGGCCCTGTATCGGAACGGTCGTTTTGAAACTAGGTTGACCGTTTCGTTACTCGGGTGCATTCCGACCCGTTTCAAAACACCCATTTCCAGTGGCCAAAACATTCTGGAACGTTCTTGCCCATTCTGAAACCTCTTGGCCATTTCAGGCCTCTGTTTCGAAACAAGTAAGGGCATTCCGATACGCCTTGCCCTACAACAACAGATTTTGCTGGTTTTCACTTCTTTTCATATTCGAATACATTCCAAAACATGCCACAACATACATACAACACATTTATGCATCAAAGATCATATTTATGAAATAAAAACTACCATAGCATCAATCATGCAACCATAGGTACTAAAGGCATGCTCCTTAGTCCACCAAAGTCACAACAAGCTAAAATCAACATTCAAACCAAAAACCAATCATCAAAGGCCATTTACAACTCAAATATAATCAACCAAACATGCTCGAAGCAAAAAGCAACATCCTCAACCATCCAAAAATATAAATCCCACCCATTGCCTCTTATTACACCAAAGAAAAGCCACATACTTTGCTAAATCAAAATGCTTGGATTTTCCCTTGCATGTGTGTTGCCTCAAACTCCTAATTATCTGCATTGATGAAACAAATGAGCGTAAGCACAAAGATTAGTGAGGATCGCTAAACAACATTCATCAATGCATTCCATACAATTTGCAAAACCACCACTTTTCATCACATGCCTTTAAATAATACATGTCCATTCAAGACATTAATGCACTTTCTAAAAACATGCTCATATGCATCATTTTAAATCAACAAATAAACCTTTGCTCATGCTTTACCAAGCATCTCATGCATCCTAGCATCATACACAAGCATCTCATGTTTAACAATAACCATGTACATTATATTGGCTCGCAAGTGATAATCCATAAATCATTCCAACGAAAGACACAATCGAATACGCGGATTACAAGCGTTGTCCCCCACGCTTCATACATACTACCAGACTTCACAAGGTGGAGTTCAATGGCAAAATCACAACCCCTCAACATCACTCATCGGTAGTTGTATAATTCCACTAACGAGAGTATAGGACACATACAAAAGACTTAGACACGGTACCAAACCATTCACCGTTGTGATCTCAACCTCAATCGTTAGGGTACTTGGATGGAGATTACGGCACAATCACAACCCCTCGACATCCAAGGCGACTTTATTCACGGTGCACCCAATCCTATAGCCGACTAACTATATCCGATTAAAGTAACAAAAAACCATTTCCATCACTTGCAAACATAATCATTTAACATCACAATCCACTATTTTACAAGCATAAACACAATGCCATTCCCACAAGCATAACCATGCTTAACAACACATGCATTTAACACATAAACCAAGGATTACTTACCTAGTCAATCCTTAACATAATGGCATTAAAATCCAGCATTTAGCCATGCTTAAACATGCTTGAAAACAGTAAACAAATCCACATATAGCTCAAGTGCATTTTCATTAAAATTTAGCACATTTCCGAGAGAGACTTTCAAACCACTTACTCTTGAGCTTAGCTAAGTGTTTCAAACTTACACTAAGCTCCCAAGACCACGCTCAAAGCGTTACAAAGCTGGAAAATCCATTTCCACTCACCGATTAAATGCATTAAAATGCATTCCAACACCAGCAACAATTTACAAACTCGTTGCTCACCCAAACTATACCAAATTACCCATCCGAAACAAACGAAAACTCAATCGATTGATTCCTAAACCAAGCCCAGCCAACATACATCACTTCCAATCAATTATCAACATCAAAACACATCTAATAATAGAGATGGGCACGGGTCGGGTCGGGCCGGGTTTTTGGCCCACCCGAACCCGACCCGAAAATACTAACCCTAAACCCGAACCCGACCCGACTCGACCCGAAAATAAATACCTTAAACCCGACTCCGACCCAACCCGACCTATATAAAAAAATAAATTTTAGGGACTAAATTGTAAAAAAAATAATTTTAAGAGACTTAATTGTAAAAAATAATAAATTTAAGGATTAAATTGTAAATAAAAAATCAATTTTAAGGACCTAATTATAAAATATATATATAAAAAAAGGGGTATTATTACAAATATCCCTAAAAATTTAAGGGAAAATTACACAATTAGTCCCGGGTCGGGTCGGGTAGGATTTTTTCACCCTAAAACCCGAACCCGACCCGACCCGACCCGACCTCACCATACACAAAAACCCGACCCGACCCGACCCGAACCCGATTTTTTCATAAAAATACCCGACCCGATCAGGCCGGGTCGGGTCGGAACCCGTCGGGTCCGGGTTCCGTGCCCATCCCTATCTAATAAACAACCTAACCCATCCTTATACCTCCAACAAACAAGATTCCACCATTTCACCCCAAAAACCCACTTAAAACTATCAAGAACTTCAAGGATCTCAAGGATTTCGGGATCTATGTTATCAAAACTTCATTTCAACATATTAAAAAACTTAAAACTCAATTAGAATCAATCCACAACAGGGCTTAGCAAAACAAATCCGAAAATCAAGATTTCAACCATATTTTTACAAGATTTTGATCTCCAATCAAAACTATAATGAAACCTCAACCAAAAATAGTATTTATGAGCCAAATATCTTGGGAATTTCAATAATGAACTTTGATTAGAGGTTGAGAATGGGATTTACCTCCAATCCTTGCTTTCCTCAATAAATGACAAGTTTTCCTTAGCAAAATCTTGAAGAACTTGGAAGGATTTCTTGAAAATTGATTAGGAAATGTTAAGAGTGTGTTTGGGAGAAAAGAATTTTGGAGAGAAAAGAATGAAAATAGTGTTTGGCTGAAAATGAAGAGAAAATGGTAGTTACGTAATAGGATTCCACATTAACTACCTATTTTAATTAATTAAAATAAAACCAATGAAAACCATTTAATCAAAAGTCTTTTTAAAACACGTGTCATATTGAGGAAAATTCAAATTTCCTTAAAGCCCCCTACAGATTCTAAGATTTTGACTTCTACTTTAAAGCCTTGTTTCGGGTAGCCTTTCTTCTACCCATTTAGAGACGTAATTGACTGCAAGTATAATATAAAATTTTCCAAAAGAAGAGGTAAACAACCCCATGTAATAGAGTCCACAAACGTCACAGACTTCGTAAACATGGATTGGATTGAGCGATATTTCATTCCTTCGGCTTAAATTGCCTACACGTTGGCACCTATCACATGCTTTAGAAAAAACATAAGTATCTCTAAATAAATCAGGCCAATAAAATCTGCATTCAAGAATTTTGTGTGCAGTCCGTTTAGGCCCAAAATGACCTCCGCATGAATAAGAATGACAAAATTTTAAAATTGAATTTACCTTGTCCTCGGTGATGCATCGCCGAATTACTTGATCTGAACATTGTTTCCAAAGATACGGATCGTCCCAAATATAAAATCGAGACTCTCTCTTTAGTCGATTGATTTTAGCTCTAGGCAAATCGTGAGGTAACTTACCCGTGGCTAAATAATTCACCATATCAACGTACCATGGTGTCAATCCTTGCGCCAACATAAACGTACCCGTGGCTAAATAATTCACCATATCAACGTACCATGGCTAAATAATTCACCATATCAACGTACCATGGCTAAATAATTCACCATGTCAACATACTAGGGGTATGCGACTCAAATGGTCTGCAACGAGGTTTTCGCATCCCTTTTTATCTTTAATTTCTAGATCGAACTCTTGGAGGAGTCAAATCCACCGGATAAGCCTCGACTTTGTTTCCTTTTTGCTCATAAGGTACTTTAAAGCTGCGTGATCAGAAAACACAACAATTTCAGTACCGAGTAAATATGGTCAAAATTTTTCTAAAGCAAAAATAATGGCGAAAAGCTGTTTTTCTGTTGTTGTGTAAATCTTTTGAGCTGAATCCAACGTGCGAGATGCATAAGCTATAACGTGAGGTTCTTCTCTTATCTTTTGAACAAGGACTACTCCAACGCTCGTGTCCGAGGCATTGCACATCAGTTTAAACGGATAATCCCAGTTCGACGGTTAAACGATTGGTGTTCATGAACTTCTCTATAAGTAAATCAAAGAAAGTCTTGCATTTCTCATCAAAATCAAATGCTTGATCTTTCTGGAGCAACTTGCACAACGGTTGCGCTATCTTTGAAAAATCTTTAATGAACCTGTAATCACTAATTTTATCCGGGCCAGTTGGCCTTTATATATGTTTAAAGAAAAATGGACTTTTATTCACATTGGGCTTTGTTTAACTTAAATTAATACGTATATATACATTATTTATTAGAGTTATTGATTACTATTATTAATCTTCCATTAATCCCATTATTATATCATTATCCTATTATCATATACCATATATTAATATCATTATTAATATATTATCATTTGTATTGTTATTACCATAATTACTATAAGTATTACATTGTTATCATAATTATTACTATTACTGTTATTATTATGTATTATCTTATTATTATTATCTATTATATTAATTATTATCTTGTTATATTTTATTATTAACCATCGTATACTATTATATCATCATTATTATTATTATTCATATTAATATTATTATTATTATTATTATTATTATTATTATTATTATTATTATTATTATTATTATTATTATTATTGTTATTATTATAACTGTCATTAGAAAATATAAAAAAGAGAGAGAAGAGACATATTAAGTAAATAAATAAACAAGCCCAGATTAAATAAAGAAAAGAGTCCATTAAATAGTAAAATCCCAATTACATATATCAGTGTCCATTTGCAAGCTAAGAGTATTACACGGCCCGATGGCCCAAGTGATAGCCCAACTCTTACAAACCTCAACCCATTGTTGTTGTGCAGGCAATTACTTGCCGTCAGATCTAGATTAGATCTGACGGCCCAGATGAGAGCTGCAGGAAACCCTAGGAAAGGATTCGCCTAGGCCCACGCCACGCGATCAGAGCCCTTGGATCAGAGAACGATTCGACGCTCCAGATCGCCCCTTTACAGAAACCCTAGAGCCTCCAGATTGATCTCGCGCCGCCTCAAACCTGGACCGTTGGATCAAAATGCGATCTGACGGTCCGGGTGCCTTAAAGACTCCACGGGCGTTCACGCGTGACACTTCAGTTCACCACACGCGCGCGTGCTGCACACGTCCGACCCTTCGAATGCTCCCGAGAGCTCACACCATCGTCACCTTTCGATCCAACGACCGATCCAGTGGCCACGTCGTCCGCCGTACGAGCCATGTAAGATAAAAAAAGAGTCAGCCAATACCCAAAACGCATCAAACAAAAAAGGAAAAACAAAAGAAAACAAAAGCAACAGAATGGCAGGGAATGACAGAATCACACATGAATTCGGCCAAATCAATGATACGAACCAATAAATATTTTCCATCATATAAACAAAATGTAAAAAGCAGTCGAAATTCTGGCTATAAAGCCGAATCGACAATCATTTATAAGGGATTCGTGAACTCCCGCAAAGAAAGCACGAAAGCAATACCAATTCCAGAATCATTCCCAGGTATATCAGTATTCAATATTTGCATACAATGGTTGAGTAATAATAATAAATAAATAAGGAAAGTTTAATGTTTTTTTTACCATCTTCGTCTTCTCCGATTTCTTTCTCCTCGGCCGAGAACAAGCCAAGCCACTCGTTGGCACGAAAGGTGACTCGGTTAGGAGGGAAGACGAGAAGGCCTTCCCTTCCCCTCTGTGTCTTCGTCATCCCTTGAGAGCCCGGTAAGCTTTCTGGGTTTTTGGGTTTTTGTTTCGAAAGGGGATAGGGGATTTTAAGTGTCGGGTGTTGGGTAGTGTTGTAGGTTGGTGTTCGTTTTGTTTCCGGGTTTCTGTGGGGAGAGTTTTTTAGTCGGACGGTGTTTTAGGTCTACCGGACGGTGAGTAGCACCGGCCGGCGTTCGAGGTCGAGAGAGAGAATGAGTAGTTAAAGGTGACAGCTAGGGTTTAAGAGGGGCAAAGGGGGTGTCTGGGTTGTTTAGATAGGGTATTTATAGGCGTTTTAGGTTTAGTTTGTGTGGTAAACTCGTCTTAGGTCCCTCTGCGTCGAGTCTATCACAGGTTAGGGGCTTCTGTCTTTCTAAATTACTCCCTAGGTCCTTAGAATTTTAGATCTATGTCCAATGTCGTCCTAGATCGAGTCGTTTTTTGGTCAAACCGTCCCCCCGTCCCCTGTATTCTGTTCCGTTTTCAATTTGGTCCCTTTTCCAGTGTTAAGTTTTTGTGTCTTTTTTAATTTTGCCACTGTTTTTGTGTCTCTTGCAATTTAGTCCCAGTATGTTTTTTATTTTTTATGGCATGATAAATGGATTGATAATCTTAATGAATGTTTTTTTATGTATCGAATATGTATGTTGGCCCGGAATGCTTCTTGTGATTTTTTGGGTCCTGTATGACTCGTTTATTGCCTAATCATCTTTGTATCGAATATATGTTCTTTGGTTCGTTTTATGGTCTAGAATGATTAAAGTTATTGTGTTTTCTTGCTTATTTCGAGTGGTTGCATAAGTCGAATATATATATGTGTTACCATGTTTTTATCCCCTAAGTTTTAGGTATTAAGTGAATTAATGTAAATGTTTTTTTAACTAAATCAACCAATAAATGTTAAAGGTGTTAAAATTGGGCCTTTATGGTGTTTTAGATGTGGGCTTTTTTGGGCCTTAGGATAGATAAGTTGGTTTAGCATCTTATGGGATTTATTTTTTTTAATGTGGGCTTGGGTTAGTTAGTCTAGATAAGTCATCTCGATCGGTTTAATTACGTCGGTTTGTGCGCCCGCCTTATAGGGGCATGATTCGAGTAATTAGGTCGGCTCGGGTTTAAGGCCCTTATTAGGTTTAATCACGCCCACTCCCAGAAATTAGAATTAATGTGACACTTAGACAAAATTAAACAAGATAATCAATAATTGGACCGAACCTTTTAATTAGGGTATAAATGATCTAAGGCTTAATATTAGAATCATGTGATAAATGATTAAATCACTAATTAATATCCCATAATTTGGACCTTTATGTTAGGGCCTTGGGTGGGCTTTCCATGTGTTTTTTTAGCACTTTTATGGCATGCATATATATCATTGTCATTCATAAGGCCCGATAATTAAGCATGATAACCGGACTTAAAAATCAACCCCAAGAGAGGTATTAATTAGCCCCGATATCCGATAAACGACAATCCTAGCTTAATGGATGTCGATCGAATACTCTGATTAATTTTCACCGTCTCTAGGTAAGCGAAAGCATAAAAAGGAAAATAGCACGCATCATCCCTTATTTCAGCATCATGCATAAAGGTGACGTACGGGATCCGAACCCTAAACTAACACGGCAGTCAATCTTATATGATGTCGGTTTAGTGTATGGTCTGGTGTACCATCATCCTTATTAATTAAATGTTTAATTAATTCTGAAGTCACAAATTTGATAAAGCCCGTACAAATTAAGCCATATTTTCATTTAAGGACATTCTTATTAAACCCACATCGGTTTTTAAATAATTTCTATCGATCAAAAAACAACAAGAAATTTGGTACCGATCTCCAGGCGTGATGGGGGTGCTAATCCTTCCCCACACGTAACCAACTCCCGAACCCGTTTTTTTAACGAATCTCTGGTTTTGTGGTGTCCGGCCTACCTTAGTGGCCGGTGGCGACTCCAAAATTTTCATCTTTTTTATAAAACCGAATTCCCTTCCTTTCTTAAATAAAACCCTTTTCAAGAAGAGATGGTGATAAGGCCTCACTTAACGGTTTTCTCAAAAAAAACTTATCACAGTTTGGCGACTCCGCTGGGGAACTAAATTTTTTTTTACAAAACAAAAAATGAGAGTTTAGACAATAAAACGCTTGTTGTCATTTAATCGATAGAAAATATTTAAAATTCAAAATGAAGTTAATAAGTTTGTTCTTTTATAAAAATACGACTTAAGTTGAACAGGCTTTGAAAATTTGTGACATTCGAATTAATTTTCCATTTAATTATTAAGAAAATCACCGACATGTGTTGCACCATGTTCATTAAGCTCTATACCCGAGCTACCCTTCTTAAGTGAGTGAAACGCCCATACCCACACGAGTATCCCTCCACGGGTCGGTAATTCACTTTCGGAATCCACACCTTTTGACACGTGAGCAGCCCTCCACGTCATTAGGTCGTGCTTTCCCTCGAGCTGAAACCAATTCGCAAGCATGTAATGGGCAAGAATTGGGGTTCTTATTGCCTTAGTAGGTGATAAGATAGGTTCGGGTACCCTTGTTAGAACCGAACTCATGAGTGAGAATGTAGAAAACCTACCCCATCTAGAGCCATGCGGATAACCCTAGAATTTAGAGTGTCTAGGCTTTTCTTGCTAATTGCTTGTTTCAACGCTTTTTTTCCTTAATACTTGAATATTTTTGCTTGCCTTGATTTATATTTCTCATGTGACTAACCCTCTTCTGCTTTCCTTTTCCTTTTTCTCTTGTTCTGCATGTATTATCATGTCATAAAGAGCACATTGGTTTGGGAATAGTCTAAATTAAAAGCGAGAATTATGGGGGAAATAGTGAGGAGTATGGATGAAAAGAATTCAGAGGTACAAGTGTGGTCTGAAGGAGAGCAACCACATGAAGGGGATAGCATTACCGTTGGGTTCAGGTCGGTGATGGCTAACAAGACTTTCATGAATACAGAAATCAATGATGTGTCAGGGTTGAAGCAAGTATGGAACAGTTGGGACTCCGAAGCGAGGACCGCCTTTAAAGGTGAGTCTGGCGACATAACATATTTGTTGTACGTCCTAGTTGATCAAGCATTACTTCGAGCCTTAGCCGGGTTTTGGAACCCAGCCTACAGTTTCTTTACAATCGGGGATTTAGACCTCACACTGACTATTGAAGAGTACCTATATCTTGTGAATTGCAAGAAAATACAGGAGGATCATTTTTTTCTTGAAGACAAACAAGTACAAGCCTTTTCGGACAAAACTTCTAAAGCTTTCAGATACTTTAGCATCGTGGGTAGACCAACAAGTTGAGACATGGAACAACAAGGAGTACCTAAAGGTTGACGGGATTTTGGCCTTAGCTTCGGTACTTCCGGCCAGTAGGGTTCAGCGGAATTTATTTGCACTGTTGATTTATGGGTTGGTCCTCTTCCCCAAAGCCCTAGGCTTCATCCATCTGGCGGTGTTAGATTTGTTCGATAAATTGGCCGAATGAGGTAATCCAGTTTTGGTCATTTTGTCAGAATCCTTCCGATCTTTAAGATTTTGCCGAGAGCACGGAGGTGGTTGCTTCTTGGGATGTCCTCAACTCTTAACAGTGTGGTTCTATAACCACTTTTGGACAAATGCCAGTTTTTCAAGGCAGGTCTATAATAGTAAGTTTTCAGTTTTGGAAGAATCTTTGAACAAAAGGAATTGGCCTACAAAGCGAACCGAGGAGGTTTGGCTTGATGTCCTTCAGAATCTAAATGCCGACGATGTAGTTTGGAGAGTCCCTTGGTTATCAGCAAGAAGCATTCTCTACAAGTGCGGAATGTACACGTGGGTACCTTTGTTGGGACTTTGGGGACACACGGCCTACACACCTCTGTTAGTTCTAAGAAAATATGGGTCAAAGCAGTTTGTGCCAGCTACGAAGGGTTTGAATGATTTCGACGTCAACTACCAAAAGGAAAAGGGCTACAAAGGAAAGGTGTATACCGCTTCTTCAACATGGAATAATGCAAGGCAGGTAAGGATCCTGAATGCCCCTTACATGGTCACCCCAGAGTACGAAGTGTGGAGCTTTAACCGCGTCGATGATAACGTTCCCCTGTTGAACCCGGACAAGAGAAAGACCATGAGAGAAAGGTTGGCGTCACATCCTACCAAAGCGGACCTAATGAGGGAACAATTAGAGGAGGAACAAAAGAAGTATGCACAGCTTGAAGAGAAGGCAAATAGTGAGAAGTTCGATTTTGAACTAGAAAGAGTGTGATATGAAGGGAACATTAAGGGACTACAAAAGAAGAATGACGAGTTACAGCTTGAGCTAATGATGGAGAAGGAGGAAATACAAAAGTTGCAAAGGGTGAACAAGGGAAAGAGAGCTAGCAAAAGTGGGACGAGTCAGGGGGCCGAACTCCGTCTCAAGCAAGAAAGGGCAAGGGCTGAAAACTATAAGAGAGGGTACCATGAATTCAAAGACCGGGTACTTACTTTGGCTCAAGAATTGAAGAGCCTACGCACCGAGTATTCAGGGCAGCTCGAGAGAGAAGTGAATCAGAATGGGACCTTAAAAGACCAAGTGAAGAATCTGGAAAAGTCTCTTTTTAGGCACAAGGGGTCAACTAGCAAACTCAAAGCCAGTGAGTTGGAAAATCAAGTCTTGAGGGATCGCATCGACGAGCTAGAAACCAAGGTACAAGAGCTTAAGGATCGCATTGAGAGCATCAGGGGGGCAATCCAAGTATGCCCTACTCCTACTTTGGAGCAATTACACTTCGTCGCCTTTACTATTTGGAGGCAAGAACAGGAATTGGCACAATGGGACGCCAGTGTGCGCTATGTTGCCGCAAAGTTGCAGCTTTTAGCCGAAGATGCCACCGAGCTTCATGATCAGGTGGACGACTCGAACAAGGCGGAGAGACGATCGTGTGGATTCTCAGGGAGGTTATGGATTTGAGCACCAAGATGGACCAATATGTATGAAGAAGAAGGGATGGAAGAAAGAAGAAGTATAGTTAGGATGACTAGGGTTTTAGTGGTTGTTAATGTAGGACTTTTAATGTAATCAGCTTCCCCAAAATTTGTAATCAAACACATTCCACTTAATATGAGCTATTTGATGATGATATTCGCCAAACCCAGTGTTGCTCTTCGTATTCATACATTATACATTCATACATTATACATTCACACATTATACATCTATTTATTTATTCATACAATATACATTTATTCCTACATTATACATTTATTTGAACATTTTTTTGCACATGTTGTTTAAATAACTTGAACTTAACTAAAAGACTTTGCATTTCAGATAACAATTACACTTTGGTTCATTAAAATTTTCAACCATTCCACATTCGTATGGTACACGATCTAAGTATCGGGTCATGGAGGAAAGGTTGGCTAAAGTGGAACAAGGCCAGAAGGATTTGGAGAACCGTTTAGATGGGGTTAACAGGAACATTAGTGACCAGATAGCACAGTCGCAGGTTTCCATCATTGCTCAGATGACTAGCTTGTTAACCAAGATGAAGGGGAAGGAAGGAGTTTCTGCTGACAGCTCACATGTGGAGGAACACGAATGTCCTACGTCTCATATGAAGGTTAACCCGGATGTACCAGAGTCAGGGAAGAAGGTCTTCATTAACCTCACGGGGGCATCTGCTAGTCGCCCCGGGGGAGTGGCAGCAAGTCAACCTGTTGATATAGAAAGCGACCATGAGAATGAGGTGCCAAATTTGAGCATGTTAGAAGAGGTAGAAAGGGTCAGAGCCGAGATAGAAAAGAAATACGAGGAGAAATTATGGGCATTCGAGAAGAAGCTCAGAAGTATCCAAGAAGTGGATGAACAAGGAAACAATGCCAGTGATTTGAGTCTGGTGGCAGATTTAGTGCTTCTGCCCAAGTTCAAGGTCCATGACTTTGACAAATATGATGGCACCACCTGCCCATCATCACACATCACTATGTACTGTCGGAAGATGGCTGCTTTTATCGGGGATGAGAAGCTGCTTATCCACTGTTTCCATGATAGTTTGACCGGCTCCGCTATCAGGTGGTATACTACGCTCAGCCGAGTAAATATCAAGACTTGGAAGGACCTCTCAAAGGCCTTCATAGACCACTATAAACATGTGACAGATATGACCCCCAACCGAGTTATGTTGGAGGGAATGGAGCAAAGAGTCAATGAGAGTCTGCGCCAATACGCCCAGAGGTGGCAAGATATGGCAGGATGTGGCTGCTCAGATCTAGCCCTCGATTCCAGAACATGAGATCACCGCAATGTTCATCGACACATTGAAGGGGACATTATTTGACCGCTTGATAAATAATACTACTCAGAACTTTGCAGACATGGTAAAGACATGGGAGTCCATTGAAGTGGCCATCAAAAGTGGGAGGATCGACAGTGGAGATAGTCATCGCAAGAGCTATAAGAAGAAGGAAAACGAGGTGAATACTGTGAACACCTATACGGCCCCGAAAAGTTTTACCCTTTCGGCACCACATGCTACATCAGACGGGGGACAGAATTCGAATAAGAAGGAAACTAGGGCTCCCAAGAATGAGGATGAAAAGATGCATTTCACCCCGATCCCAATATCCTACGCTGACTTGTACACTCACTTGTACGAGGTAGAATTGGTTCGTCTCTATCATGTCACCCCATTCAAGCCACCATTCCCGGCTTGGTATGATGAGAAAGCCAACTGCGAGTATACAGTGGTGTTCCGGGGCATACAATTGAGAACTGCATAGCCTTTAAGAAGTTTGTGCAGCATTTGATTAAAACCGGGGTATTACAGCTAGATGAGCCAAATACTACCACTAACCCATTGCCGAATCATGTGGGCCAGGGAGTGAATGCGATTGAGGAAGGGTACACCAGAAGGGCTAAAGCCAGTGTGTCTAAAGTCAGATCCCCGTTATGATGGGTGTTTCAGCAGCTATGCATGGCCCGTCTAATTGACCGAGGGATGGAGATTGTGTTGAAGGGGTGTAGACCCTACTACGAATACCACCAGCACGAGGGACATGACATCCAGTGTTGTGGGGAGTTCAAGCAAGTGGTCCAAGGAATGATGGAAAATAAAGAAATTGAGTTTTTTGAGAAGGATGAGGAAAGTAGGGACCCAGAGGTGTGTGCGTCTGACGACACTAAGGTCATATTTGGCTTAGAATGACCTTTTATTATACCTTGCAAAGCTAAGGAGGGAAGCATATCTGATGGAGAAAGCCCTAAACTAACCCCGAAATTAAGGATATCTCGCCCGACGTCCTTCTCTTTTAAGGATGAAAAGAAGATTCCATGGAACTATGTTGTACATGTCTCGGTGCCGGAGAATAAGAATCCAATTAAAGAAAGCAGATTGCCTAGTGAGCAAGAACCCAAGAAAGAGGGTGGTTCGTAGGAGGTGGAAATTGAAGTAGTAAACGAGGTGGGGAATCTCACAAGAAGTGGGAGGTTTTACGCCCCAGTCGCTCCCAAAGAGACAGATCCGAAGGGAAAAGAGAAGTCGTCTGAGCTGGAGACTAAAAAGTTGTTTGGAGAGGACCCTTCTCCCAAGATTAATGAACCAGTGACAGAAGCACGGGCTTAAGAGTTTTTGAGATTCTTGAAGCACATCAAGTATAGCATTGTCGATCAACTCCGGAAGCAGCAAGCCTGTAACACCCTTAAAGTCGGCCTAGTCGGAATTCATTTCGGCGATAGGAAATTCTTAGTCCGATAAAGCTTTAGAGGTTCCTCTGGCAAGCTAATTATTGCTATCGAATATTAATCAGGCTTAAAAGCATTCGAATTTAAGTTTATTATGTAATATCAAGCATCTAGTGACCATATTGTAGGAATTAAGAAATAAAGGGGCAATTCAGGAAAGTAAGGAAGGTGAGGGACCAATTAAGTAAATGGACCAATTTTATTTTAAAGCACTCCATACGTGGAGTCTTCAGATTGCTTTCCTTCAAATGAAGGTAAGCTCACAAATTAAAATTGGATTGTTAGGCTTTATGAGAACCACCGAAAATTGTCTTAGGAAGCAATTCACCATCTTCTTCTTCCTCACCTAAGCACACACCTCCATTGGAGGAGTTTCAAGTTTCATAATCTCTTGACCTTGTCAATATCGAACTCTTGCTAGCAACCAGGTAAGCTATATCCTTTAGTTAATTGTTGGATTCTATGGTTAAATCAATCCCAATCTTAAGTTAGGGTTTGGTTATTCATAGATATTTCATTAAGATATTCATATAGAATCGGATGTTGGTAGTAAGTTATTATATAGATTTCGATATTGAAATATCGATTCTAATGATCTTCCATTAATATTTCCTAGCTCAAGGAGAAGAATTAGAAGCTACACCATCTTCATCTCAAGTTAAAAGAAAGGGAATTTCCATCCGAGAGCCTTGAAGCTTCGGATTGTCGAGGTGAGTGTAATCGGAGTCTCGGGTTAGGCGAAATGCCTTCCCGGATTGTCATTTGGTATCAATCATCTTTTCGCTGAATATTACTATCAAGGCGAAAGCATTGGATAATAAGTTGGACACTTGGGTAAGTGTCGGTAAGTCAACATTTAAGCATTGGCTATAGTTAGTATACATTGTCATGGAGGTAAGTATTATTATGAAATTCTATGTCAAGTTATTTGTGTAAGAATTATTGGATATATTGAAATTATGAAATTCATCATGTCATTGATCTATTAAGGATAATTGGGAAAATATAATTATGTTGTGCCTTGGATTGGAATGACTCGGGATACAATTGGCATGCCATAGAATTCATGAGCTCAGTGTATTGGGTGGACTACGGTCCTAAGGCTATGGCCTATGATGATTGGCGAGGCGGAGGGATGTGTTGTTATTTGTCAATTGGTGAAACGGAGGGAATAAGACCATTTATGTTTTGGCGAGGCGGGGGAATTCGATTATCCATGAACTTAATTCCATCCAAGGAAAACTTATGATTGTTTAAACTTCATACAAATCAACCATGTATTTATATTAAGCATTAAGATGATTATATGGATTTATAATAAATGTACTCATGTCATTCTTTATTTGTTGTTATATGATTACCTCACTAGGCTTGAGTGCCTAATGTGTCTATCTTCATGCATTCTCAGGTTAGGAAGTCGTTCTTGAAGAATCGGATCGGTTGCAAGACAAGTCACTACTCCATATCAAGTAATGTACTTACAATATAACTCCTAGAAAAGTGGCAAGGTAGCTATCGTAGTCTCTATGCTCATTTTGTTGTGGTAAAGGCTTGTCTATTTTGTAATAAGCTTAAAGGCTTAAATATGACTTTCTAAACCTTTGCTAAACTAGCTTAAATCATGCTTTTGGTATTATGGTAAAAATGGGGTAAACTTATTGGAATGACTATGAAAATTTGCATGCTGGTAAATACTGGTAGGAATAAGTTGGATACAAAGTTTCGGCTTAATCGAACATGGTTTGGTATGGTAAAAGCCTCAAAAACCAGATAAAATTATGTTATTACAGGTCACCGTATCGGAACGGGTGATGGCGTTTCGATACGGCTAACCAAAAATAAGCCAGTGAGACAGAGCGTTCCGAAACGAGGTGATGCCGTTTCGGAACAGTTTTGCTACTGTCGACCCCTGTACCGAAACGAAGTGATGCCGTTTCGAAACACTTTTGCCACTGTCGACCCTTGTTTCGAAACGGGTCTAAGTCAAGTCAAGGTCGGTCAACCCGTACCGATACGGGTCAAGCCGTATCGAAACGGTCAGGAAGAAAAAGTCAAAATATTGACCGTGGTCAAGCCGTACCGAAACGGCTTAGGGCGTTTCGATACGGGCAGCTTCTTTTTGGCTTTTATAAGTTTAAATGTATTAATTTGTAACCCGGTAAAGATTACAAGATTGGGGATTAAAAGATTCAGTTACTAAGTCAGATAGGTTTAAAAAGGTTCAATTAGTTTCAATAAGTCAAGATGTTAAGAAGTTTTTGAGGTTAAGGATTAAAAGATTTCCGCATCGGTTTCCAGTAATGCTCTTCGACCCGGTTCTCGATCAGGCCGGGTAGGGGGTGTTACAATTTTGGTATCAAAGCTAGAGTTTAGTCGGTTCTGGACTAAACATATGCGTGCTTGTATTGTTTATTGTGTTACCTTGCCACTAGGAGTTTTATTTGTGTAAATTGTGACTTGTCGACTAATCCGATTTTTCATATAGATATGTCTGCGACGAATGAAGCTCACGTAGATGAGCAAACTGCTGGCTCCTCGACTCATGGCGAGGAGGTAGGAGGAGGGAATCCTCCAAATCCACCGCAACCGCAGGATCTTCCTGAAAAGGTTGATGAGCCTGTAGCACCTACTGCTCAGGCCGAATGTTATCAAAACATGGCCAACATGTTTAAGCAGTTTATGACTGCAATGCAAGCGACACCACCAGTCCATCCTAATCCCCTTGTTGCTCAATACGTTAGATCCCCTGTAGATAAATTGGCTTCATTGCGGGCTTATTCATTCACGGGACATGATGATTATAACCCGGAGATAGCTGAATATTGGTTGGATAACACTCTCCGCATCTTGAATAAACAACTGCAGTGTTCTGATGAACACAAGCTGGAATGTGCCATAGCTTTATTGACAGATGAAGCTTTAATGTGGTGGGAGACTACTATTCTTACAGTTCCGGAAGGATCAGTTACCTGGGAATTTTTCCTTAAAGAATTCAGAAACAAGTACATCAGCGAGTACTATCTTGCGGAGAGACGAAGCATCTTCCTCCATTTGAAGCAAGGAGGGAAACCAATCGAGCAGTACATCCATGACTTCTGTAAGTACTGCCGATATGGAGCCGAATTCATAAAGAAAGAAGAGGATAAGTGTCGAATGTTCATTGCTGGGTTGAGTGATGAGTTGCGGCCTATGTTTACTGCTCTGGGGATCACAAATTTTCAGGATTTGGTGAATCGTGTGAAGGCAACCGAGGCTGCACAGAAAATCCAGAGGGGGAACATGTCTAATAGATCTGAGAAGAGGGCGTGGAGTGATTCCCGACCTCCCAAATGGAGCAAGAAAGGTAAATACTAGGGCTCAAAGCAGACTTCATACTCTCAGCCTTCCCGTACATGGAATATTGAGAGACCACAAACTATTACTCAGTCTTGGTCCAAGGCGGCTTCTGTGGAGAGTACAGGAGGTTCTAACCGAGGTGTTCAGCATCCAGTTTGTAACTTTTGTCAAAAGAGACACGTAGCAGGGCAATGTCGCAGGCAGACGGGACCATGCTTCTTCTGTGGAGAGCAGGGACATTTCATTAGAGACTGTCCCCAGAACCCGTCAAAGACAGTTGTTGTGCTAGGGGATACTTCATCGCCTGCTCAGTCCTTTCGGGGAAAAGGAACGAGGCAAGTGCAGTCAGGAACTTCAGGAAGGCCAGGTGGATCTGGGAAGCAGAGCAACAAACAAGAGTCAAAAGCTTCTGCACAAATGTATCATGTAAGGAGTCGTGAGGAGGACGATGAGCCTGATGTCATAGCAGGTATCGTTATGTTATATTCATGTTCTTTGTATGTATTAATTGATCCTGGATCTACACACTCCTTCATAAGTCTGGAGTTGGTGAGGAAGCATAAGATGTCTAGTGAACCTTTAGTAACAAAGATGTCTGTAACAAATCCTTTGGGCGATTGTGTTGATTTAAATCTAGTATGTAAGAATTGCCCAATCATGATTCAAGGAATTCCGTTCCCTGCGGATTTCTTGGTCTTGCCAATCCACGAGTTTGATGCAATTCTAGGAATGGATTGCCTTGGTAAAAATCAAGCATGGGTAGATTGTGGTAAGCGGAAGTTATATCTTCGAGGACTGGGTAAGGAAAGAATAACCTTGATGGAATCTCGGAATTCTATGCTGTGCACATTGACCATTGAGCCCAAGAATGAACCTCAGATTAATGATATTGTTTCGGTGAATGAATTTATGGATGTCTTTCCGGATGAGCTTCCGGGATTGCCCCCAACCCGTGAAGTTGATTTTGGTATTGAAGTACAACTTGGGACTGCACCAGTCTCTGTCGCACCTTATAGAATGGCAGCTGTAGAATTAAAGGAGTTAAAAACTCAAATCCAAGACCTCATGAATAAGGGCTTTGTTAGACCTGGCTCTTCACCCTGGGGAGCTTCGGTCCTCTTTGTTAAGAAAAAGGATGGTTCGATGCGTTTATGCATTGACTACAGGAAACTAAATAAAGTCACCATCAAGAATAAGTATCCTCTGCCGAGAATTGATGATTTGTTTGATCAGTTAAAGGATGCTTCTATGTTCTCTAAGATTGATTTAAGGTCGGGGTACTATCAGATGAAAGTCAAGGAGTGTGACGTGCCCAAAATAGCATTTCGTACAAGATATGGACATTACGAATTCTTAGTGATGCCTTTTGGACTGACAAATGCACCTACAGCTTTCATGGATCTAATGAGTCGTGTGTTTAGGCCCTATCTTGATAAGTTTGTTGTGGTCTTCATAGATGACATCTTGATTTATTCAAAGAATGAAGCGGAACATCGAGATCATCTTCGAATTGTACTCCAAACTCTAAGAGAGAAGCAATTGTACGCAAAATTTTCTAAGTGTGAGTTCTGGCTCACCGAAGTATCCTTTTTGGGGCATGTTGTATCAGCTTCGGGCATTCAGGTGGACCCGAAGAAAATACAAGCTGTGGTAGATGGGCATCCGCCTAGGAATGTGGGGGAGGTTAGGAGTTTTCTTGGACTTGCGGGATATTACCGTAGGTTCGTGAAGGGATTCTCTATGTTAGCTGCTCCTTTGACAAAATTGTTGCGGAAGGAGACACATTTTGTATGGACTGAAGATCAGCAGCGAAGTTTTGATCAACTGAAACAAGTCCTAACCCATGCTGTAACCCCCTTAACCCGGCCCAGACGGTTGAACCGAATTAAGAAGTTTACACGGGGAAAACCAAAGTCAACCCGAAAGTCAACCTTGATTAACGACCCTTTTTTTTCTTTTTAATCTTGTCTAGATGCATATTAACCCTAGATATGTTCACAAGATCAGCATACACAAAGATCATACCAATCAGAGAACATTCAAGGAACATAATTGCATCAACCATTCTTCAACATGACATCAAAATAAGAAATACCCAATTCTATAGGCAATCATCCTATAAGGCAACCCATGAAATCCTCAAATCACCAAACCACATACCAAGAGGCCAATTACAAGTTCTAGCATTATCAACAACATAAAAGCCAATCTTGTCCAACATACACAGTCTCATTAAACATCAACATAAGAGATTCTCCCCACCCCTTTGCCTTTATTATCTATAGCTATTAACCGAGACATACATCTCAAGTGGAGCTCTCCTTGAATCCCTTGCTTCTCGTTGTTCCAACTTCAATTATCTGCATTGACGGACAAAAAGGAGCGTAAGCACATATTGCTTAGTAAGGAATGCTCAAAACCAAAACTCCATCAATGCAGCGAGTCATAAAACCACTTTAAAAAGAAAACTCGATTCGATAAACCAAAGCAATGTTTGAAAACCCTTTTCAACAACATGCTTAAAATCATGCATTGCTCAAACATGAAAACCAACCCTTAGCTTGGAAAGCTAAGTAATCCTTTTCAAAGCACAAACTTGCGAAACCATCAATTTAACCATTCCATGCATGAACAACATATGGAAGGTTAAATACAAAAACCTTGGAAAACATTTCCACTTCACATCATACTTTTCCCATTCTTGAAAATCATTTCAAGGCAAGAAACCTTTAAAACCCATTTACCCGTTCAATCTAAAACATGCATTAAACAAATGCAACATATGAACCATATCCTCAATATTTGCATCACATGACTTTAAAAACAAGTCTTCGCAAGACTTCAATGCACTAAAGAGATTTCATGCACACATGCACCATTCTTAATAGATAATCAACACTTGTTCAAGCTAACAAGTAATACATGCATTCATAGATCATTATATACTTCTCATGCAACCATGCATCATTTCAAGCATCTTATGCTTCATTACAATCAAGAACATTATATTGGCTTTCAAGTGATAAACCACATCCACTTTTCAACTCAACATCCAATCGGATACGCGGATCACAAGCGTTGTCCCCACGCTTCATACACACTACCAATCTCAAGGTCTCCTAAATGGAATTTTAACCACCATTTGACCTTACCATACACAAAGCCCTCATATGGAATTTTAACCACCATATGACCTTAACATTCACAAGATCCTCATATGAAATTTTAACCACCATATGACCTTAACATGCACAAGGTCCCCATATGGAATTTTAACCACCATATAACCTTAGCATCACTCATTGGTAGTTGTATAACATCACTAACGAGATCCGGGACATACTTCACAAGATCCACACATGGACTTTACACCACCATTGTGATCTTAACAAGCACAAGGTCCTCAAATGGAATTTTAACCACCATTATAACCTTTGCTTACACAAGGTCCTCAAATGGAATTTCAACCACCATTATGACCTTAACACAAGACCCACCCATGGAATTTTAACCACCATGGTGTTCTTAACCATCTCGTTAGTGTACTTGGATGGAGTTACCGGTTCACTCACAACCACTCCACATCCAAGGCGACTTTATTCACGGTGCACCCAATCCTATAGCCGGCTAACTATATCCGATTAAAGTAACCAAGAACCACTTACATCACTTGCCAATATAACCATCTTACCACATTAATCCATTGTTTTACAAGCACCACCAAAATGCAAAAACCACCATTTACCATCACCAATCCACTGTTTTTGAAGCATTACACCAAGCCATTAAACAACATGCAACACTATGCATAATTCCACAAATTCCAATGTACAAAACCAAGGATCTCTTACCTTGAGCATCCTTCACACATGGCTTCCAAAACCAGCATTAAACCATGCTAAAATAAGCTTTCAAAACAGAATTTAAAACATGCAAATCACATGCATTGCATCCAACAATCACAAGTGCTTTAAAAACCAATTCACAACACAAACCAAGAGGGAAAATCCATTTACTTACTCTTGAGCTTAGCAAAGTTGTTTAGACTTAAACTAAGCTCCCAAAACCTTCAAACCTTGATTTAAAAGCTGTAAACCCAACTTCACTCACCGATACACAAAACAAGGCTAGCCAACAAGCCTTCCAAGCATCCGAAACCTTCAATGACACCTCTTAATGCTCACGGATCATTCTCCCCTGTTTCAAGCACACAACAACAGAGGATTAATGCATCATAATGCATTAAAAACACCAGCAACACAACTCAACTCGCTGCTCTACACAAATCCAACATTTCGGCTACCAAACACAACCGAAATCACCTCCAAAAACTTCCAAAACTTAACCCAGCCAAGATCCATCACTTCTAACCATTTATAAATATCAATAAACATCCAAAATGATCCCAATCACGTCCTTATACCTCCAGCAATAATAGATCATCAAAAACACTCCAAAAACAACCAAAAACTCAAGCAAAACTTAGGAAAATCAACCTATTCGGGATTGCATTAATTAAACCTCAACTTCTCATCAATTTAACATTCATTTAACATCAAAAAGACACCTCAAATCACTGCTCAAACAGATCATACGAATTTTATCAAAAATCAACCAAATCTTGCATTTAAAAGCCAAGATCAAGAACACAACCTTAAAACCTTTTATAAAACACAAATCTAGGATTGAGAACTTGGGAATTTCAGTAAAGAACTGAGAGTTTAGAGGAGAACGACGTTCTTACCTCCAAACTTGAGTTTCTCCCTTTTTAAAACCAAAATTCTTGAAAATCCACTTAGCTAATGCAAAGGTTTTGTTGAAGAGATGATTGAAGATCAAAAGAGAATTGAAATGAGATATTTAGGTGACAAAATCAGAGGGAAAAGCTCTGGAGAAAATGTGTTTGGTTTGAGAGAAAAGATGAGAGAAAAGGAAAATGGAAATTTAGAAAGTTAGTTAGAAAATGTGGATGATTACTTTGGAGTTTAGATTTTGGATTGCTTCACATACTATTTTGATCATTTTTATTAAGCTCTATATAGTATTACTAGATTTTACATATATATATATATATATAAAATAAAGTAAAAATTCCGGTGAACTTAACGAGCATGAGTCGAACAAATTTTGTTCGACTCACTCGATAAGCTCCCGTATGTAAGTTTATAAAATTTCGATAAATTTAAGGATTAATTCGTAACAGTTTAATAAATTCTAGGAATAACTCCATATTTAGTACCCAAATTATTCCCATTTTCCTATTTTAGTGCCCCGCCTATTTTTTATAACAAAAATATGCCTAACATTACCTTTTCTTAACATTTTAATACACTACCGTTTAAACTTAACGGAACCAGTGACGTGAACTTATTTTTTCATTTTTTAAAGCCACACGTTTTTTTCCTCCAACTCACCCATTTGGATTTTAAGGGTGTTTCCTCTGAGGTGAAGGTAGAGCTTCTACTAGGTTTTTCAGGTTGGGGTTCTATTATTGATGTTGCTGTTTTTGGGAAGGATTGTATTTCAATTTCAGGGATCTAAGTTTAGAATCGATTTCGTCGAGGCTTTTGTGAGTAACCGAAGATTGGAGATTTTGGCGATCACTTGAGGCGTCGACGTATTGCTCTTCTGCTTCTTCATCTTCATTGTTTTCTTCTTCTACTTCTTGTTCGCAATCTGAGTCTATAATAAGATCTTCCCGACTTTGAGAAGTGCCCATTTTCAGATTCAATTGATTTTGCAGAAATGATTTCAGAGAGGGTATTGAGCAAAATTTTAAACAATATCATTTTCAAAAAATGGTGGAATCGGTTTATAATTTGGGTCAAATTGTGGTGTTAATCCCTTTATTATGTTCAAGTTAAGATTAATTCTTGTACATTAATTTGGTTAGCCTACGTGGAATAGATATGTTGGAAGAGAAAAAATGCGTGGCTTTAAAAAATGAAAAAAACTGGTCCACGTCACTGGTTTCGTTAAGTTTAAACGGCAGGGTACCAAAATGTTAAGAAAAGGTAACATTAGATACACTTTTGTTAAAAAAAATTAGGTGGGGTGCTAAAATAGGAAAGTTAGAATATGTGAGGTACTAAATATGTAGTTATCCCTAAATTTTAATGGTCATCTTGTAAGGTTCAAAACTTCAATGGCAATTTGTATACTTTACCAAATGAAAAAGGGTTAACTACTGGAATAGTCACTTGTGTTTTCCCCCATTACAGAGTTGGTCACAGATTTTGAAAAATGACTAGTAAGGTCACTTACGTTTTCGAGGCGTAAACTTTTGGTCACTCGACCGTTTGTTGCCGTTAAACATTGATGGCTTGCTGACCTGGTAGCGAAAAAAATAAGGGTAAACTACTGCAATGGCCACTAAAGTTTATCCCATGTACATTTCTGCTCCCCAATTTTAAAAAATAAACATTATGATCACTATTAAAAAGGTTTCTTTATAATTTCACCCTTGAAATTTAAAAATTCATTTTTCAACCCTAAAACTTTACAATGAATTAGTACAATAATATTATAAAGGCTTAAATGAAAAATAGATACCCAAAGTATACCCTTTTTAAATTTTAGGTGTCAAAATTACTCCTATTTAATAACTAAACTTCAAATTGCTCCTATTTTTTCACTCTAAATTATTTTAATATTGTTAAATCAAAAGGGTGCATTGACAAAATTTCGAAGTATAAAGGCTCAATTAGTTATAAAAAAATTTCAAAGACTTTATTATTTTTTTAAAGTTCAAGGATTTATAGTACCCTTTAACCTAAAAAAAAGAACTGGAAGTCCTCGTACCCACTGCTGCCAGTTGCTAGTTTACAGTTCACAACAAAATTATCAAATCCAATATGAATTCCAAATACAAGTTTGATTGTAACCCCCTTAGCCCAGCCTAAACGCTCGACACGAACTACGAAAGTTACACGGGGAAAACCAAAGTCAACTCGTTAAAGTCAACCTTGATTCACGACTCTTTCTTTCCTTTTTATCTTTTCTAGATGTATATTATTAACCTACGTGTTTACAAAACATGCAGCGGAAGCGACACGGCGAAAGGAACTCAAATAGGGGTTCGATTGCATACAAATGACTTTAAGGGACTATAATGTAAATTTCCAGATTTTTGAGAACTAAACAGGATTTCAAGTTACTAATCCAAAATTAAACACATAATAAGCCAACATGTCGAATTTCATCTTAAACGGACCTCTCAAACTCAATTAATTAAGCATTCAAGATTCAGGGCCAAATAGTAAGAAACAAAAACCTGAACAATTCAAATTCAATCTCAAACGGTCAGGCGTTCCGAAACGCAAGGCCCTGTATCGGAACGGTCGTTTCGAAACTAGGTTGACCGTTTCGATACTCGGGTGCATTCTGAGACCCGTTTCGAAACACCCCTTTCCAGTGGCCAAAACGTTCTGGAATGTTCTTGCCTGTTCCGAAACCCCTTTGCCATTTCAGGCCTCTGATTCGAAACAGGTAAGGGCGTTCTGATACACCTTGCCCTGCAACATCAGATTTTGCTGGTTTTTCACTTCTTATCATATTCGAATACATTCCAAAACATGCCACAACACACATACAACACATTTATGCATCAAAGATCATATTTATGAAATAAAAACTACCATAGCATCAATCATGCAACCATAGGTACTAAAGGCATGCTCCTTAGTCCACCAAAGTCACAACAAGCTAAAATCAACATTCAAACCAAAAACCACTCATCAAAGGCCATTAACAACTCAAATATAATCAACCAAACATGCTCGAAGCAAAAAGCAACATCCTCAACCATCTAAAAATATAAATCCCACCCATTGCCTCTTATTACACCAAAGTAAAGCCACATACTTTGCTAAATCAAAATGCTAGGATTTTCCCTTGCTTGTGTGCTGCCTCAAACTCCTAATTATCTGCATTGATGAATCAAATGAGCGTAAGCACAAAGCTTAGTGAGGATCGCTAAACAACATTCATCAATGCATTCCATACAATTTGCAAAACCACCACTTCTTATCACATGCCTTTAAATAATGCATGTCCATTCAAGACATCATTGCACTTTCTAAAAACATGCTCATATGCATCATTTTAAATCATCAAATAAACCTTTGCTCACACTTACCAAGCAACTCATGCATTCTAGCATCATACACAAGCATCTCATGCTTAACAATAACCATTTACATTATATTGGCTCGCAAGTGATAATCCATTAATCATTCCATCAAAAGACACAATCAGATACGTGGATTACAAGTGTTGTCCCCCACGCTTCATACATACTACCAGACTTCACAAGGTGGAGTTCAATGGCACAATCACAACCCCTCAACACTTGTGATGGAGATTAATGGCACAATCGCAACCCCTCAACATCACTCATGGGTAGTTGTATAAATCCATTAACGAGAGTATGAGACACATACACAAGACTCACACACGGGATCAAACCATTCACCGTTGTGATCTCAACCTCAATCGTTAGGGTACTTGGATGGAGATTACGGCACAATCACAACCCCTCGACATCCAAGGCGACTTTATTCACGATGTATCCAATCCTATATCCGGCTAACTATATCCGATTAAAGTAACCAAAAACCATTTCCATCACTTGCCAATATAATCATTTAACATCATAATCCATTGTTTTACAAGCATAAACACAATGCCATTTCGACAAGCATAACCATGCTTAACAATACATGCATTTAACACATAAGCCAAGGATCACTTACCTAGTGCATCCTTAACATAATGGCATTAAAATCCAGCATTTAGCCATGCTTAAACATGCTTGAAAACAGTAAACAAATCCACATATAGCTCAAGTGCATTTTCATTAAAATATAGCACATTTCCGAGAGAGACTTTCGAGCCACTTACTCTTGAGCTTAGCTAAGTATTTCAAACTTACACTATGCTCCCAAGACCACACTCAAAGCGTTACAAAACTGGAAAATCCATTTCCACTCACCGATATGCGAGCCTTGCTCACCGACACGAAAATTACCCCTTCGGAGCCTCCAAAATCACCTCGCTTGCTCCCGGATCAAGATCCACTATTTTCACAACATCAAAACAGAGATCTAAATGCATTAAAATGCATTCCAACACCAGCAACAATTCACAAACTCGTTGCTCACCCAAACTATACCAAATTACCCATCTGAAACAACCGAAAACTCAATCGATTGATTCCTAAACCAAGCCCATCCAACATACATCACTTCCAATCAATTATCAACATCAAAACACATCTAATAAACAACCTAACCCATCCTTATACCTCCAGCAAACAAGATTCCACCATTTCACCCCCAAAAACCCACTTAAAACTATCAAGAACTTCAAGGATCTCAAGGATTTCGGGATCTATGTTATCAAAACTTCATTTCAACATATTAAACAACTTAAAACTCAATTAGAATCAATCCACAACAGGGCTTAGCAAAACAAATCCGAAAATCAAGATTTCAACCATATTTTTACAAGATTTTGATCTCCAATCAAAACTATAATGAAACCTCAACCAAAAATAGTATTTAGAAGCCAAATATCTTGGGAATTTCAATAAAGAACTTTGATTAGAGGTTGAGAACGAGATTTACCTCAAATCCATTCTTTCCTTAATGAATGACAAGTTTTCCTTAGCAAAATCTTGAAGAACTTGGAAGGATTTCTTGAAAATTGATTAGGAAATGTTAAGAGAGTGTTTGGGAGAAAAGAATTTTGGAGAGAAATGAATGAAAATAGTGTTTGGCTGAAAATGAAGAGAAAATGGTAGTTACGTAATAGGATTCCACATTAACTACCTATTTTAATTAATTAAAATAAAACCAATTAAAACCATTTAATTAAAAGCCTTTTTAAAACACATGTCATATTGAGGAAATGTCAAATTTTCTTAAAGCCCCTTAAAGATTCTAAGATTTTGAGTTTTACTTTAAAAATCACATTTTCCACAGTTTTGAAACTTTACAATTTGGTTACTACTCAAAATGTCCATTTTCCAAAACCCTTTTTGTAAAATTGATTTGACCAACCTCTTAAACATATTTTTAGAGGATTTTAGCAATTTTTATCCTATCTCGATCCTTGATTTCCTTATATCACCTTTCGCGATTCGAACTGTTTCTGACCGGCCTGGTCCGATGTCTAAAACATCTAGGCCCAAAACCAGGGCGTTACAACTCTCCCCCACTTAGGAAATTTCGTCCTCGAAATTTCACCTGATGGAAAAAGGTGCGGAAACTGCTTCAGCATGTCCGCCTTGCTTTCCCACGTGGCCTCCTTAACTCCTCGGTGTCGCCACAACACCTTCACAAAGCTCTATCGTCTTACCACGAAGAACCTTGTTGCTTACATCCAGAATCCTCACTGGTTCCTCATCATATGACAAATCCGGATTTAACTCTATTTCCTCAACAGGCATCACATGCGAAGGATCCAATTTGTACCTCCATAACGTAGAGACATGAAACATGTCATGTATCTTTTCCAACTCCGCGGGCAATCTCAACCGATATGCCATATAACCAATTCTCTCCACAACCTCGTAGGGTCCAACGAACCTTGGGCTAAGCTTACCCTTACGCCCAAATCTCATCACCTTCTTCTAAGGCGATAGTTTCAAAAACACACGTTCGCCAAACCGCGAACTCAATCTCTTTATGCTTTAGGTCCACGTAAGACTTTTGCCTATCTGATGCTGCCTTCAAATGCTCACAAATGAGCTTCACCTTCTCGGTGGTTCCCTTTAACATAACCGGCATCGAAATCAACTTTTGCCCAGCTTCTGCCCAACAAAGAGGGGTCTTACACCTTCTCCCATACAAAGCCTCATATGGAGCCATTTGAATACTCGCCTGGTAACTGTTATTATACGCAAACTCAACCAACGGCAAGTGCTTCTCCCAAGAACCCTGAAACTCTATCACGCAGCACCGCAACATGTCCTCTAGCACTTGGATCACACGTTCTGACTGTCCATCCGTCTGAGGATGATAGGAAGTACTGAAATTCAACCGTGTACCCAAGGCTTGATGTAAACATTCCCAAAATCACGCTGTAAACCTTGGATCCCTATCCGACACTATAGACTTTGGCACACCGTGCAACCGAACAATCTCAACTATGTACAGCTCAGCCAACTTATCCAAGGTATACGTAGTATCCACAGGCAGAAAATGTGCACACTTCGTGAGCCGATCTACAATCACCCAAACTGAATTCTTCTTTGACGATGACAAAGGCAATCCAGACATAAAATCCATGGTGATTCTCTCCCACTTCCATTCTGGGATTCTCAAGGGCTGCAACAACCAGAAGGAACTTGATGCTCAGTCTTTACTCGCTGACACACCATGCACTTACTAACGAACTCAGCCACATCCTTTTTCAATCCCACCCAGTAGTACTCATCTTTCAAATCACAATACATCTTTGTACTACTAGGGTGCATAGCAAAAGGACTACTATGAGCTTTAGTCAAAATAGTGCGCCTCAACTCAACATCATCTGGTACCACTATTCGACTCCCAAAGCACAAAACCCCATCCTCACTAAATCTGAAATCCGAAGGTCTACCCTCTGCAATGTCTTGAACATGCGAAACAAGGGAATCATCAAGTAACTACTTATCTTTGATCAACTGAATCATAGATGGTTTCACTTTCAATTCGGCAATAAGACCACCATCACGTGAAATACTCAAGCGAGCAAACATTGCCCTCAACTCCATAGCCACTTTCCGGCTCAAAGCATCAGCCACAACATTCGCCTTGCCCAGGTGATACTCAATCGTCAGATCATAATCTTTAAGCAGCTCCACCCAACGACGCTGCCTAAGATTCAACTCTTTATGAGACATAAGATACTTCAAGCTCTTATGATCCGTGAACACAACACACTTCTCACCGTACAGGTAATGCCTCCAAATCTTCAGTGCAAACACAATATCCGCAAGCTCAAGATCATGAGTAGGGTAGTTGCGCCCAAGCACCTTCAACTGCCTAGATGCATAGGCCACTACCTTTCCCTCCTTCATCAACATGCAACCCAAACCAACAACGGACGCACCACTATAGACCACGAACTCCTTACCCGACTCAGGTTGAATCAGAACAGGAGCTTGCGTCAAAGCTTCCTTTAACCTTTCAAAAGCTTGTTGCCTCGCATCTGTCCACTCAAAGCGAACATTCTTCTGCAGCAACTTGGTTAACGATACAACTATCTTCAAGAAACCCTCAACGAATCTACGGTAGTACCCAACTAGACCAAGAAAACTTCGCACCTTCGTCACTACTTAGGTACTTTCCAACCCATCACTGCCTCTACCTCGTGCGGATCAACGCGAATACCCTCCGCTGACACAACATGCCCAAGGAAGACTACCCCCTAAGCCAAAACTCACACTTGCTTAGCTTGGCATACAACTGATTTTCCAACAGCGCTTGCAAAACAATTCTCAAGTGTCTATGGTGATCCTCCTCGGTACGCGAATACACAAGGATATCATCGATGAACACCACCACAAACTAATCAAAGAATTCATGGAATACATGATTCATCATGTCCATGAAAGCGGCAGGCGCGTTAGTCAAACCAAACGACATCACCAAGAATTCATAATGTTCGTACCTCGTCCGAAAAGCTATCTTAGGTACGTCCACATCCTTCACCTCCAGCTGATAATACCCCAATCTCAAATCTATCTTAGAAAACACTAAGGCTCCCCAGAACTGATCAAAGAGATCATCAATTCTAGGCAAGGGATACTTGTTCTTGATCGTCAACTTGTTCAGTTGCCGATAATCTATGCACATTCTCATTGTCCCATCTTTCTTCTTCACAAACAAGACCGGTGCACCCCAAGGTGACACACTCGGCCGGATGAAGCCTCGATCCAACAATTCTTGTAGTTGCGTTTTCAACTCTTTTAGCTCTTTAGGTGCCATGCGATAAGGAGCAATGGACACCAGAGTCGTATTCTCGTACAACTCGATACCAAACTCATCTTCCTTGTTTGGTGGCAACCTAGGCAATTCCTCCGGAAAGACACCCGGAAAATCGCACACGCAAATCCTTGGTTCCAGGATTCATCACATAGGCATGATAAGCCTCACAACCCATCCTCATCATACAATTTGCTTCCAACACCGATATCACATTCGACAAGAATTTCACATTCTCGCCTACTACCACTACTTCATAATCATCGGCCAACTTTAAGTGACCCGCTTGACATCAAAGTCAACCACCACTCTATGCTCAGACAACCAATCCATGCCAAGGATTACATCGAATCCGTAGAAGGGTAACTCCATCAAATCCATAAGAAAAACATGACCTTTCACAGGAAAAGGGCATGTCCTATATAACTTCCTAGTGACTACAGTCTCACCAAAAGAACTAGTCACTTGCATTCCTACCTCAAGCATCTCAACAGGTATATCAAGAAAATGTGCATGCTCACTTAAATTGTAAGAATGCGTGGATCCAGAATCAATCAAAGCCAGCAAAGATAAAGACTGAAGAACAAAGGCACATGCGATAACATCGGTATCATTGCGCTCCTCGCGCTAAGCATAAACCCTCATTGGTCCACCTCCCTTAGGTCAGACGACTACTACATGAGCAATACCTCGTTGTCCCTCGTCTCTCCTCTAAAAGTTCCCTCACTCGTGCACACGGCCTCTCTGAGGTGCAGCTACAACAGGAGCACGTCCTTGGCCTCCGCCAGCCAACAAGGGACACTCCCTCCTCATGTGATCTGCCGAACCACAATTCCAACATGAGTTCCCTTTCACCACTACAGAAGCTTGAACCTCTCTAGCTGCTCGAGGACAATCTCGCCTCAAATGGTCCCTCGACCCACATGTCCAGCACGTATGCTTCTTAGATCTCACTCGGCCTCCCTGGACTTGACCACCTCGATCCGGAGCACCCCGCCTCCCCTCAGGCTGATGTCTTCTATCCTAGCCTCTTTTGTTCCGTCCTCCACCGGAACTGTACTCAGCTACTCTCTTTCCAGAGCTAGAACCAACACCTCGAGACGACAAACCCAGGTTCTGTTCGATGTCTTTGGCTTGACATACAAGCACATCAAAGTCAGTGTAGTCCGCAGCCAACATATATGTCTTAACTTCCTGTACCAGCCCGTACCGGAAGCGATCACATCGATGCCTCTCACTAGGTATCAGCTCAGGAGCATATTGGCTCAGGCGTACGAACTAGACCTCGTACTCAGCCACAAAAAGATTGCCCTGACTAGCGACATAAACTCACGTTTCTTCTCGTCCAAGTATCTCACCCCCTAGATACTTCCTCTTGAAGGCACCCTTGAAATACTCCCAATCCACCTCATTGGGTTCCAAACCAGCAGTGGTAGTCGTCCACCAGCTATAGGCATCGCCTTGCAACAGAGAAACTGTGTATCCCAGCTTGCGCACATCATTACAGCTCATTTGATCCATAATACGGATCATACTCGCTAACCAGGCTTCTGACGCCTCAGGAGACATACCATAGAATTCCACAGCTCCTAGGCTCCTCAACCTCTCCAAAGGTATGCCCACCTGCCCAGGTGCAGGAGCATGAACATGTGCTCCTGCTACCGCAGCCTGAAACGCCCCGGTGATCGCCTGAACCAACGGCGTTAGATCACCCAAGCCCGGACCAGCATGTCCTTGTTACACCTTCTCCCCACCCTCAGGTGGTGGCGGAGGAGATAAGTTTCCACCATGAGGGACATCAACCCTTTGCTCACCCTGGTCACCCTACTCAGCCGCACACACTATAGAACTCAACCTTAGCTCTCTTCTCGGACCCATAGTGCTTTTTTAAACAAGGCATAACAACAAAACAAATCAACCAATTAGGCCAGCTTCAAGCAAGGATCCAAGTTTACCAAAAACATTTGTTTAGTGTAATAAGGCAATGGGAAGCCCAATTTTCTCTCATCATAGCATAGCATATTATAACACATCATGCTCAACATGTTTTCCATCATTCAAAACCAGCACATGGCAACATTGCATCATCATCACACAATCATATTCATTCCACATGCAATTCACATCAACCAAACATATCATAGGCTTCATAATTTGACCAATATCATGCTTATCAAACAACATACATCATTTCATATCAATTTCTCACACCAACATCCCCAATTCTTTTGAAACTTGGCTCTGATACCAACAAATGTAACCCCCTTTTTATCTTTTCTAGATGCATATTATTAACCTACGTATTTACAAAACATTCAGCGGAAGCGACACAACGAAAGGAACTCAAATAGGGGTTCGATTGCATACAAATAACTTTAAGGGACTAAAATGTAAATTTCCAGATTTTTGAGGATTAAACAGGATTTCAAGTTACCAATCAAAAATTAAACACATAATAAGCCAACATGTCGAATTTCATCTTAAATGAACCTCTCAAACACAATTAATTAAGCATTCAAGTTTCATGGGCCAAAACGTAAGAAACATAAACCTGAACAATTCAAATTCAATCTCCAACGGTCAAGCGTTTTGAAACACAAGGCCCTGTATCGGAACGGTCGTTTTGAAACTAGGTTGACCGTTTCGTTACTCGGGTGCATTCCGACCCGTTTCAAAACACCCATTTCCAGTGGCCAAAACATTCTGGAACGTTCTTGCCCATTCTGAAACCTCTTGGCCATTTCAGGCCTCTGTTTCGAAACAAGTAAGGGCATTCCGATACGCCTTGCCCTACAACAACAGATTTTGCTGTTTTTTCACTTCTTTTCATATTCGAATACATTCCAAAACATGCCACAACATACATACAACACATTTATGCATCAAAGATCATATTTATGAAATAAAAACTACCATAGCATCAATCATGCAACCATAGGTACTAAAGGCATGCTCCTTAGTCCACCAAAGTCACAACAAGCTAAAATCAACATATAAACCAAAAACCAATCATCAAAGGCCATTTACAACTCAAATATAATCAGCCAAACATGCTCGAAGCAAAAAGCAACATCCTCAACCATCCAAAAATATAAATCCCACCCATTGCCTCTTATTACACCAAAGAAAAGCCACATACTTTGCTAAATCAAAATGCTTGGATTTTCCCTTGCATGTGTGTTGCCTCAAACTCCTAATTATCTGCATTGATGAAACAAATGAGCGTAAGCACAAAGATTAGTGAGGATCGCTAAACAACATTCATCAATGCATTCCATACAATTTGCAAAACCACCACTTTTCATCACATGCCTTTAAATAATACATGTCCATTCAAGACATTAATGCACTTTCTAAAAACATGCTCATATGCATCATTTTAAATCAACAAATAAACCTTTGCTCATGCTTTACCAAGCATCTCATGCATCCTAGCATCATACACAAGCATCTCATGTTTAACAATAACCATGTACATTATATTGGCTCGCAAGTGATAATCCATAAATCATTCCAACAAAAGACACAATCGAATACGCGGATTACAAGCGTTGTCCCCCACGCTTCATACATACTACCAGACTTCACAAGGTGGAGTTCAATGGCAAAATCACAACCCCTCATCATCACTCATCGGTAGTTGTATAATTCCACTAACGAGAGTATAGGACACATAAAAAAGACTTAGACATGGGACCAAACCATTCACCGTTGTGATCTCAACCTCAATCATTAGGGTACTTGGATGGAGATTACGGCACAATCACAACCCCTCGACATCCAAGGCGACTTTATTCACGGTGCACCCAATCCTATAGCCGACTAACTATATTCGATTAAAGTAACAAAAAACCATTTCCATCACTTGCAAACATAATCATTTAACATCACAATCCACTATTTTACAAGCATAAACACAATGCCATTCCCACAAGCATAACCATGCTTAACAACACATGCATTTAACACATAAACCAAGGATTACTTACCTAGTCAATCCTTAACATAATGGCATTAAAATCCAGCATTTAGCCATGCTTAAACATGCTTGAAAACAGTAAACAAATCCACATATAGCTCAAGTGCATTTTCATTAAAATTTAGCACATTTCCGAGAGAGACTTTCAAACCACTTACTCTTGAGCTTAGCTAAGTGTTTCAAACTTACACTAAGCTCCCAAGACCACGCTCAAAGCGTTACAAAGCTGGAAAATCCATTTCCACTCACCGATTAAATGCATTAAAATGCATTCCAACACCAGCAACAATTTACAAACTCGTTGCTCACCCAAACTATACCAAATTACCCATCCGAAACAAACGAAAACTCAATCGATTGATTCCTAAACCAAGCCCAGCCAACATACATCACTTCCAATCAATTATCAACATCAAAACACATCTAATAATAGAGATGGGCACGGGTCGGGTCGGGCCGGGTTTTTGGCCCACCCGAACCCGACCCGAAAATACTAACCCTAAACCCGAACCCGACCCGACCATATTTTTAAAAAAACCCGACCCGACCCGAAAATAAATACCTTAAACCCGACTCCGACCCGACCCGACCTATATAAAAAAATAAATTTTAGGGACTAAATTGTAAAAAAAATAATTTTAAGAGACTTAATTGTAAAAAATAATAAATTTAAGGACTAAATTGTAAATAAAAAATCAATTTTAAGGACCTAATTATAAAAAATATATATAAAAAAGGGGTATTATTACAAATATCCCTAAAAAATTTAAGGGAAAATTACACAATTAGTCCCGGGTCGGGTCGGGTAGGATTTTTTCACCCTAAAACCCGAACCAGACCCGACCCGACCTCACCATACACAAAAACCCGACCCGACCCGACCCGAACCCGATTTTTTCATAAAAATACCCGACCCGATCGGGCCGGGTCGGGTCGGAACCCGTCGGGTCCGGGTTCCGTGCCCATCCCTATCTAATAAACAACCTAACCCATCCTTATACCTTCAGCAAACAAGATTCCACCATTTCACCCCAAAAACCCACTTAAAACTATCAAGAACTTCAAGGATCTCAAGGATTTCGGGATCTATGTTATCAAAAATTCATTTCAACATATTAAACAACTTAAAACTCAATTAGAATCAATCCACAACAGGGCTTAGCAAAACAAATCCGAAAATCAAGATTTCAACCATATTTTTATAAGATTTTGATCTCCAATCAAAACTATAATGAAACCTCAACCAAAAATAGTATTTATGAGCCAAATATCTTGGGAATTTCAATAATGAACTTTGATTAGAGGTTGAGAATGGGATTTACCTCCAATCCTTGCTTTCCTCAATAAATGACAAGTTTTCCTTAGCAAAATCTTGAAGAACTTGGAAGGATTTCTTGAAAATTGATTAGGAAATGTTAAGAGTGTGTTTGGGAGAAAAGAATTTTGGAGAGAAAAGAATGAAAATAGTGTTTGGCTGAAAATGAAGAGAAAATGGTAGTTACGTAATAGGATTCCACATTAACTACCTATTTTAATTAATTAAAATAAAACCAATGAAAACCATTTAATCAAAAGTCTTTTTAAAACACGTGTCATATTGAGGAAAATTCAAATTTCCTTAAAGCCCCCTAAAGATTCTAAGATTTTGACTTCTACTTTAAAGCCTTGTTTCGGGTAGCCTTTCTTCTACCCATTTAGAGACGTAATTGACTGCAAGTATAATATAAAATTTTCCAAAAGAAGAGGTAAACAACCCCATGTAATAGAGTCCACAAACGTCACAGACTTCGTAAACATGGATTGGATTGAGCGATATTTCATTCCTTCGGCTTAAATTGCCTACACGTTGGCACCTATCACATGCTTTAGAAAAAACATAAGTATCTCTAAATAAATCAGGCCAATAAAATTCGCATTCAAGAATTTTGTGTGCAGTCCGTTTAGGCCCAAAATGACCTCCGCATGAATAAGAATGACAAAATTTTAAAATTGAATTTACCTTGTCCTCGGTGATGCATCGCCGAATTACTTGATCTGAACATTGTTTCCAAAGATACGGATCGTCCCAAATATAAAATCGAGACTCTCTCTTTAGTCGATTGATTTTAGCTCTAGGCAAATCGTGAGGTAACTTACCCGTGGCTAAATAAGTCACCATATCAACGTACCATGGTGTCAATCCTTGCGCCAACATCAACGTACCCGTGGCTAAATAATTCACCATATCAACGTACCATGGCTAAATAATTCACCATATCAACGTACCATGGCTAAATAATTCACCATATCAACATACCAGGGGTATGCGACTCAAATGGTCTGCAACGAGGTTTTCGCATCCCTTTTTATCTTTAATTTCCATATCGAACTCTTGGAGGAGTCAAATCCACCGGATAAGCCTCGACTTTGTTTCCTTTTTGCTCATAAGGTACTTTAAAGCTGCGTGATCAGAAAACACAACAATTTTAGTACCGAGTAAATATGGTCAAAATTTTTCTAAAGCAAAAATAATGGCGAAAAGCTGTTTTTCTGTTGTTGAGTAAATCTTTTGAGCTGAATCCAACGTGCGAGATGCATAAGCTATAACGTGAGGTTCTTCTCTAATCTTTTGAACAAGGACTACTCCAACGCTCGTGTCCGAGGCATTGCACATCAGTTTAAACGGATAATCCCAGTTCGATGGTTAAACGATTGGTGTTCATGAACTTCTCTATAAGTAAATCAAAGAAAGTCTTGCATTTCTCATCAAAATCAAATGCTTGATCTTTCTGGAGCAACTTGCACAACGGTTGCGCTATCTTTGAAAAATCTTTAATGAACCTGTAATCACTAATTTTGTCTGGGCCAGTTGGCCTTTATATATGTTTAAAGAAAAATGGACTTTTATTCACATTGGGCTTTGTTTAACTTAAATTAATACGTATATATACATTATTTATTAGAGTTATTGATTACTATTATTAATCTTCCATTACTCCCATTATTATATCATTATCCTATTATCATATACCATATATTAATATCATTATTAATATATTATCATTTGTAGTGTTATTACAATAATTACTATAAGTATTACATTGTTATCATAATTATTACTATTACCGTTATTATTATGTATTATCTTATTATTATTATCTATTATATTAATTATTATCTTGTTATATTTTATTATTAACCATCGTATACTACCATATCATCATTATTATTATTATTCATATTATTATTATTATTATTATTATTATTATTATTATTATTATTATTATAACTGTCATTAGAAAATATAAAAAAGAGAGAGAAGAGACATATTAAGTATATAAATAAACAAGCCCAGATTAAATAAAGAAAAGAGTCCATTAAATAGTAAAAGCCCAATTACATATATTAGTGTCCATTTGCAAGCTAAGAGTATTACACGGCCCGATGGCCCAAGTGATAGCCCAACTCTTACAAACCTCAACCCATTGTTGTTGTGCAGGCAATTACCTGCCGTCAGATCTAGATTAGATCTGACGGCCCAGATGAGAGCTGCAGGAAACCCTAGGAAAGGGTTCGCCTAGGCCCACGCCACGCGATCAGAGCCCTTGGATCAGAGAACGATTCGACGCTCCAGATCGCCCCTTTACAAAAACCCTAGAGCCTCCAGATTGATCTCGCGCCGCCTCAAACCTGGACCGTTGGATCAAAATGCGATCTGACGGTCCGGGTGCCTTAAAGACTCTACGGGCGTTCACGCGTGACACTTCAGTTCACCACACGCGCGCGTGTTGCACACGTCCGACCCTTCGAATGCTCCCGAGAGCTCACACCATCGTCCCCGTTCGATCCAACGACTGATCCAGTGGCCACGTCGTCCGCCGTACGAGCCATGTAAGATAAAAAAAGAGTCAGCCAATACCCAAAACGCAGCAAACAAAAAAGGAAAAACAAAAGAAAACAAAAGCAACAGAATGGCAGGGAATGACAGAATCACACATGAATTCGGCCAAATCAATGATACGAACCAATGAATATTTTCCATCATATAAACAAAATGTAAAAAGCAGTCAAAATTCTGGCTATAAAGCCGAATCGACAATCATTTATAAGGGATTCGTGAACTCCCGCAAAGAAAGCACGAAAGCAATACCAATTCCAGAATCATTCCCAGGTATATCAGTATTCAATATTTGCATACAATGGTTGAGTAATAATAATAAATAAATAAGGAAAGTTTAATGTTTTTTTTACCATCTTCGTCTTCTCCGATTTCTTTCTCCTCGGCCGAGAACAAGCCAAGCCACTCGTTGGCACGAAAGGTGACTCGGTCAGGAGGGAAGACGAGAAGGCCTTCCCTTCCCCTCTGTGTCTTCGTCATCCCTTGAGAGCCCGGTAAGCTTTCTGGGTTTTTGGGTTTTTGTTTCGAAAGGGGACAGGGGATTTTAAGTGTCGGGTGTTGGGTAGTGTTGTAGGTTGGTGTTCGTTTTGTTTCCGGGTTTCTGTGGGGAGTGTTTTTTAGTCGGACGGTGTTTTAGGTCTACCGGACGGTGAGTAGCACCGGCCGGCGTTCGAGGTCGAGAGAGAGAATGAGTAGTTAAAGGTGACAGCTAGGGTTTAAGAGGGGCAAAGGGGGTGTCCGGGTTGTTTAGATAGGGTATTTATAGGCGTTTTAGGTTTAGTTTGTATGGTAAACTCATCTTAGGTCCCTCTGCGTCGAGTCTATCATAGGTTAGGGGCTTCTGTCTTTCTAAATTACTCCCTAGGTCCTTAGAATTTTAGATCTATGTCCAATGTCGTCCTCGATCGAGTCGTGTTTTGGTCACACCGTCCCCCCGTCCCCTGTATTCTGTTCCGTTTTCAATTTGGTCCCTTTTCCAGTGTTAAGTTTTTGTGTCTTTTTTAATTTTGCCACTGTTTTTGTGTCTCTTGCAATTTAGTCCCAGTATGTTTTTTATTTTTTATGGCATGATAAATGGATTGATAATCTTAATGAATGTTTTTTTATGTATCACAAATTGTCTCTTGACCTAAGCACACACCTCCATTGGAGGAGTTTCAAGTTTCATAATCTCTTGACCTTGTCAATATCGAACTCTTGCTAGCAACCGGGTAAGCTATATCCTTTAGTTAATTGTTGGATTCTATGGTTAAATCAATCCCAATCTTAAGTTAGGGTTTGGTTATTCATAGATATTTCATTAAGATATTCATATAGAATCGGATGTTGGTAGTAAGTTATTATATAGATTTCGATATTGAAATATCGATTCTAATGATCTTCCATTAATATTTCCTAGCTCAAGGAGAAGAATTAGAAGCTACACCATCTTCATCTCAAGTTAAAAGCAAGGGAATTTCCATCCGAGAAATTTGAAGCTTCGGATTGT
Source organism: Hibiscus tridactylites (assembly GCA_958450335.1). Taxonomy (NCBI): domain Eukaryota; kingdom Viridiplantae; phylum Streptophyta; class Magnoliopsida; order Malvales; family Malvaceae; genus Hibiscus; species Hibiscus tridactylites. The sequence goes on along the minus strand of OY288280.1, from coordinate 31,542,367 downwards.
CGAGGTGAGTGTAATCGGAGTCTCGGGTTAGGCGAAATGCCTTCCCGGATTGTCATTTGGTGTCAATCATCTTTTCGCTGAATATTACTATCAAGGCGAAAGCATTGGATAATAAGTTGGACACTTGGGTAAGTGTCGGTAAGTCAACATTTAAGCATTGGCTATAGTTAGTATACATTGTCATGGATGTAAGTATTATTATGAAATTCTATGTCAAGTTATTTGTGTAAGAATTATTGGATATATTGAAATTATGAAATTCATCATGTCATTGATCTATTAAGGATAATTGGAAAAATATAATTATGTTGTGCCTTGGATTGGAATGACTCGGGATACAATTGGCATGCCATAGAATTCATGAGCTTAGTGTATTGGGTGGACTACGGTCCTAAGGCTACGACCTATGATGATTGGCGAGGCGGAGGGATGTGTTGTTATTGGTCAATTGGTGAGGCGGAGGGAATAAGACCATTTATGTTTTGGCGAGGCGGGGGAATTCGAGTATCCATGAACTTAATTCCATCCAAGGAAAACTTATGATTGTTTAAGCTTCATACAAATCAACCATGTATTTATATTAAGCATTAAGATGATTATATGGATTTATAATAAATGTACTCATGTCATTCTTTATTTGTTGTTATATGATTACCTCACTAGGCTTGAGTGCCTAATGTGTCTATCTTCATGCATTCTCAGGTTAGGAAGTCGTTCTTGAAGAATCGGATCGGTTGCAAGACAAGTCACTACTCCATATCAAGTAATGTACTTACAATATAACTCCTAGAAAAGTGGCAAGGTAGCTATCGTAGTCTCTATGCTCATTTTGTTGTGGTAAAGGCTTGTCTATTTTGTAATAAGCTTAAAGGCTTAAATATGACTTTCTAAACCTTTGCTAAACTAGCTTAAATCATGCTTTTGGTATTATGGTAAAAATGGGGTAAACTTATTGGAATGACTATGAAAATTTGCATGCTGGTAAATACTGGTAGGAATAAGTTGGATACAAAGTTTCGGCTTAATCGGACATGGTTTGGTATGGTAAAAGCCTCAAAAACCAGATAAAATTCTATTATTACAGGTCACCGTATCGGAACGGGTGATGGTGTTTCGATACGGCTAACCAAAAATTAGCCTGTGAGACAAAGTGTTCCGAAACGAGGTGATGTCGTTTCGGAACAGTTTTGCTACTGTCGACCCCTGTATCGAAATGAAGTGATGCCGTTTCGTAACACTTTTGCCACTGTCGACCCTTGTTTTGAAACTGGTTTCGAAACGGGTCTAAGTCAAGTCAAGGTCGGTCAACCCGTACCGATACGGGTCAACCCGTACCGATACAGGTCAAGCCGTATCGAAACGGTCAGGAAGAAAAAGTCAAAATATTGACCGTGGTCAAGCCGTACCGAAACGGCTTAGGGCGTTTCGATACGGGCAGCTTCTTTTTGGCTTTTATAAGTTTAAATGTATTAATTTGTAAACCGGTAAAGATTACAAGATTGGGGATTAAAAGATTCAGTTACTACGTCAGATAGGTTTAAAAAGGTTCAATTAGTTTCAATAAGTCAAGATGTTAAGAAGTTTTTGAGGTTAAGGATTAAAAGATTTCCGCATCGGTTTCCAGTAATGCTCTCCGACCCGGTTCTCGATCAGGCCGGGTAGGGGGTGTTATAAAGCCCGATTTTCAGTATTAGAACTGTTGTTGAATTCTGAGAAACACCGCGAAGCACTCTTAAAGGTACTGAACCAAACGTTTGTCCTGGACGACATTTTGGTCAACAAGCTAGACCAGATTGTAGGTCACATCGCTGCGGATAATTTCATCTCCTTTAGTGATGACGAGATCCCGGACTGAGGAATGGGGTCAACAAAGGCTTTGAATATAACTACATATTGCAAAGGGTATGTTCTACCGGGGATGCTTGTTGATAACGGTTCAGCTTTGAACGTGATGCCGATGGCAACTTTGCAAAGGCTGCCCATAGACAGCTCACATATGAAGCCTTGCCACAATTCGGTCAGAGCTTTTAATGGGACCCAAAGGGAAGTTGTGGGGAAGATCGAGGTACCGTTTATAATCGGACCTACCGAGTATGTGGTCGATTTTGTGGTGATGGATATAAAGCCAACCTATAACTGCCTATTAGGGAGGCCCTGGATCCATTCAACGGAAGCGGTACCTTCGTCTTTGCACCAGAAGCTGAAGTTCATTATTGAGGGGAAGTTAGTGAGTGTGTCTGCTGAACAGGACATTATAGCGTTTGTGGCTACCGATGCTTCATATGTCCAAGCTGATGAGGAAGCAGTCGAATGTACCTTTAGGGCCTTTGAATTCGTGAATGCAACGTTTGTGGCGGAAGGAAGCAAGATCGCATGCCCGAAGTTATCTAAGTGCGCCAAGATGCAAGTATGTCAGACTTTGGGATGGGGAGCGAAGAAAGGAAGAGGACTCAGTAGAAATTTGCAAAGATGTTTGCGCGTCAGAGGTTTTATCAACAAACAAGATAGGTTTGGGCTTGGTTATAAGCCCACATTTCAGCAAAGAAAATTGGAATGGAAGAGGAAAGCCGAACGGAGAATGACTAGACTCCGAGGAGAAGACATGTCATGGGAACCAATTGTCTATACTGATATGAGAAATATTTTTGTGTCGGGTGGAGTCACCAACCCTGAGCAGATGGTACATGAGGCCAATGTGGAAAACGCCATGCTTTGTGAGGAAGAGAAGCTCAGCGAGGCGTTAGAAGAAATGGCTATTAATGTGATATTCAAAGATGAGGGGAGCTCGACTTACTTGGCAAGAATCCGCCCTTGTCTTCCTGGAGAGGCTCTTGGCAATTGGATTGTTCAGGATGTGCCTGTAATCTTTAGGTCTAAGACAGAGTGATGCTCAGAACTCACCATGTTTGCTTGTGCCCACGAGCAATAGGGATCTTTTGTAAAGGGCATCTATGTTAATCTACTCGTTTTAAATTCAATAAAAAAGACACTTTTCCAAAATTGCAAAGCATCCCATTCATTTCATTCATTATCCGTTTAATATTTATTATTCCGCATTCTCTGTAAATAATATACATTCGTTTTCCCAATACACATTCTTTTCATAAATGTTGCAGGACCCCTATTATTAACTTTGCGAATGATGCCGAATTTAATCCCAAGGTGGATTTTGAGCAACCATTGTATATGGCCAAAGTTGGTGAAGAAGAGGATAATAAGGAGGAGTATGTAATTCCGGAAGAATTCCTCTGACTAATGGAGAGTGAAGATAGACAGATAGTCCATCACCAAGAGGAGATAGAGATCCTAAATTTTGGGAATGATGATAAAGATCGAAAGGAGATCAAGATTGGCACAACACTTTCATCTGAAACCAGGGTCGAGCTAATGAACATGTTGTTAGAATTTAAGGACATTTTTGCATGGACCTACCAAGACGTGCCAGGTCTAGACACGAGTATTGTGGTGCACAAACTACCGATCAAGCCAGAGTGCAAGTCGGTCCAACAGAAATTGAGAAGGATGAGAACAAATACCTTGCTGAAAGTCCGGGATGAAATGAGAAAGCAGTATCAGGCCGGGTTCCTCAAGGTGGTTGAATATTCAAAATGGGTGGCCAACATAGTGCATGTCCCCAAGAAAGATGGAAAGGTTCGCATGTGCGTGGACTATAGAGATCTTAACAAGGCAAGCCCGAAGGATAACTTCCCTCTGCCTCATATCGATACCCTAGTAGACAACACAGCGGGCCATTCGTGGTTCTCTTTCATGGACGGTTTTTCAGGATACAACCAAATAAAAATGGATCATGATGACATGACCAAGACGACATTTGTGATAATGTGGGGGACATTTTGTTATGAGGTAATGCCCTTTGGTTTGAAAAAGTCCAGGGCAACGTATCAAAGGGCCATGGTGTCGCTCTTCAATGACATGATGCACAAAGAAATCGAGGTCTATGTGGACGACATTATAGCAAAGTCCCAAACCGAAGGAGGGCATATCCAGAACTTGAGGAAACTATTCCAGAGGTTGAGGAAGTATCAGTTGAAACTCAACCCAGCGAAGTGTACTTTTGCGGTCACATCCGGTAAGCTTCTAGGCTTCGTGGTCAGCAAGAGGGGAATTGAGATTGATCCTGACAAAGTAAAAGCCATCCAGAATCTCCCACCGCTCGGACCAAAAAGGAAGTCCGAGAGTTCTTAGGGAGGTTAAATTATATATCCTGGTTCATCTCCTAGTTAACCGACAAATGCGACCATGTCTTCAGACTACTTCGGAAGAATAACCCTGGGGTTTGGGATGAAGAGTGTCAAGAGGCACTGGATAAGATTAAGGGGTATTTGACCAATGCTCCTGATAAGGGGGTACGTTGCTTCAGAAACAACGGTCCTTTGTTTGTAACGGATCTAGGATTGTAGCAAGCATGTTTCTGCAATAACACAATGTTATGGATGTTAGAATGATGTTAAAACAACAAGAACAAAAGAAAAACGAAAATAAAGAAAGAAATGAGAGAAAGGAATTTTCTGGCAGTTTCGGAATTCAAATGTTGATGAATGCTTCAAAGGGCTTTCATAGCAGCAAATGAACGACTAAAACGGCAGAAAATGGTGTTGAAGTTGCTGGAAATTAACAAGACGTTGAACTCGAAAGAACCCGAACAATATACTGAGCGGACCCGAATCGAATACGTTCTTCGCCAACGGACTTGGACCCTCTAGATATCGATCTAGGAACCCGAAGTATCAAGGAGGATGACACAATCAAACAAAGTCTGAAAATGCCAAAGAAGTTCAATGAAGAACTGAAATTGAGAGAAAAACTCACAATAATTTTGTTTCATAAAAAGTCTAACCTTGTTCATACAAATTTAACAAATATATATAGGGAAAAACATGGGAGAGGGCGCCCAAATGAGTGGCTGAGTTTGAATTTAAAATAAACACATGTTAAATGTGTTTAAAAATGCAAAAGAAATCTGCCAATAACCTCCCCCAAATTGCAGCACATGTGATGATAATTTGTGGCTGTGTTTGAACGAAATTAACACATGTTAAATGTGTTCAAATTTCAAAAAAAAAGGTGGCTGATAACTTCTCTTCAAAATGGCGCCCAAATTGCTTCAAATCTACCACATGCTTGCACACACATGCACATTCTGTCCACACATGCCGTGCACATGCTTGAAGAGATGTAGGACGCCCCACATGCTGCTCACATGCTTGTAGGACACTCTCCCACATGTAGGACACCTTTGAGCTGCTTCTGGACTTGTTAGCTGGAGTTGAGCTAGTGGAGCTAAAGTTGAGCTGACTGGAGCTGAAACGAGCTGAATTCAGCTAGCTTGGAGTGAAGCGAGCTGAGTTGAGCTGCCTATACTCATTTGAGCTGAAGATGAGCTACGTACACTCAAGTGAGCTTCATCCGAGCTAAGTTTAAGACTTTGAGCCGCTGCCCTTTTATTGTATCTATATGAAAGCAAAAGAAACACACTCAGAGCATTGTAAACTTATTGAAAACATTCAAGCAAGCTACAAAACAATGCACCCTTATTGTTTTAACACACAACAAGCTAACATAGCTTAACATACAATATTATAAGCTGACAAACTTATCTAAAACACACTTAACATAATATATACATAGAAAACACACTGATATAAATAATATAAGTATAAGAAATGTTACACATCAGTACGTAACAAATGAAAAAGAAAACTTCCCTGAAAGTTTGAAGTTGCAACGTTGGGTGGCATAAACGTGCTCACATCATCCCCCCCTTCTTTAATGCGATTTGTCCCCAAATCGAGCCTCATTACAAAAGGGAACAATTTCGACTTTCGCTTGGCAGGGAACTTCCTCATCCTTCTTGCTCGGCACATATGCCATCCTCTAGAATCAAGTTCTCTTAAAAAGAACACAAATGGAAATGCCTTCTTTCTTGTACCTTTCCGAATAATGCACAACATAAAGTCAGACAATGCTCGTTGCACTTTCGTAATCCTGCAAACAATGACATACAAAGGCAAATCCAAAGAACAACAAGAATTTTGACGATCATCCAGAATCACAACACAAGGTTGTTCACAATCCAATGGGCAACCAAAGAAATCAGCATATAAAAATGAAAAATCAATATTACAATGGAAAGGAACGTCAAACCGTGGTATGGAAGGTTGCTGAATTTCTGGAAAGAATTTAAATGCACTAGACATACCAACATTAGCAAACTTGGGAACTTCACATGGCATCACCTTATTAACCTGCAAGTTAGAAGAAGAAATAGAAGAAAACGTAGAATCAGATAAAACCTTTGAGTTCTCTTCTTCTTTGTCACAGTCATTCTTCTTTTTGCTGGCTTTCCAAGCTACAGTACTCACTTTCAAACGAACTTCATCTTCATATACTTTACTTGGAGTCATAGGTGCCAAAGTTACCTTTTTGCCCTTATGAGTAAAAGAGTATCGATTGGTGTAACAATCGTGCAAAACTCTCTTATCATACTGCCACGGTCTTCCTAACAACAAATGACAAGTATCCATAGAACAAACATCACAAGTTACCTCATCCTTGTATTTACCAATGAAAAATGGTATAACAACTTGTTCAGTAACTTTGATTTCAACACCATCATTCAACCCTTGTAACTTGTACGGATTGGGATTTGTGGTCGTCTTCAGTCCTAACTTGTCAACCATGAGAGTACTAGCAACGTTAGCACAACTTCCACTATCAATAATCACAAAACATACCTTTCCGTTCACATTGCATCTCGTATGGAAGAGGTTGTTTCGTTGCGGTTCATCCTGTGATGGTTGATCATTCAGACTTCTCTTGTCAACAAGTGCTTCACCGGTAGCCAATGTCTGTACATTGTCATCATTTATCTCTTCATGGACAGAATGGGAACCACCCCCATCTAATCTATCCAATTGAGAATGTATAGGTTTCAATGCATTAGCAATCACTTGTTGCATCATCCGTTCTAAGGCTTGCATCTGGAGATTCAATGGTTGTTGTTCACCTGAATTATCATCACAACCTGCCATGTTGAAAAACCAAAACAACAAACAAGAACACACAATATATATATATGTTAGTGAAATAAAATAAAAAAAATGGTCCTCACGGCACACTCAACAAAATCTCACAGATCACTCAAAGAACAGTGCACTCAAAAGATAACACTCAGCGCTCGTGTTTCACTCGGGAGAATGCTCTTGAATGGCTTTTTTTTGTCTCCCCTTCTGTTCTCACAACGCTCAAATGCCTTTTCCACTCGTTCTCTTGCAAACAGTTCTTTAAGAAACTAATCTGACCCTTCAAACTTGTTATCTGTGTCAACTCCAAGATATAAATGCACAAATGATAGAACAAAGGTTAAACGGAGTTTAGGGCTGTTTAATTGAACAAAAACAAAGGCTGGAAACAAAATAAGAACATGGCTGGAATTAAAGCTTAAAATGAAGTGAAAGAAAGGAAAAAACAAAGTACTTACTGCAAAAGAAATGCTTACCACAACCCTATCACCGAACAAACAAGAACAGGTTGTTTCGGGTGATTTTGAAGCATTCCACGGTAAACAAAGAAATTTTTCATCATTTTTTGATCCAAACAACAGTATAAGATGTAAACAACACTAATTTGTCGAATCTGATTTTTTTTTAATTTTATTTTTCGATTTTTTTTTTACTTTGACTTTTTTGGTCAAACTTTGACTTTGAATTTTTTTTTTCAGAATTTCAATTTTTTTTTACTTTTGTATTTTTTTTTTGATTTCTTGTAGGGCAGAAAGTGCTATAATCCGACCAAAGCTCTGATTACCATATGATAAAGGGGGTACGTTGCTTCAGAAACAACGGTCCTTTGTTTGTAACGGATCTAGGATTGTAGCAAGCATGTTTCTGCAATAACACAATGTTATGGATGTTAGAATGATGTTAAAACAACAAGAACAAAAGAAAAACGAAAATAAAGAAAGAAATGAGAGAAAGGAATTTTCTGGCAGTTTCGGAATTCAAATGTTGATGAATGCTTCAAAGGGCTTTCATAGCAGCAAATGAACGACTAAAATGGCAGAAAATGGTGTTGAAGTTGCTGGAAATTAACAAGACGTTGAACTCGAAAGAACCCGAACAATATACTGAGCGGACCCGAATCGAATACGTTCTTCGCCAACGGACTTGGACCCTCTAGATAGCGATCTAGGAACCCGAAGTATCAAGGAGGATGACACAATCAAACAAAGTCTGAAAATGCCAAAGAAGTTCAATGAAGAACTGAAATTGAGAGAAAAACTCACAATAATTTTGTTTCATAAAAAGTCTAACCTTGTTCATACAAATTTAACAAATATATATAGGGAAAAACATGGGAGAGGGCGCCCAAATGAGTGGCTGAGTTTGAATTTAAAATAAACACATGTTAAATGTGTTTCAAAATGCAAAAGAAATCTGCCAATAACCTCCCCCAAATTGCAGCACATGTGATGATAATTTGTGGCTGTGTTTGAACGAAATTAGCACATGTTAAATGTGTTCAAATTTCAAAAAAAAAGGTGGCTGATAACTTCTCTTCAAAATGGCGCCCAAATTGCTTCAAATCTGCCACATGCTTGCACACACATGCACATTCTGTCCACACATGCCGTGCACATGCTTGAAGAGATGTAGGACGCCCCACATGCTGCTCACATGCTTGTAGTACACTCTCCCACATGTAGGACACCTTTGAGCTGCTTCTGGACTTGTTAGCTGGAGTTGAGCTAGTGGAGCTAAAGTTGAGCTGACTGGAGCTGAAACGAGCTGAATTCAGCTAGCTGGGAGTGAAGGGAGCTGAGTTGAGCTGCCTATACTCCTTTGAGCTGAAGATGAGCTACGTACACTCAAGTGAGCTTCATCCGAGCTAAGTTTAAGACTTTGAGCCGCTGCCCTTTTATTGTATCTATATGAAAGCAAAAGAAACACACTCAGAGCATTGTAAACTTATTGAAAACATTCAAGCAAGCTACAAAACAATGCACCCTTATTGTTTTAACACACAACAAGCTAACATAGCTTAACATACAATATTATAAGCTAACAAACTTATCTAAAACACACTTAACATAATATATACATAGAAAACACACTGATATAAATAATATAAGTATAAGAAATGTTACACATCAGTATGTAACAAATGAAAAAGCAAACTTCCCTGAAAGTTTTAAGTTGCAACGTTGGGTGGCATAAACGTGCTCACATCAGCTCCAGTGTTAGTACCCCCAGTACCAGATAGACTGTTGATCCTATACTTGACAGTTTTTGAGAATTCGATGGGATGTGTCCTAGGGCAGCATGATGAGACCGACAAGAAAGAAAGGGCAGTCTACTACTTGAGTAAGAAGTTTACCGAGTGTGAGACTCGGTACCCTCAAATCCAGAAGTTATGTTGTGCCCTAGTATGGGCGACCAAGAGGCTCAGACAATACATGTTGTACCACACTACGTGGTTGATCTCCAAATTGGACCCTCTAAAGTTTCTGATGGAAATGCCAGTGCTCACAGGAAAGTTAGCCCGTTGGCAAATGTTGTTGTCCGAATTTGATATCATGTGTGTGAGTCAGAAGGCAGTAAAGGGGAGCGCTATAGTAGACTTCCTGGCGAGTCGGGCCTCAGATGATTATGAACCATTAGACTTCATCTTCCCGGACGAGGATCTGATGTGTATAACTAAAAGGGAGAGTAACACCATTGAAGGAGAATCATGGAGGCTATACTTTGATGGGGCATCCAACACTCTAGGCCTCGAAATCGGGGCAGTACTAGTTTCTCCGGATGAGATACTTTACCCTTTCACCAGTAGACTGGACTTCTTATGTACCAACAACATGGCTGAATATGAGGCGTGCATCATGGGGTTGCGTGCAGCCATTGAAAGAAGAGTTAAGAAACTCCATGTGTTTGGGGATTCTTCCTTGGTAATATATCAGCTCAGGGATGAATGGGAGACCAGGGATCCAAAGTTGGTTAAGTATTACAACTTGGTTCAGGGACTGATCAAGAGTTTTGAGAGGATCAGTTTTACTCACCACCCCAGGGAGGATAATCAGATGGCAGACGCCCTAGCAACCTTAGCTGTCACATTCAAGGCAGGCTCAGGTGCAGAGATGAGACCGATTAAGATGCAAATGTTGGAAGTACCAGCCCACTGTTACAGCATAAAAGAAGAGGTGGACGATAACCCGGGGTATCATGACATCTTGTAGTACATTAGATACCAGACATACCCCGTAGAGGCTAATGAGAACGGTAAGAGAACCATTAGGAGGATGGAGACCGTGTATGTCCTAGACGGGGAGATCTTGTACAAGAAGGGGAAGGACCAAGTACTGCTAAGGTGCATTAATGCTCGGGAGGCCAAAAGCATTCTGGAAGAAGTTCACGATGGGTTGTGTGGGACTCATGCCAACGGCTTCTCGATGGCCCGAAAAATCATGAGGTATGGCTACTTTTGGTCAACCATGGAAGGGGACTGCATTGACTACGCTAAGCGGTGTCAGAAATGTCAGATATATGTTGATAAGATACATTCACCACCAATTCCATTGCATACCACGAATTCCCCTTGGCCTTTTTCCATGTGGGGAATGGATGTGATTGGCCATATCCACCCCAAGGCTTCCAATGGACACCGCTTCATCTTTGTTGCCATTGACTACTTCACTAAGTGGGTAGAAGTCGCTTCCTATGCCAATGTTACTAGGAAAATAGTGTGCAAGTTCCTGAAAAAGGAGATTATTTTTCGATATGGGATGCCGGAAAGGATCATTACTGATAATGGTTCTAATCTGAATAATAAGATGATGGACGAAGTATGCGAGCAGTTCAAAATAAAACACCATAACTCCACGGCATATCACCCAAAAATGAATGGGGCAGTAGAGGCTGCAAATAAGAACATCAAGAAGATTATAGCCAAGACCACAGACACGTTCAAGGATTGGCATGAGAAGTTGCCATTTGCCCTATTCGTATACCGGACATCCATACGTACCTCGACTGGGGCCACATCGTATTCTCTGGTTTATGGAACGGAAGCGGTCTTGCTTATGGAGGTAGAAATCCCATCTCTCAGGATACTGAATAAAGTAAAACTGGAGGAAGCTGAATGGATATAGGCTTGGTTTGATCAGTTGAATCTAGTTTAAGAGAAGCGACTGAGGGCCATTTGTCATGGTCAAATGTACCAGAAAAGAATGATGCGAGCCTATGACAAGAAATTCCGTCCGAGAGAGTTTCAGGAAGGAGACTTGGTGCTACGGAAAGTATTATCCACCCAAAAAGATTCTCGGGGGAAATGGATGCCCAATTGGGAAGGGCCCTACGTGGTTAAAAAGGCCTATTCTGGAGAGGCACTGATCTTGATGAAAATAGATGAGAAAGAGTTGGGCAATCCAGTGAATTCAGATTCGGTCAAGAAGTACTATGCGTGAAAGACGGAGGAGGTGAAAACCCGAAAGGGCACCTCCCGGGAAATAAATACTTAAAGTGAAAACCCAAAAAGGGCGCTTCAAGTATTAAAAAAAGTGGAGTGAAAACCTGAAAGAGCGCTTCACAAAACAAAAACAAAAAAAAAGAAACGAAAAACAAAAAGAAAAAGAAAACGGAGAAAAGGGGGAATCGAAGGACGAAAACTCGAAAAGAGCGTCTTGAGATTAAAGGGGGAGTTGAGAATTGAAGAGGGGTATCCGCCACGAAGTGCCAATAAGCACACGATCAGCAAGTAAGATCTCAAGATTCAGAAACAGACAGGATAATGCTAGCAAAGGGTCTGCCTATGGTCGATGGATTCCCACATCATTCACGAGGAAAATGCTTAGGCTATTGCATCATTTGTTCCCTCCATGCATGACATATGAATTTCTCATGGACTTCGAAATATATTAATAAGTATTATTTGGCGTCTTCATTCATCTCTTTTCAAAGAATTACTCGAGCAGCTTGAAATAGACTTACAAAGCAAAAGATTTCTTGGTATTTATGTGGTTTGATCTCTTGAATGCAGGTGAATAAAAGAAGCTAAGTCGGCCCGATGCCGGATAAGTGACAAGGACCCTGAAAAAAGTTTCAAACAACTGACCACAGCAGGCTTTGATGAGATAAGTGTCGCACAGGCCAAAAAGAAAAAAGAAAAAGAAAAAAGAGAAGAAAAAGAACAAAAAGAACAAAAAAAGAGAAAAGAAATGGAGTGAAAACCCACAAGGGCGCCTCATAAAAAGAAAAATACCAAAGTGAAAACCTAAAAAGGCGCTTTGGGAGGGAAATACCGAGGCTGGAATCCGCAAAAAGGGCTTCCCAAAAGATCTAGAGACTAAATCCGAGTGTGAGTCAAACATCAGCGTCGAAGAGAAAATAAAAGGCCAAGTGAGATCGGCAGAAGAAGTTGCGACACCAGGACCATGTACGGCATACTCATTCATGCATCATCATAGGCATACATGCGCTAGGCTCATACTAACATATAACATCATAACATTTTCCTTTTACAGATACGCAGAGGCATTTGCCGCCAAAAAGAAGCAAAAAATGCAAAAGAAGTGAAGTACAGGCGACGAATTTCAGACTCGCCGCATCAGAATCTAAGAACGAAAGAGTTCAAGGGTTTTTGGGCAGCAAAGCCAAAGGGCCTGCTCAGTGTTTTTGCCGCTTCGGAAAACAAATTAGTTGGGTTTATTCCTTACCACTTCGGAGGAATGAATCAAATATGTCCTTTGCCGCTTCTGAAGGACATACCAACGCTACCAACTTGGTTCCTGCTACTTCGGAGGAGCAAATGTAGCTTCAGGCGAAGAATTTCATACTCGCTGCATCAGAATCCTAGTACGAAAGAGTTCAAGGATTTTCGGGCAGCAAAGCCAGAGGGTCTGGTCACTGTTTTCGCTGCTTCGAGAAAACAAATTATTTGGGATTATTCCTTGCCACTTCGGAGGAATGAATCAACTATGTCATTTACCGTTCCGGAAGAACATACCAACGCTACCAACTTCGTTCATGCTGCTTCGGAGGAGCAAACGTAGCTTCAGGCGAAGAATTTCAGACTCGCCGTGGCAGAATCTAAGAGCAAAAGAGCTCAAGGATTTCCGGGTAGAAAAGCCAGAAGGCCTGCTCAGTGTGTTTTTGCCGCTTCGAAAAAACGAGTTATTCGGGTTCTTTCTTTGTCGCTTCAGAGGAATGAATCCATCAGGTTCTTTAGCCATTCCGGGAGGACATGCCAACAATACCAACATTGTTTCTGCCACTTTGGAGGAGCAGATCACCCAAACAGGGAAGTTGGACAAAATTAGTGCTTATGGTCATTGCTTTATTCTTGTTCCACAAGTATAAGCAAAGAGGGGCAACTGTAATCACTAGTTTTGTCCAGGCCAATTGACCTTTATATATGTTTAAAGAAAAAGGGGCTTTTATTCACATTGGGCTTTGTTTAACTTAAATTAATACGTATATATACATTATTTATTAGAGTTATTGATTACTATTAATAATCTTCCATTACTCCCATTATTATATCATTATCCTATTATCATATATTAATATCATTATTAATATTGTTATCATTATAGTGTTATTACCATAATTACTATAAGTATTACATTGTTATCATAAGTATTATTATTACCGTTATTATTATGTATTATCTTATTATTATTATCTATTATATTAATTATTATCTTGTTATATTTAATTATTAACCATCATATACTATCATATCATCATTATTATTATTATTCATATTATTATTATTATTATTCATATTATTATTATTATTATTATTATTATTATTATTATTATTATTATTATTATTATTATTATAACTGTCATTAGAAAATATAAAAAAAAAGAGAAGAGACATATTAAATAAATAAATAAACAGGCCCAGATTAAATAAAGAAAAGAGTCCATTAAATAGTAAAAGCCCAATTACATATACCAGTGTCCATTTGCAAGCTAAGAGTATTACACGGCCCGATGGCCCAAGTGATAGCCCAACTCCTACAAACCCTAACCCATTGTTATTGTGCAGGCAATTACCAGCCGTCAGATCTAGATCAGATTTGATGGCCCAGATGAGAGTTGCAGGAAACCCTAGGAGAGGGTTCGCCCGGGCCCACGCCGCGCGATTAGAACCCTTAGATTAGAGAACGATCCGACGCTCCAGATCACTCCTCTACAGAAACCCTAGAGCCTCCAGATTGATCTCGCATCGCCTCAAACTTGGATCGTTGGATCAAAATGCGATCTGATGGTCCGGATGCCTTAAAGACTCCACGCGCGTTCACGCGTGACGCTTTAGTTCACCACACACGCGCGTGCTGCACACGTCCGACCCTTCGAATGCTCCCGATAGCTCACCACGTCGTCCTCGTTTGATCCAACGGCCGATCCAGTGGCCACGTCGTCCGCCGTACGAACCATGCAAGAGAAAAAAAGAGTCAGCCAATACCCAAAACGCAGCAAACAAAAAAGGAAAAACAAAAGAAAACAAAAGCAACAGAATGGCAGGGAATGACATAATCACACATGAATCCGGCCAAATCAATTATACGAACCAATGAATATTTTCCATCATATAAACAAAATGTAAAAAGCAGTCAAAATTCCGGCTATAAAGCCGAATCGACAATCATTTGTAAGGGATTCGTGAACTCCCGCAAAGAAAGCACGAAAGCAATACCAATTCCAGAATCATTCCCAGGTATATCAGTATTCAATATTTGCATGCAATGGTAGAGTAATAATAATAAATAAAAAATGAAAGTTTACTGTTTTTTTTACCATCTTTGTCTTCTCCGATTTCTTTCTCCTCGGTCGAGAACAAGCCAAGCCACTCGTTGGCACGAAAGGTGACTCGGTCAGGAGGGAAGACGAGAAGGTCTTCCCTTCCCCTATGTGTCTTCGTCATCCCTTGAGAGCCCGGTAAGCTTTCTGGGTTTTTGGGTTTTTCTGGGTTTTTGTTTCGAAAGGGGACATGGGATTTTGAGTGTCGGGTGTTGGGTAGTGTTGTAGGTTGGTCTTCGTTTTGTTTTCGGGTTTCTGTGGGGAGAGTTTTTTAGTTGGACGGTGTTTTAGGTCTACCAGACGGTGAGTAGCACCGGCCGGCGTTCGAGGTCGAGAGAGAGAAGGAGTAGTTAAAGGTGACGGCTATGGTTTAAGAGGGGCAAAAGGAGTGTCCAGGTTGTTTAGATAGGGTATTTATAGGTGTTTTAGGTTTAGTTTGTGAGGTAAACTCGTCTTAAGTCCCTCCGTGTCGAGTCTATCACAAGTTAGGGGCTTCTGACTTTCTAAATTACTCCCTAGGTCCTTAGAATATTAAATATGTGTTCAATGTCGTCCTAGATCGAGTCGTTTTTTGGTCAAACCGTCTCCCCCGCCCCCTGTATTTTGTTCCATTTTCAATTTGGTCCTTTTTCTAGTGTTAAGTTTTTGTGTATTTTTTAATTTTGCCACTGTTTTTGTGTCTCTTGCAATTTGGTTCCAGTCTGTTTTATTTTTATTTTTTATGGCATGATAAATGGATTGATAATCTTAATGAATGTTTTTTATGTATCGAATATGTATGTTGTCCCGGAATGCTTCTTGTGATTTTGTGGGTCCTGCATTTCTCGTTTATTGCCTAATCATTGTTGTATCGAATATATGTTCTTTGGTTCGTTTTATTGTCTAGAATGATTAAAGTTATTGTGTTTTCTTGCTTATTTCGAGTGGTTGCATAAGTCGAATATATATATGCGTGTTACCATGTTTTTATCCCCTAAGTTTTAGGTATTAAGTGAATTAATGTAAATGTTTTTTAACTAAATCAACCAATAAATGTTAAAGGTGTTAAAATTGGGCCTTTATGGTGTTTTAGATGTGGACCTTTTTGAGCCTTAGGATAGATAAGTTGGTTTAGCATCTTATGGGCTTTATTTTTTTAATGTGGGCTTGGGTTAGTTAGTCTAGATAAGTCATCTCGATCGGTTTAATTACGTTCGTTTGTGCGCCCGCCTTATAGGGGCATGATTCGAGTAATTAGGTCGGCTCGGGTTTAAGGCCCTTATTAGGTTTAATAACGCCCACTCCCAGAAATTAGAATTAATGTGACACTTAGACCAAATTAAACAAGATAATCCATAATTGGACCGAACCTTTTAATTAGGGTATAAACTATCTAGGGCTTAATATTAGAATTATGTGATAAATGATTAAATCACTAATTAATATCTCATAATTTGGACCTTTAAGTTAGGGCCTTGGGTGGGCTTTCCATGTGTTTTTTAGCACTTTTATGACATGCATATATATCCTTGTCATTCATAAGGCCCGAGAGAGGTATTAATTAGCCCCGGTATCCGATAAACGACAGTCCTAGCTTAATGGATGTCGATCGAATACTCAAATTAATTTTCATTGTCTCTGGGTAAGCGAAAGCATAAAAAGGAAAATAGCACGCATCATCCCTTATTTATCAGCATCATGCATAAAGGTGACATACAGGATCCGAACCCTAAACTAACACGACAGTCAGTCTTATATGATGTCGGTTTAGTCTATGGTCCGGTGTACCACCATCCTTATTAATTAAACGTTTAATTAATTCTAAAGTCACAAATTCGATAAAGCCCGTACAAATTAAGCCATATTTTCATTTAAGGACATTCTTATTAAACCCACTTCGGTTTTTAAATAATTTCTATCGATCAAAAGGTAACAAGCAATTTGGTACCGATTTCCGGGCGTGATGGGGGTGCTAATCCTTCCCCACACGTAACCAACTCCCGAACCCGTTTTTTAACGAATCTCAGGTTTTGTGGTGTGCGGCCTACCTTAGTGGCCGGTGGCGACTCCAAAATTTTCATCCTTTTTATAAATCTGAATTCACCCTTTTTTTAAATAAAACCCTTTTCATGAAGAGATGGTGATAAGGCCTCACTTAGCGGTTTTCTCAAAAAAAAAACTTATCACAGAACCTGCGGTAAAATCATGCATGACCCAGAAAAGAACAAATATCCTTCACAGTTGTGGGGTAAGGAAGTGAGTGTATGATATCAGTTTTAGCTTTATCTACAGCAATTCCATTAGATGAAATGATATGTACTAATATTTAACATGTATCAACCATAAAATGACATTTCTCATAATTTAATACAAGATTAAACTCAAGGCAGTGTCGCAAAATGTTTGTTAAGTTTAACAAACACTCACCAAATGAATTACCGTAAAGAGTAAAATCGTCAATAAATACCTCAATTCCCTTCTCAACATAGTCGGAGAATATGCTTATCATACACCGCTAAAAAGTTTCTGGTGCGTTGCAAAGCCCAAATGGCATTCAACGATAGGCGAATGTTCTGAATGGACATGTGAAAGTCATTATTTCTTTATCTTCAGGCGCCACAGGGATTTGAAAGAATCCTGAAAAGCCATCAAGACAACAATAATGAGTTTTACCGGCTAAACGTTCTATCATTTGATCTACAAACGGTAATGGAAAATGATCTTTTCGGGTTAAAGAGTTCAACTTCCTGTAGTCGATACAAACCCGACAACCATTCTGAACTCGCGTCGGAACTAACTCACCTTCCGAGTTTTGGATTACCGTTACTTCAGTCTTTTTAGGGGCCACGTGGATAGGACTTACCCAATCACTGTCAGAAAACAGATAAATTATATCCGCATCAAGGAGTTTTTGTATCTCCTTTTGCACTACCTCCATCATAGGTTCGTTTAGTAGGCCTTGCCCTTGTCGTGAAGGACTCGCCCCTTCTTCGATCTTGATCTTGTGCATATAGGTCGAGGGACTTAATCCTTTTATATCGGCTATTGTCCACCCAAATGGCCTCCTTATGAGCACGCAACACAGTCACAAGATCAGCTTCTTCCTCTTTCGAGAGTTTATTCGATATAATCACAGGCAAGGTTTCGTTCTATCCCAAGAACACATATTTGAGATGTTTTGGCAACTCTTTGAGTTCGATAATCGGTGCCTGCAAAACCGATGGTAACATTTTAGTTTTTGAGGGAAGTAAAGAAATACTAGAATTAATTGAAAAATATTTTCTAACTCCCTTATCTCCTCTTTGCGGCAAAGTTCAAAATCCCTATAAAAATTATCAAAAAAAAGTTAGTTTTAACGAATTCATTAACTAAGGGATCAATAATATCAATGGAATTCACTCTTTCTACTTGGTCTAGGTATTTCATTGCTTTATACACATCAAATTCTACTACCTCATCATCAAATTCCATCGTTAAAATACTGATTCTTACATCAATTTTGGTATGGGCGGTGCTTAGGAAAGGTCGACACAACAGTATTTCTGAGCACGTGTTTGTTCTATCATTCTCCATGTCAATGACATAGAAATCGGCAAGAAAAATTAGAACATTGACTTTCACCAAAATATTCTCGAGCACTCCTTCCGAATATATGGTTAAACGATCGGCTAACTGAATAGTAACACGTGTTTCCTTCAAAGGTTCGTTAGTAATCATTTTATAAACGAAAAGAGGCATAACATTAATTGAAGCTCCCAAGTCACACATTGCTCGGTTAATTAAAACGTTACCTATTTTGCATGGTATAGCGAACATACCTTGGTCTTTTATTTTTGGTGGTAGTTTTCTTTGAAATACTGCAGATACATTCTCTCCCAAATTTACCTTCTCATGTCCTGTCAGCTTTCTCTTCGTTGTGCAAAGTTCTTTTAAAAATCTAGCATACTGTGGTACTTACCGAATTATTTCTAGAAGAGGTATGTTGACTTGTACTTTTTGGAATACCTCTATTATTTTTTTTCTTCGACTCGTTTATCTCGCCTCACCAATCTTGAATGAAAAGGCGGTGTGATTTCATGAGGAAAAGGTGGAGGAGGCGTATGTGATTAAGTTGTACCTTCGGAGTTTGAAGGTGGTGTTTCATCGTCTTCATTGGTTTGTTCGATTTTCTTCGCCAAAACTGTAGGGTTGACTATGGTTCCACTTCTGAAGGTGATAACACTGACGTTCTCCTTTGGATTTGGTTCCGTTTGAGATGGAAGTCTTCCTCGTGACTCCAATCTTCCCATTGCTTGAGCTAACTGTTCACTTGTTTATATAAGTTTTGAAGATGGGTCTAGTACGGTTCTGAAACTTCTCCTCGGATATTGCCAACCGCTCAACAATGGATTCCAAATTTAACTTCTATTGTTGATAAGGTTGTTTCTGCCGGTATGACTAATTTGGCCTTTGGTTCTGCGCATAACTAAA
The DNA here is from genome assembly GCA_958450335.1 of Hibiscus tridactylites. Classification (NCBI taxonomy): domain Eukaryota; kingdom Viridiplantae; phylum Streptophyta; class Magnoliopsida; order Malvales; family Malvaceae; genus Hibiscus; species Hibiscus tridactylites. The sequence goes on along the minus strand of OY288280.1, from coordinate 31,523,096 downwards.
GTTCGTATGATCTTTCCATCCAGGGTTATATGAGTTGGCATTGGGGTTATATGAGTTGGCATTGGGGTTATATTGCCATTGTAGAGGTCCTGGAAAATTCCCCACGGCATTCACTTGCGCAGCGTCCCATTCTTGCACCATCAGACAGCAGTCCGTCGGATGTTCTGGGCTTGTACATATTCCACAAAGCCTAGCTGCAATTCTTTTATTTACAACAAGAGATTGAACTATGTGAGCCAAGTTATCAATTTTATTTTCCAGAACACTTACCTCATTGACTCGTCGAGATGGTTCAGTCGAATGGTGAAACCATTGCGAGTTGGATGCCATAGTTGTTATTAAGATTCGAGTTGCAGTTGGGGTCATGTTGACAAGTGATCCTCCACTTGCTGCATCAACTACCTTCATGTCCATAGGTGTCAACCCCTCGTAAAAATACTGGAGAAGTGTTTGTTCGGACAAACCGTGTTGAGGATAGCTGGCGCATATCTTCTTGAAGCGCTCCGAGTAGTCGTACAACGATTCGGTATCCTTTTGTCAAATACTCAAGATACTTCGCCTAAGTTCGCTTGCCTTGGCTACTGGAAATAACATGTCAAGAAATAAACGAGCCATACCAGTCTAGGTCGTAACAGAGTTAGAAGGAAGATCAAATAGCCAATCTTTGGCAATATCAGATAAAGAAAAAGGAAAGGCTTGAAGTTTAATTTGATCTTCGAAAACTCCCTGCAGTTTTGTACTTAGAAAAACCATATGAAACTCTTTAAGGTGCTTGTGGGGGTTCTCAGAGGGCAAGCCGTGAAATTTTGGTAGAAGATGGATCAAACCGGTCTTCAATTGAAACATCGTTGTACCATTCGGGAAGGTTATGCACAAGGGTTGATTGTCATCTGGTGCCCTAGTCAGTTGCTGGATTGTTTGTTCTACGTCTCCCATTGGATTTTGTTCTTCATTGGTATTCTCAAAGTGTGTTACGGTTTGGGATGCTAGCTCAATATCTCGTTGTAATCTCTGTTGGCGCAATATATTTTGCTTTTCTTAGTTTGTTTGTGCGTTCTGACGTCATGCAAATGCTTTGATTTCTGGGATGTAGTCTGCTAGTTTTCCCATATTCTTCCTGGCCATAAATAAACAAAAATAATCGGTAAATTTTTGTCGAAGTCCACGGCAACGGCACTAATTTTGACACGCGTCATTTTCACGTCAAAAATAATTCCTTCTTCCCTGATAATAAATAAAGTAAATAATGCGTGGTAAAAGAGAAGTAAGGGTCGATCCCACAGGGACTCAGAAAACTTCCTGATTTATGTTTGCTCGATCGGTGAGCCAAGAAGAGAGTTGAACGATATTTCAGTAAAAAGGGGGTTTTGTGAAATAACAAGAACACAAAGAAATTAAAGTGAGGTTTTAAAAGAAATAGATTTAGTATTTATGAATAAGCCTTAGGCATTGGCTCTGACTCAGTTTCCTCGGATCATTGGAAAAGAATTTTTACTTCAGGATTCACGTCGGTTAATTGCCTAAAAGGGTTAATCCTTGAGACTACACTTTTGTAACTGAATACCCAAGTTCTATCTTTGATATCGATTTACGAAGTTGATCTAGTCAACAACAATGTTGTAGATCAAAATCGTTTAAGTTCAGTCAAAATCGACTCGGATTATGTTGTTTCAATAACAACGGTTCCGTTCTCAATTTTCTTCTTAGTAATCAATTTACTAAGAGTGTTCCCAGGAAGTCGAAGGTGCTTCGTTAGCCGATCCTTCCTCTCAAATGTTTAACCAAAAACATCATTCTGACCAAAGTCAATCTTTAGTTTCGAAATCGTTTTAGTTTAGAAATCAAACCTTAGAAAACTGAAAGAGATTCCTGAAATTTTGAAAGCGCTTTTCAATCCTCTCGTTTGAATTGAGTCATTGTTGTAGCCCTCGGCTTTAAAGAAAATTAGCTAAGCATGATTTAAAGGAAATCATGTTTAGCATATTTTAAAATTAAAAAAAAACTTTAAAAAGAAAGTAAGAACGAAGAAGAAGAGAAAGGAATAAATTCAAAGTAAAAGAAGCAATGAACAAGAGATGGTTTGAGTCTTACCCCAAAAGGGTTTTTATAGCATTCTAAAAATATTGTAAATTATTTAAAATACATAAGATAAATGCTAAGTGATAATAATAATAATAAAATCACAAGCTTGATCCTAATCTCGGCTGATAAGTGCTCGGATGCGGCTGATAGCTTATCACGCGCTGGTGACGTCATCTTTTAGAAGCATGCTGATGTGGCGTTGAGTCAGCGCATTCATGCCCTAATTCATGCCCACTAATCCGGCCATGAATCTAGAAAACTTGCAAAATTCAACCTTTTCTAAACTGTTTTCCAGCCATGAAGTCCTGCACAGAAAAGCACACAATAGACCATGATTCAACAACACAGAGGAACCATTTAAGCATAATTAGCACGAAAATATTGACCAAACTAGCTACTCATCAATCACTGCTTGAAATCCTCATTGCCTCCTTGTTGCCCAAAATGTGCTATTTCTCTACATTGTTGGAAAAAGAGAGCATAAGCAATAATGCCTAGTGAGGGATGCTCAAAACAAACCAACAACAACAATGCATTGTAAACCACTTCTCAAGTGGAATCTCACATTATCAAGACCTACTGTGGTAGAATCTCTCATCACCACACTCTCACTTCAGAACGGGATGGAACTACCCCCATTGGTCAAACCGAAGAGCACATACGAATTTTGTATATTATAGTGCACTTCTCATCCTATTGGTCGACCAATTATATCATGTAATAGTAAACTCATCTCATGTTAATATGCTTCTTTAAACATCATTTACCTACTATTTTTCAATGAATAAACATAAACCATTTCTCATCCCATTTGAAAAGTATTAACAATGTATAGCATTTTCTCAACAAGTTCTATCTCTTTAAAATCATAAATCTATCTCATGGCATCCTATAAATCACCAAATCATTTCTCAAAACATGCATAAAACAGTAGGTTTAATTCTATCTTCAAAACATGAGCATGGTCACATAAAACAATGGGATAAAACCGAGAAACAAGAAAGAAACATCTCATACTTACTTTTGATCTTAGATTAGTGTTTCAAGCTTAATCTAAACCCCCAAACCTTGCTTTCAAACCTTTGAAAAGCTTTTAAACCCAGTCACCGATAACACCTCGCTTGCTTTGCCGAAGCGTAATCAAGCTTCTAGATCAACCGCAACTCCTTCCAAAGCTAACGAAACATCATCCCCCGCTTCTAACCAAAGTAAAATAGATAATTAGGGCACCATAATGCACCAAAATCCCCGGCAACACAACATCTCAACTTTAACCCACAATCACCAAGCAATTGGCATCCGAAATCAACCGAAAACGTCGGCGAAACTTCTCTAATAAATCTCTAACCGTTACCCAGCGAGATTAACATCTAAAACACATCAATTTACATCTAAAAACATTATCTCAACACCAAAGAACCTCCAGCTATCATTTAACCACACAAAAAAAACCATAACCTCAAAGATTTCAATCAAGCAATCTATATAGTTTCGGGTTTCCATTACTAAAATCATTAAATCAATATTCCAACACATAATAATCATGATTAAATCTCATTATAAACTCAGCAAAATCAATTAGAAATAAATATCTCTTAATTAAACCCATCAAATATCAATTAAATCCATTTTCCATAAACATAATATCAAAACACATTAGAAAACACTCATAAAAGACCAAAAACTTGGGAATTTCAATAAAGAATTTGTCATTATAGGGGAAGAACAAAACATTTCCTCTAATGTTAGCTTTTTCCTCCAATTGAATAGATTTTCATGTGAAAACCAAGATACAAACATAAGATTTTGATAATAAATCAATAAGAAATCATTTAATATGAAAAGATAAATCAAATCCAATGTTTACCTTATATTTTTGAAGGGGAAAACAATGTTTGGCTGGAGAGAATTTGAGAGAAAATGATAAAGAGAAAAGTTAGTTACGTGAAATGTGTTTTTGGAAAAAAAATAAAGATTAATTAATCTTTTTCAACTCATTTTATTTATTAAACCACTTTAAAATAAATCAATTAAGAGGAAAAAGGCTGAATTAGACCCTTGGTCAATTACTCCTTAAAGATTCAAAGTTATGGTCTTTTACAATTTAGTCACTAAAAAAATAGTTTTCAAAAATCGCATTTTAGTCACTAAATCTAAAATGTCTTTCTTCAAAACTCATTTTCCAAATTAAATTGATTTCACAAAAATCATATACATATACAATAATGATTTTTAACCATTTCCCCACATATTTTATCTCGTTCAAAACCATTTATTTCAAATTATTCCTGAAACTAGTCTAACTTGCCCGAACTGATTCTAACGAACTTTCTAGCCAACCCGGCTAACTTCCAAGCCCAAAATCGGGGCGTTACAACTCTCCCCCACTTAAGAAATTTCGTCCTCAAAATTTACCTTGTGGAAAAAGATAAGGAAACTGCTTCTTCATGTCATCTTTCCTTTCCCACGTGGCTTCCTTTACACCACGATGTCGCCAGAAAACCTTAACCAACTCAATGATCTTACCACAAAGAACTTTTCTATCCGAATCCAAGATCTCAACCGGTTCCTCATCATATGAATTATCCGAATTCAACTCAATCTCCTCAACAGGCATAACATGAGACAGATCTGACCTATACTTTCGAAGCATGGATACATGAAAAACATCATGTATCTTCTCTAACTCGGGAGGCAACCATAACTTATAAGAAACATGTCCAACACGCTCAAGCACTTCATACAGTCCAATAAACCTCAGACTCAACTTGCTTTTTCGGCCAAACCTCATCACCTTTTTCCAAGGTGAAACCTTCAAAAACACCTTATCACCTACGACATACTCAACTTCCTTACGCTTCAAATCTACGTAAGACTTTTGTCGATCCGAATCCGCTTTCAACCGCTTACTAATGAGCTTCACGTTTTCTATAGTGCCCTTTAACACATTAGGAAAAGAAACAAACTTCTTCCCCGTTTTCGCCCAACAAAGAGGCGTTCTACACTTCCTCCCATACAAAGCCTCATAAGGAGCCATTTAAATGCTCGCTTGATAACTATTATTGTAAGCAAACTCCACCAAAGGTAAATGTTTCTCCCAAGAACCTTGAAAATCAATGATGCAACACCTCAACATATCCTCCAACACTTGGATAACCCGTTCAAACTGACCATCCGTCTGCGGATGATACGAAGTACTGAAACTCAACCGTGTACCCAACGCTCGATGTAAGCACTCCCAAAACCTCATTGTGAAACGTGGATCTCGATCCGAAACAATGGACTTAGGCACCCCATGTAACCTCACAATCTCAGAAGTGTACAAATCTGCCAACTAGTCCAACGTATACGTAGTATGCACCGCCAGAAAATGTGCACACTTCGTAAAACGATCAACAATCACCCAAATAGAGTTCTTCTTGGATGGGGTCAAAGGCAAATCCGTCACAAAATCCATGGTGATTCTCTCCTATTTCCATTCTAGAATCCTCAATGATTGTAACAATCTAGAAGGAAACTAATGCTCAGCTTTAACACGCTGACAAACCATGCACTTACTAACAAAATCAGCTACATCTCTCTTTAAACCAACCCAATAGTTCTCACCCCTCAACCCACGATACATCTTAATACTACCAGGATGCATGGCAAATGGACTACTATGCGCCTCTATCAAAATAGTATGCCTCAACTCAGCATCCTCCGGCAAAACTATTCGACTCTTAAAGCATAAAACACCATCATCATTGAAACAAAAGTTTGTTGGGTTTCTTTCCGCAATATCCTACATAAGTGGTACCAACGAATCATCCAACAACTACTTCTCCTTAATCAACTCTACCAACGAAGGTTTCACCTGTAACTCAGCCACCAAACCACCATCCCGCGATATACTCAACCGAGCAAACATTGCCCTCAACTCTACAACCACCTTTCTAATCAAGGCATGAGCTACAACATTAGCCTTCCCCGGATGGTACTCAATCGTCAAGTCGTAATCTTTAAGCAAGTCCAGTCACCGTCGTTGCCTAAGATTCAACTCTTTTTGTGACATTAAGTATTTTAGACTTTTATGGTCCGTGTAAACCGTACACTTTTCACCATAAAGGTAATGCCTTCAAATTTTCAAGGCAAACACCACCACAGCTAATTCGATATCATGCGTAGGGTAATTACGCTCATGCACCTTCAACTGCTGAGACGCATAAGCTACCACCCTACCCTCCTACATCAACACACATCCCAACCCAAAATAGGACGCATCACTATAAACCACGAACTCTTTACCCAATTCTTGTTGAATTAGGATAGGAGCTTGTGTCAACGCTTCCTTTAACTTCTCAAAAGCTTGTTGCCTAACCTTCGTCCATTCAAACTTAACATTCTTTTGCAACAACTTGGTCAAAGAAGCAACATTTTTTGAAAAACCATCCATAAACCTATGGTAGTATCCCGCTAAACCAAGGAAACTACGCACCTCATGGACCGACTTAGGCGACTTCCAATTCATCACTGCCTCAACCTTTTAGGGATCGACCCGAATCCCTTTGGCCGACACCACATGTCCAATGAAAATGACTTCCTTAAGCCAAAACTCACACTTGCTCAACTTGGCATACAACTGATTGTCCAATAATGCTTGCAACACAATCCACAAGTGTCGATCATGATCTTTTTCGATACGTGAATACACGAGAATGTCATCGATAAACACAACCACGAATTGGTCTAAAAACTCATGAAATACCCGGTTCATCATGTCCATAAACGCAGCAAGGGCATTAGTCAAACCAAACAGCATCACCAAAAACTCATAATGCCCATACCTCATGCGAAAAGTACTCTTAGGCACATTTGCATCCTTTACCTTCAACTGGTAATATCTGGATCTCGTATCGATCTTGGAAAACATTGAAGCACCTCGAAACTGATAAAAAAATCATCAATCCTTGGTAAAAGATACTTATTCTTAATCGTTAACTTGTTCAATTGTCGATAATCTATACACATTCGCATCATGCCATCTTTCTTCTTCACAAACAAAACCGATGCACCCCTAGGTGAAACACTAGGCCTAATGAATCATCGGTCAAACAACTCCTGAGGTTGCGTCTTCAACTCCTTCAACACTTTCGGAGCCATTCGATAGGGAGCAATAGACACTGGAGTCGTATTTTCATACAACTCAATGCCAAACTCAACCTATCTACTCGGCAGCAAACCAAACAACTTTTCCGAAAATACACCTAGAAACTTACATATTGTACGCATGTCCTGCACACGCACTTCCTTCGATCCTGGATTCATAACATATGCTAAGAAAGCCTCGCAACCCAATTCCATCAAACGACTCGCTTCTAGAGCCGAAATAGCATTGGACAAGAATTTAACATTCTCACCCATGATTACCACTTCGTAATCATCAACAAGTTTCAAGCTAACTCGCTTGGTATCAAAATCAACCACAACTCTATGTTCGGTCAACCAATCCATTCCAAGGATTACATTAAAATCGTAGAAAGGCAACTCCATAAGTACAACCTCAAACACATGACCTTGAACAGACAAAGGACACCTCATATACATCTTCCTCGTAACAACTGTCTCACCAAAAGAACTAGTTACATGCATACCAACATCTAACAACTCAACAGGTATTTCAAGTGTTTGTGCATGCTCACGCAAAATATATGAATTAGTAGAATCAGAATCAATCATAGAAAGTAATGACAATGATTGCAAAGTAATGGTACCTGCGATCTCATTCGTGTCATTCCTTTCCTCTTAGTGTGCATACACCCTAGCTTGTCCACCTCCCTCAGGCTGTAGAGCAACAACGTGAGCAACATTCCTCTGTCCATCATTTTTACGCTAAAAATTACCACGACCGTGCCCACAGCCTCTATATGGCTCAGTAACTTGTACCAGAGCTTGTCCATCTCTAACCAGTTGTGGACAATCACGCTTCATATGACCTCGTGATCCACAATTCCAACATGTACCCAGATTACCCCAACACTCTCCCATGTGCCTTCTACCACACCGATTACACTCTGGTGTACGAGCAAAAGCATTTTGGCCCTGCTAACTACGGCCAGGGTTACCACCACCACGCCTTAGATCCAATTGGTACCTTCTATCCTTGTGCTTCTTGAAACGATCTCTACCCGCATCAAACTCAACCGACCTCTTTCTAGAACTAGAAGCACCCGAACGAGCGACTAGACCCAAATTCTACTCGATGTCCTTAGCCCGAGTGACTAAGACATCAAAATATGTGTAATCTGAATCCAACATATACGTCTTAACCTTCTTTACAAGCCCATAGCAAAAAGATCACATCTTTTTTGCTCATTGGGAACCAGTTCAGGGGCATACTGGCTCAACCGAACAAACTGAACCTCATACTCTAAAACAGACATGTTTCCTTGCACCAAAGACATGAATTCTCGCTTCTTTTCATCAAGATAGCGAACACCTAAATACTTCCTCTTAAAAGCAATTCTGAAGAACTCCCAAGTCACATCGGCAGGTTCCATACCCGTTATGATGGTCATCAACCACGTATAAGCATCTCCATGCAACAAGGATACAACGCAACCTAACTTATGCACATCATTACAACCCATATGACCAAGAATCCTTCGGGTGCTCTCAAACTAAACCTCGGAACCCTTAGGAGGCAGACCTCGAAACTCAGTTCCACCAAAACTGCATATACGTTCCAGATGTAAACCAACATTAGCATCAGGTTGTGGTGCAGCCGCATGCATACCCGCCATCGATGTTTGAAAAGCTCCAGCTATAGCCTGAATCAATAGTGTCATATTAGCAGCAGCCTGCCCTTGCGTTGTCTGAGGTCCAGCACCAGCTTCCGCACCAGCTCCATCACCACCAGGTAGAGGTGGAGGGGAAAACAAATTCTCAACATTCTCATTCGTAGCATCAAGATTACCAACTCTAAGCTCTCGTCTCAGTCTCATCTCAATTAGAGTGCAAATCTAAAACATGATAATGCCATAATAAAATAGTTAGCCAACCAGAAGCAAGAATCCAATGAGCTCAAGTTTTCTTTTTAAACCAAAATCCTCTTAATGCTAATAGTAGTATGACAATGGGTACCCTTAATCTCTTCCCTAACAGTACATATAAAACCATAAATCATGTTATCAAACACCGTGGTGCATCACACACAAAGCAAACAACCATCGCAGCATAGCATAAACAACCACCGTGCATAGCAATCATTAAGAAATAATCCAAACAACAATATCACACCAACCTTACATCCCGATTCTTTCATAACATGGCTTTGATACCACCAAATGTAACCCCTCACCTCGGCCTGGGCGAAAGACCGAACCGAACGAGTCACACGGGGAATATTGAAGTAAACCGGGAAGATTTACCTCAATAAACGACCCTATTTTTTATCTTGTATAGATGCACATTGTTAGCCTAAGTGTTTAGACTCGCAACAGAAGAGTCATCAGTTAAATCAAACATCGATTAGACACTCAATTGAATACAATCATGTTTTAGGGACCATTTTGTAATTTTAGCCATTTACAAGAACTTCTTCAATTTTTAAGTTACCAACCATTAATTAGTTACGTTACATGCCACTCTATCAAATCTCAGCTCAACCCAATCATCCAAGCACATTTAATTGCATCCACAACATTTAGGGACTGAAACGTAAAGAATCAAAACTATTAACAACTTGGGGTTTCACTACAGAGAACACTGTATCGAAACACCCTGTTACAGAACAAGACCTAGTGTTTCAGAACATGAGCCCATATCGAAACACCCTCTAAAACATTTCGGTACACAAAATTCCAGTAGCCAGACTTCGCGAGCATGTTCCGATACACCATGCCATGTTTCGAAACCTCATGCCTATTTCAGAGACCTCGTTTCTATACAGCCTTAGGCGTATCGAAACGCCTGACCTAAAATGTCACGTTTTTGTTGGTTTTTCTCATTTTCAAGCAGCCATAAACATCCAAGCATGCTTCTAACTTATATATAACATAACCAAACATCAATCTTCAACCAATCCAAGCATGATCAACATCATTCCATGTCAATTAGAAACATAAGTAAACTATAGGCATGCAACCTAGAAAATAAGTCAAGCAAGATACTGAAATGCATAACTAAGCATAAACAAAATACCAAAGACCATTTACAAATCAACATAGCATCACAAACTTGCCACAAAACAGGGAGTTTCAAAATACACTCTCCCAAAACTTTAAGGCATCCTCCCATTGCCAATTATTACCACTAGGTAACCGAAAAACCACACTTGAGCTTTGTATCACTCCTTGAAATCCTTCTTGCCCCCTTGTTGCCTAAAATGTGCTATTTCTCAGCATTGTTGGAAAAAGAGAGCATAAGCAATAATGCCTAGTGAGGGATGCTCAAAACAAACCAACAACAACAATGCATTGTAAATCATTTCTCAAGTGGAAAACACTATATTTCATCATGCCCAATCTATCTCATGCTTGAAACCATTTTCAAAGCAAAATCATATCATTAAAACCATATGTACCATCTATCTCACGCATTAACCATAATGTAAAAACTCAAGGCAAAGCTACTCATGCTTGTTTCTCATAGAGCATTTCTCAAATCATGTTCTCATATGATAACTCAATACATAAAATCATTTATAAACAAGGTACATGTGAATCTCATATATTGGCATTTTAGCAACATTACTCGGATATGCGAATAGCTTGACATAATCTCACATCGTTAAGTCCTACCTCGGTGGAATCTCACATCACCGAATTCTCATGACGGTATCTCTCATCGCCACAAAGTTTCATGGAATCTCACATCATCAAGACCTACCGTGGTAGAATCTCTCATCACCACACTCTCACTTTGGAACGGGATGGCACTACCCCCATTGGTCGAACCGAAGAGCACGTACGAATTTTGTATATTATAGTGCACTTCTCATCCTATTGGTCGACCAATTATATATGGTAATAATAAACTCATCTTGTGCCAATATGCTCCTTTAAACATCATTTACCTACTATTTTTCAATGCATAAACATAAACCATTTCTCATCCCAATTCATAAGCATAAACAATGCATAACATTTTCTCAACAAGTTCTATCTCTTTGAAATCATAAATCTATCTCATGGGATCGTATAAATCACCAAATCATTTATCAAAACATGCATAAAACAGTAGGTTTAATTCAATCTTCAAAACATTAGCATGTTTACATAAAACAATAGGATAAAACCGAGAAACAAGAGTGAAACATCCCATACTTACTTCCAAGCTTAGATTAGCGTTTCAAGCTTAATCTAAACCCCAAGCCTTACTTTCAAACCTTTGAAAAGCTTTTAAACCAATTCCACTCACCTACAATGCCTCGCTTGCTTTGCTGAAGCGTAATCAAGCTTTCGGATCAATCACAACTCCTTCCGAAGCTAACGAAACATCATCACATGCTTCTAACCAAAGCAAAAGAGAGAATTAGTGCACCATAATGCACCAAAATCCCCAGAAACACAACTTCTCAACTTCTACCCATAATCGCCAAGCAATTGGCATCAGAAAACAACCAAAAACGTCGGGAAAACTTCTTTAATAAATCTCCAGCCACTACACAGTGAGATTAACATCTAAACCACATCGATTTATATCTAAAAACATCATCTCAACACCAAAGAACCTCCAACTATCAATTAACCACACAAACAGCCCATAATCTCAAAGATTTCAATCAAGAAATCAAGCAACCTAACTAGTTTCGAGTTTTCATTACTAAAATCATTAAATCAATATTCCAACACATCATAATCATGATTAAATCTCATTATAAACTCAACAAAATCAATTCGAAACAAAGATCTCTTGATTAAACCCATCAAACATCAATTAAATCCATTTTCCATAAACATATATAATATCAAAACACATTAGAAAACCCTCATAAAAGACCAACAACTTGAGAATTCCAATAAAGAATTTGTCATTAGAGGAGAAGAATGAAACCTTACCTCTAATATTAGCTTTTTCTCCAATTGAATAGATTTTCATGAGAAAGCCAAGATACAAACATAAGATTTTGATAGTAAATCAATAAGAAATCATTTAATCTGAAAAGATAAATCAAATCCAATAATTACCTTAAATCTTTGAAGAGGAAAATAATGTTTGGCTGGAGAGAATTTGAGAGAAAATGATGAGAGAAAAGTTGGTTACGTGAAATGTGTTTTTGGAAAAATAAAGACTAAATAATCTTCTTCAACTCGTTTTATTTACTAAACCACTTTAAAATAAATAAATTAAGAGGAAAAAGACTGAATTAGACCCTTGGTCAATTACTCCTTAAAATTCAAAGTTATGGTCTTTTATAATTTAGTCACTAGAAAATTATTTTTCAAAAATCGCATTTTAGTCACAAAATCTAAAAGGTCTTTCTTTCAAAACTCATTTTCCAAAATTGATTTCTCCAAAATCATATACATATAAAATAATGATTTTTAACCATTTCCCCACATATTTTATCTCGTTCAAAATCATTTATTCCAAATTATTCCTGAAACTAGTCTAACTTGCTCGAACCAATTCTAACGAACTTTTTAGCCAACCCGGCTAACTTCCAAGCCCAAAATCGGTGCGTTACAGACAATGACTGATGCGATAAGGATAGCCTATGATATAATTTTTCGAGTCGAAGAAGATTTAACCTAACAAGTTAGATTGACAAATTGCATCACCAACCATTGGACTATGTCTCATTTTTAATTTAATTTACAACATTTTATATACATGTTAAGTTTAGTTGTGAGAGTAAATGGTTGATGCTTCAAAAAGTGAAATTAAAGACCAAAACTCATAATAATTTATAGGTTTTTGTTAGGTTTACTTAGATTTTCATCAACTAGCATTGCATCTTGATAATAACAAGAAGAAAAAAAAAACTTCAAAAAGAAGGAAAAGAAGCATTCAGCTTTTCTTGGGGCCCACGGATATCTCCATGTCTCCAGCCAAAATTTGTATTCACCGACACTAATTTTCCATCTAAAAGGTTCTACAACTATTCCTAAAAAAAATATAAGTGGTGTGATTATCGGCACGATAATAACGAATAAATAAAAAAATTACAAGTAGATGATAGTTTTTTTACTATGTCGAAAGAGAATACATTTGGTGATTAAACTTTAATCCATATTATTTACTCAAACTTGAATAGAAAGAAATTATATTCAAACTGAGTTTCTAACTATTCAAGGCATATCCGGAAGGTAAAGTAGAGTTTCACACAGTCACAAATGGACCAATTTTTCACTTTTGTCAATGTTTTTGTATTAATATTCGAATCGGTCCAAAAGAAAATTTGAGTCATAACTCTAACAATAAGAATAGCAAAAACTTATGTCCATCTTATCAAATTTTATTGTTCCTTCTTTTTTGTTCATATTTAGTTATTTTTTATAATTACCAATATCTAACTCATTCATTGGCTAATCTAAATTAAGTACTGCAAAGACTTATTATGGGGAAATCTATATAACCTAAATACAACGTCAAGGCTTGAATCTCTAACACTCTTAAGAAACATTCTAATGCTTCATCTCACTAGACCAACTAATATAACTTGATATTTTTAAACCTTATTATTATGATATTATGTCATGTGCGATGATACTAGTGCCAAATCATCAAAATAAAAAACCATAATTAATATGGATAGAAGAAAAAGATAAGAGATCAATAATTAATAGTGTTATATTTTTCAATCGATGTTAGAGATTTAAATATGTTGTGAATAAAAAAATTGAGTTGAGGACTCATTCCCATAATAGTTTTATATAAAATTTTATTCAAATTAATCAATTAATGGATCGAATAATGATGGTTAAACATAAAATTTATATAAATCAGTTAAAAAAAATCAAATTATTCAAAATATTGAGGAAGAGTGACTGTTGTTCTTTGCTGGATAAAATTAGATCTAAGCTAAATTTGAGGGCTAATAGAAAGCTGAGTTACGGTGGATGGTTGCAACTCATTTGAGCAGTCTTGTTCAGCATTGCCAATTAATCAGCAGCTTTGCATGAGATTTTCTTAGAAAGAGACTCATAATACTAAGGAAGGTGTTCGTGTGAGCTGGAGAAATGTTTGTCTCTGAAGTAGCTCAAAATTCACATTGGATTATGTTAGAAACACAAATTCTCATACACCAAATTTAGAATTCCAAAGAAAATCCAAGAAAATAGAGAAATAGAAATCCAAGAAATAAAGAAAATCACATCATTAGCATCCCCAAATTTAGATGATGGCATTGGCTTGAACAACAGCAAATGAGAAATCACCATACGAGTGTTTTTCAAGGTCTCTAAACCAAAGAAGTGAGCCACGTAAAGAAGAATCATCTGCAAGATAATCGTTGGAGACCAGTGAGTAGATATGCTGAGTGGTGATCTTGAAGAAGATTCTTCTTTACGTGACTCGCTTCTTTGGTTTAGAGACCTTGAAAAACACTCGCATGGTGATTTCTCATTTGCTGTTGTTCAAGTCATTGCGGTCATCGAAGATCATAGTCAGGTTGAGACCGGCAAAGATTGGTGTCTACGATGGACATGGTGGCCCTAAAGCTTCCGTTTTGTATCCGATCATCTCTTTCAGAATTTGATTAGTAAGTTGTTTGGGGATGTGATTTTCTTTATTTCTTGAATTTCTATTTGTCTATTTTCTTGGATTTTCTTTGTAATTCTAAATTTGGTAAATCAGAATTGTGTTTCTAGCATAATCCAACGTCAACTTGTGTGTTTCTTGGATTTACTTAAAACTAGATTAGAGCCTAATTTTGTATGATTAGCAAAGAGAAGGACTATTCTGCATATGATTAGCAAGCATATCTCTGCAATAAAAATAAATATGGACATTATTTTAGGATCAAAGTAACAAGAAAAATAAAAAGAAACAAAGAAAAAGGGTGCAAGAATTTCTAGACAGATTTTGGACGACGAAGAAGACGAATGCTTCAAAGGGCGTTCATGGCTGTTTCGAGAAGTGAAGCCTTAGGTTGAGTGGCACAAACTGATATGATTCTCGTCTCATGTTCCCAAGCACTCGGTTGTGGAAGAGAAAGATAAGAGATCAATAATTAATAGTGTTATATCTTTTGATGGATGTTAGAGATTCAAATCTGTTGTAAATAAAGAAAATTGAGTTGAAGGGTCATTCTCATAATAGATTTATATAAAATTTTATTCAAATTAATCAACTAATGAGTCGAATAACGATAGTTGAACATAAAAAATATAGATCAATTAAAAAAATCAAATTGAGGAACAGAATATTACCTTGTTTGTCAAACATGGACATTTTTGCTATTTAGATCACGATCGAGGGCATTATTTATAAAAATAATTTAAAATTAATTTCAATCACGAGAGATAAGTGAATGCAATATATAAAGTTATAAACTTGTGTCCAGCAGGCCCCGGTCAGGTTTCCTTCGGAAAATGTTTTAAACGTTGTCGATTTGCTTTTGATTTTATTTACATACAAATAAAAATAAAAATGGCACACAACGTAAACGGTCACTAATTTAAGCAAAAACATTATTTTTTACTACTAAAACTTTGAAAGTTACAAATGATTATTAAATTTGTTGAATTGTTACAAAATGTTTATTATACTTAAATTTAATTGTGTTAATTTAGTTGAGCAATTCGAGATTGACTCAAAATTTGGTCAACACTCGACTCGAAACCTTAGCGAGTAAAGTCGAGCAAGGCCTAATCCGGCTCGATAAGTTCACGAGCAACTCATTAATTTTTTAATAATATGATAGTTTGGTGTATATGTGGATGATTACTTTGGAGTTTAGATTTTGGATTGCTTCACATACTATTTTGATCATTTTTATTAAGATCTATATAGTATTACTAGATTTTACATATATATGTATATATATTTTAAAAAATAAAGTAAAAATTTTGGTGAACTTAACGAACACGAGTCGAACAATTTTTTATCGACTCACTCGATAAGCTCCCGTATGTAAGTTTATAAAATTTCGATAAATTTAAGGATTAATTCGTAACAGTTTAATAAATTTTAGGGATAACTACATATTTAGTACCCAACTTATTCTCATTTTCTTATTTTAGTACCCCGCCTAAACTTTTTTTTACAAAAATGTACCTAACGTTACCTTTTCTTAACATTTTAATACCCTACCGTTTAAACTTAATGGAACCAGTGACGTGAACCTATTTTTTCCATTTTTTTAAAGTCACGTTTTTTTTCTCCAATTCACCCATTTAGTTTTGGGGGTGTTTCCTCTAACGTGAAGGTAGAGCTTTACTGGGGTTTTCAGATTGGGATTCTCATGTTGCTATTTTTGGGAAGGATTGTATTTCGATTTCAGAGATTTGAGTTTAAAATCGATTTTGTCGAGGCTTTTGTGAGTAACCAAAGTTTGGAGATTTCGACGATCACCTGAAGCGTCGACATATTGCTCTTCTTCTTTTTCTTCTTCTTCTTCTTCTTCGCAATCTGAGTCTATAATAAGATCTTCCCAGCTTTGAAAAGTGCCTATTTTCAGATTCAATTGATTTTGCAGAAATAATTTCAAAAAGGGTATTGAGAAAAATTTTAAACAATATCTTTTTCAGAAAATGGTAGAATCAGTTAATAATTTAGGTCAAATTGTGGTGTTAATCCATCTATTATGTTCAACTTAAGATTAATCTTTGTACATTTAATTTGGTCAGCCTACATGGAATAGTTGAGTTGGAGGAGAAAAACGTGTGTCTTTAAAAAATGAAAAAATTGGCCTACATCACTAGATCTGTTAAGTTTAAACGACGGGGTACCAAAATGTTAAAAAAAGATAACATTAGGTACGTTTTTGTTAAAAAAATTAGATGGAGTACGAAAATAGGAAAATTAGAATAGGTGAAGTACTAAATATATATTTATCCCTAAATTTTAATGGTCATCTTGTAATGTTCAAAACTTCAATGGCAATTTGTATACTTTACCAAATAAAAAATAGTCTCTCCATTTTCACTGGGCAGTCTTAAATGCAAGTCACGGTATTCGCCGATCGCATTGCTTTCTCTCTCTACTGGTACTCTCTCTCTCTCTCTGCCGATTTTTAGATCTCTCTGCTTGCTGTGTTTTTATTTTGCTTATTTAAAATTATTTATTTTGTGGAAATTCCATAATCTGTGTTAATTCGTGGATTTCTATTTGTATTGAATCAAATTAACGGAGATTTAGTTAGGTCTGTTTGTTATTGTTGACTGCTTCTGCAATGCGAAGAATTTCTGTGCAAAATTGATGTATTCATATTTTAATAACTTAATAATTCGGTGGCGAAATGATGCTAAACTTGGTTGATCCAGGTTTCAAAGTAGGTAATTAGTGCAATGCTTTCGGATTTTGGTTATGATTTGGTGTTCAATTTGTATAAATTTGTAATTCGCAACGGAAGTAATCACCGTGGCTGAATTTGTTAATTGAAGGTTAAAAATGTTGGTAGTTAGGCTGTATAAGAACAAGCTTTTGAAAATGAGATGAAATTTGTAGAATGAAGAGTGAAAAATCATTGAAACTGTAAAGCATTTTAGAGTCCTGGTTTAGAGTTTCCGGGATTTGTTCATTTGTTGTATTTGGCAACTCGGTTCTCTAATCCAAGTAATTAACTTAATTTCGCTGTCAGTTTGGTTTCAGACTTCGATTTCTATGATGTCGGGGTATGCTCTAAGAGATCTTAATACTTTACCTATGTCCGAGAGTACCAACGACAGTTCGAGTAAAGGTAATTTTACTAAGACTTGCAATGGACACACGATTGAAAATGTTGATGAGCCGGAGAAGAAAAGCCCTGCCTCTGTTCGCATAAACGGAAGCGAAGCTGTAAATGGTGGAGTAGAGGTAGCTAACACGGAAGTAGAGTACATTGAATCTGAAAACTTGAGTGATCTAGAAGATGTTGACACTTGTATAGAGGTAAAATTTTATATTTTCTTATTCTTAAACCTCATGTAGGGTATTTGATGTTCTACCATTTACTATTATACATGTTTACCTGTTTCAGAATCTCTTACCTGGACTTGAATCCAAAGATTGGTTTCGGGTTGTTGAATCTCTCAATAATGTTCGCCGATTATCAATATTCCATAGGGAAGCAATGCATAGTATGCTGTAAGTCTAAACACTTCAACAATTATCTTATCAGGAATACTAGAGGATGGAGTTTAATCTGATATTCCATCAGTTAAATCAGTTGTTGTCTTGGATTTAATTTGAATGTCATATTTCTTCCATTGTTCTAATGAGCAGGGCTGATTTGATCCCGCTGGTAGTTAAGTCCTTAAAGAATCCAAGAAGCGCTGTTTGTAAAACTGCAATTATGACATCTGCAGACATTTTCAGTGCATATAATGATGATTTGGTGGAGTTTTTGGATCCCCTGGTACTATAACAGTCTCTATGATTTACGGCCACGTTTGTCTGAGTGCTTGTTTATATTTTGGATGGCACACCGACCTTTCTGATTTGTTCAAATTTTATTTCTACAGCTCATACAGCTTCTTCTTAAGTCTTCACAAGACAAAAGATTTGTATGCGAGGCAGCTGAGAGAGCTTTGGAGACCTTGACTACTTCAGTTTTCCCGATGTCGTTGTTGCCCAAGTTGCAACCCTATCTTAAGAACAGAAATCCACGAATTCGAGCAAAGGCATCAACGTGCTTTAGTCGTAGTGTTCCACGACTGGTAGGCAAATGATATTTGACATGTTGAAAATAGGTTGTGTTTCCTAGGTTATTCACATTAAACGTTTAAATTTCAGGCATTTTTTTTTAATTTGACAGGGTGTTGAAGGAATTCAAGAATATGGAATCGATAAATTGATACAAGTAGCTGCATCCCAGCTCAGTGACCAGCTCCCGGAGTCCCGTGAAGCTGCTCGGACCCTTCTATTAGAGCTGCAAACCGTATACGAGAAATCCCCTGGCCACTCAACAACAGTATCTGAGCAACCAGAGATAAGCTCTTGGGAGAACTTTTGTCAGTCAAAACTCTCTCCTTTAAGTGCACAAGCAGTGCTTCGGGTCACAAATGTTGCTCGTGAAGGCCTCGTAATCGGTTCCTAACAGTGAGTTTTTATATAAAACCACATGTGCATGTAGCAAGTAATGATGTCTTCTTTTATTATTATTATTTCTAATTTTACCCGCGTATACATATATGAGCTTTAGTGTGCCAACTGCAAAGTCACCTGTTATTGCTTTGGTTCTGCTTACGGTCATCCTTTTTTCCTTGTAAATTCTCTTGAATCATTGAGATATCTTCGATCGTGGTTAAGAAACTAGTCGGACTGTAATCATAGGAATGATATTCTTTAGACATGGTTTCCCTCTATTGTCTTCCTCGTTAATGTCACGGGTTTCGGGTTTCGGGTTTCAGAAGTAGTATAAATATGGTTGAGCCTCTTTGCATTATTCTCGTAGAAGAATATTATGCCAAAAGTGTTGCACAATAATAGAGTACATATATTATGATAGCTTTATGATTGCGACTGCAGATCTGAAAGACCCAAATAATGAATTCGAATTATTAGTTTAGATGTCTTATATTTATCTTTGTCACCAAATTGGCAGCTAATCTAGAATAAATTACTCATATTTGTGCCTTCTTTGTCAACTTCTCAGCTACTAGATTTGGACTGTTGCTAATGCCATAGCTGGAAGCTTGTAGTGCGTGTGCGTGCGTGTATACATATGTACATGCGTGTTGCAGAGTGCGTGTGCGTGCGTGTATACATACGTACATGCGTGTTGCAGAGTGCGTGTGCGTGCGTGTATACATACATACATGCGTGTTGCAGAGTGCATGTTGCAGAGTGCGTGTATACATACATACATGCGTGTTGCAGAGTGCGTGTATACATACGTACATGCGTGTTGCAGAGTGCGTGTATACATACATACATGCGTGTTGTAGAGTGCGTGTATACATACGTACATGCGTGTTGCAGAGTGCGTGTATACATACGTACATGCGTGTATACATACGTACATATTGTAGAAGCATTGATCAAAGCAACATATAATTTATTGCAGAGTGCGTGCGTGTATACGTACGTGCATGCGTGCATACATACTCATTGTAGAAGCATTGATCAAAGCAACATATTATTTATTGTGGAAGTAGAGTTTGATCCATTTTTCTCGTTTCTCTTGTAGATTCCATGTTTAATCTATATTATTCGGACTCAGGTGAGTGTTGAATTTCAATATATTATTCGGACATGAATATATATTTTAAATAGAGTAGAAAATATTCTTTAACCCATTGCAAAATAGATATTATCCTATTGGACCGGGAGTGGCCCATATGGAAAAGGGGTGTGGTCCTACCCTTTAAAAACTTTAAATTATCATATAATTTAGATATTTTTATGTATTTTCTACTGATGATTTCATTTGTAATTCTTTTTATACGAAAATCTTATATAATTTTTTAAGAGTTCATAATCCTAACATAAAATCTTGAATCCATCTTTAACGGGGATTGTAAAACATAACATAATCAAATTGGCTTGTTACTTTGGACTCTTAACACATTGTTTTCCCGAAGTCTGGTCCTAGGGTCTTAAATTACTAGTTCAAATCTAGCGTGGATCAAACTATAATTACGTGTACCTATCCTATGAATTGCTTGTTTGGTTAAGAAAATGGTGTCATTTGTATTATTATGTTAAATCTAAATTATATACGTTAAGCACACATGTATCTATATGATAAGTATATGTATAATATATATTATATCCTATTCAAAGAAAACATTTCGTATCACAGCCGCCTAGACTTTTTCTTTGTACACCGTTTGTTTACCTTTTTCTTAAAAAATTTTATATCATTTTTTTCTCTTTGTCATTTATTTAATGTTTAATAAGAATAATTATATTTCTATGACACATTTTTCTTTGTCTTTACACATTTTTGGTCTTTTTTATTGTCGTTTGACTTTTATTTTTATTTTTTAGTTAACTACATAAATGATCACCGTACTATGAGTTTAGTCGTGACTTGACCACTACATTTTTTTCCGAAGCAATTAAACCACTATACTATTAAAATGGACTTAATGTAACCACCAACCGTTAGAACCTAACGGAATGAATGACGTGGTAGTTAGTAAAAAATTGTATAACTACACATATAATTCATGTTACTTGAATATTTTATCATTATGGTCCTAATTTTACCAACACTGGAATTAGTGAAAATGGAAGTTACAATGGTGAAGTGAGCTGGAAAAGAAGTATGTACAGAGGGGTTATTTCCTTCTTTTTTTCAGGCATTGCATTGAAATAGAATATATAAAATATGTTGAAAACCAAACACATAAAGGGCATTTAGTCTAGTGGTTTTGGCAGGCATTATCCTTAGCAATTGCCTGGGTTCGATTTTCTTACAATCAATTATTTTTTTACTAATATCTGATTGGTGGAAAATAATTAAATAAAAATATTTGAAAAATCACTTGTAACCATTTGATTGGTGGGTTAAACTTGTTAGATTTAATTAAAAGTCAAAAGGACAAAAGATGCCCTCAACGTTTGCATGTTTTGTCATTTGGCCCCCTATTCTTTTTTTTGTCTAAATATGCCCCAAACATTTGCTTGTTTTGTCATTTGGCCCCCATATTCTTTCTTTTGGTCCAAATATGCCCCTAACGTTTCATTCGTAGTCCAAATATCCCCAACGTTTCATTCGTAGTCCAAATATCCCCCAACGTTTCATTCGTAGTCCAAATATCCCCCAACGTTTTAATTTGGTCCAAATATGCCCCCGTTAGATGGAAACTGTCAGTCAACTAACGTTGGGGGCATATTTGGACCAAAAGAAAGAATAGGGGGCCAAATGACAAAACAAGTAAACATTGGGGGCATATTTGGACCAAAAAAAAGAATGGGGGCCAAATGACAAAACATACAAACGTTGGGGGGCATCTTTTGTCATTTTGTCTAATTAAAATTAGGACCAAATGATGAAATATTCAAGTAACATGAATTATATGTGTAATTATACAAATTTTTATTAACCGCCACGTTACTTATTCCGCTAGGTTCTAACGGCTGGTGGTCACATTGAGTCTATTTTAATACTATAATGGTTTAATTACTTCGAAAAAAAGTATGATGATTAAATCGCGACTAAACTCATAACATGGTGGTCATTTATGTAGTTTACCCAATTTTTTTACACTTACTCTTTCGGCCCACGTAATTTATCAGAAAACCCGAAAAAAGTGGTCAAAAAGACACACAACAAAGAAAGAGATAGGAAGAAAAGTTGGAATCATTCACTCTTATGATTTTGTTTCCACCTGTAAAAATCTTGTCTCTTTATATTATTATTATTATTATTATTATTTTTCCTCCTACCTACTCCATCACCATAATTAACCATTCCACATTGATTAAACTCCATAAAAACAGAGGAAAAGAAAAACAAACCACTGAATATTAGATTCAGACCAGCTTTGATTCATGTTTCAGGTAATGAACTTGTCTTTGTTTCGTCCCATGATCAACAAATGAAGGGTTTTTACAACATTTTTGGAGGCTGCAACACAAGATGGCCATTATCATAGCTGTGATTCTTCTATTTCTTGGCATTGGCATGCTGGTTTTAGTCCATGTTTGTATAGTAGGCAGATCCTTCATCCTGAGAGGATTTCAAAGCTCTCCGAGATTCGAATTCGACGTAAACAACAACAACAACAACACGAACCGAACTATGTCCGACCACGATGTTCAGAAGCTTCCGTGTTATGATTACAAAGCAAAAGACAGAGAAAACAGTTCTTGGTTTCAAGTCTTGGATTGTGCTGTCTGCTTGGAGGAATTCAAGACGGGTGAGAAATGCAGGCTTTTGCCACTTTGCATGCATAGTTTCCATGCTGAATGTGTGGATTCATGGCTTTTGAGGAACCCCATCTGCCCCGTTTGTCGAACAAGTGCCGGTTCGGGCGAGCCGGGGTCGGGTTTAGGCGAGCAAACACATCGGCACAGTGTTGATTTTGTTGACTTGATAGAGCATCATAGCAGGGAAAGCAGCAATTTAGATGATGTTGGAATCGAAGTAAGAAATTCGACATAAATAACGACGGCGACAAACACGGACCGAGCCATATCTGAGGATGATGTTAAGAAGCAAACTTTCAAAATGGTCACTGAGCCGTTAACTATTGTTAACTGGGTGCCATGACAATTACGAAAATTTGTATAATAACACATTTAATTCTCAATATTTATACATTCAATCAATTTAGACATCAATAATGAGGGTTAAATTAGGACTAAATTGACTGAATGTGTAAATATGGAAGATTAAATATGTTATTATTCAAATATTACGTAACTAACACGTCATTCATTCAACGACAGTTAACGGACCAGTGACCATTTTATAACAAAAACTAAAGTTTAATTCGCATTATGTAACTTTTGAAAGTTCGATGATTATTTTATATTTTCAGGATAGTTTAGTGACCATTTGTGTACTTTACCCATAAAATTATTATATTTTAATTGATGTTATAAATTATATTAATTATTTACGTGACACTGTGCCACATGTAATTACCATCATGTGAATGTACAACGTTAACAACAAATTTTGATTGACAGTTAACGTGACGTTTTCCTTAAAAAAAGAGTCAAAGTGAACATTTAATCAAATATTGAGGGTGAATTTTGATATTATACCTATTTTATTTAGAATTTTGAAGATGGTTTCTTGGCTTTTACGTGGGGTTTTTCTATTTGGACTATCCATAGTATTTTTTTAACATTTTATTATGAGTATCAAACTATGCTTATTGACAAATTGACAACGGCAAATATGGACTAAACTTAGTAAATATTAAATAAAAAAGAATTTAATATGATTTTTTTAATAAAAAACTTAAAAATAATAACACCGTAACCTAACAAATTTAGATTACTTATTTATAAATATAACTAGACCAAATTTTAATAATTATGTTCTACATTTATGTCAGGCGCAAGTATAGAATTTTATATCGGAGGTGCAAATTTTTTAAAAATTATATCAAAAATTTAATGGATATAAAATTACAAAATTTTAGAAGAGATGAAAATTTAATTTTTTTTAAGAATTGCGCATGATGATATCGTATATGATCTTGATATCAATTCGAGCCGGCCAACCTATGGACATCACATCTTTAATATGAGCATATACTTTTATCTTACAGTTACATATAGCTTAAATTCGAGTAACATAGATTATTACTATCTTGAATAAAGAGTTGAACAAAGATCATGTTTAGATTTGAAATATTCCTTGGAATATGTAAGATCATAAAACTGTGTTTTCTCAGGCAAGCTATAGCCTTTTTTGTATGTCCAGGCCGGCATCAATATATGA
Source organism: Hibiscus tridactylites (assembly GCA_958450335.1). Lineage (NCBI taxonomy): Eukaryota > Viridiplantae > Streptophyta > Magnoliopsida > Malvales > Malvaceae > Hibiscus > Hibiscus tridactylites. Next base: position 31,498,540 of record OY288280.1, on the reverse strand, counting down.
ATAAAAGGTATAAGTGTAAATTTAGTCCTCAATAATTTGATTCTCAACTTTACACAAAAGTCAAATTGCTTTTTTTTTTTCCAATTGCACTCCCAGGAGTACACGAATTCAAACTTTGGAGATGACATTGTTGGGAGAGGCAGTCTCGCCCGCCGAGCATGAACCGTAAGATGGACATGCATATTACTAAAAATATTATACTTTTACGGTTCTAAAATGACAGTCCCACATGATAACCCATATTTACTTCATGTTAACACAATACAATTTGTCTTATTTGTCATGTTGACAAATAATTTAACAATAAAAAATATAGAGAATTCAAAAATAGTGATTCAACTCTTTTCGAAAGATCCTGGGTCAAATTCGATTCTTTCTGAAAAGTTGAGGGTCAAATTAGCTAAAATAAAGAATAAGGACAAAAATGACAAAAAGTGTAAACATTGAGGAGTAAATACATCATTATGCCTATATCAAAATTATATGCTAAAACAATGCTAATGTTACTTAATTTATATCACCCTTTTGCTGAAATCAAAATTTAAAGCCAAAGAACTTGTTGATCAAAATCAAATGGTACAAGCTTCATCGGTCTTCTGAACCCGAATCCGAATCCGTTTTGAATCCGATCATGAAAACGACCTGCAATTTCACTATCGTCTGCATTTTCATCATGGCCAACATCACTACAAAAGTCGTAGTTTCCCAGGCTTCAAAAACAAACTGCACCATTGATTTTGAGTTCAAAGAATCCTCGAATTCAAGCAATGGAAATGGCAATTGGGGTGGATTTCTTAACGAAATCAGTTGCGGAACGACGTTCAATGGCTACCTCAAAGCATTGAGTATTCGAGCAAATCGAACAGGCTTTATATTCTTGGATTTAAGTGAGCAAACAAGGTGTTTGAATTCGATGAAACGATTTGAACATGTTTCGATTTGTGGGATCGAGAAACTAATATCGGGCGACGGGGGATGCTCGGATTATTCGACGGTTGACGTTGAAGAGAAACTGGGGAATGAATTGAAAAGTTTGAGTGAAAATTGCAGAGTTTCGTGTGGTTCGTGTGTTGAAAGCTGGGAATCCATTAACGGAGGCTCACATTCTGAAGAGTCCATGATTTGCAGGTTTGCTGTGTTAGTTGCGTTGACGAGTCTAAAGGCCGGCGATGATAATAACGAAAGGATTTACGATTGCCTTTCGAGAAGCACCGGTGTTACTGCAGGTAAAAGAATCGGAAATGTCGAATTCAAACTCGAACTCAGATGTAAGTGTCATAGGTATTCTGTCCTAGTGTTGGACTAAATGTCCAGTTTGTGCCGGATTTGAACAATATAAATTTGATTTTGGTCAGACTCGAACATCATCATATTTATGTTCGAATATACTTTTGAAACGAGTACTTTAAGAAAATGAAGATATCGAATTAGAAATTTTCTTACAATTTTAATTTTGCTTGTCAGATAAGGATGAATCAAAAGCAGAAGATAGTGAGAAGAAATCAAAAGATAGAAGAGGTAAAATTTCTACATATCCCATTGTATTAGACCTGTTAATTAATCAAAAGTCAGAATTAAGGATTAAAGGATAAAACATAAATATTTGAAAAATGAAGTAAATTCGCAATTAATCCAACACAGATAAAACCTGAAAGATTTTGTTATTTGTATATAGTTTTAAAGTTCTAACATGAAAACAGGTACTTGGATTCCGGTCGGGACCATTGTGGGATTTCTTGGAATAACAATCATTATAATCATCATCTTATCAAAAAGATGTTGCAAATCAAGATCATTGTCAAGAAACCATGGTATGTTCTCAAAAATCATGTCATCTCTTTTGCTCCTTTGAAAATTTTGCAGAAATACATCATTTTTCGTATCCGAACTAATTCGATTCGATTGTTATTGTTGTTGTTTTGAAGCATTTGAGGATGTTTTATTGAAGAAGGCAGGTTGTCCCAAATTTCCAATCAAAGAGGTCTTTTCTGCTACTAACAGTTTAGATGAATCCAATTGCATTGGTGAAGGAACCGCCGGTAAATTACATGAATTACGTATAATTACACATTTGGTCTTCATTACTTTCCCGTGTCATAATTTCTGGATCAAATAAAATTAAAAGCAAGACCAAGTTAATAGAATATATCAAATAAAATTAAAGGCAAGACCAAATTAATAGAATATATAAATAATGTCGACTAAGTGTGTAACTATTGCCACATCATCTTGTTAAGAGCACTGGTCAATGACTTGGTCGAAACCATTTTAATGGTTTAGTGAGTTGATTGACAAATTTTTTAGTTCAATGATCAAAATAGAAATGACCCTGTAGTTTAGTGACTTAGAGGCAGTTTACCCTAAATTTTAGAAGGATTTCATATTCAATCCATTGGTCGATTAATCCGGATTAAATACTACAAAGGTCCATTATGGGCAATCCCCCAACATCATTAACTTCATTCACAACGATATAATTCAAATTCCTGACCTTGTTTAAGGGATCTAGTGCTTCGTCCCACTAGCCCAACTAATTGTTGGTATTTGAAACTTGACTTTAATGTTTATACCAGGAAAGGTGTATAAAGGCATATTATCAGACCAGCAGCAGGTTGCAATAAAACACATTGTAAACGATGGTAATGTGGAGACGTTTGTGAGGGAAGTCAAGAGTTTGTCTCACATTAAACATCCAAACCTTGTGAGATTGCTTGGCTATTGTCTAAGCAAACAAGATTGCTTCCTCATTTATGAACTCTGCCCTAATGGAAACCTTGCAAAATGGCTATTTGGTATGTCATTTCTCATAAAAAAAAGAGATTAATTTCCTGCAGTTTCCCATTTTTTTCAAGGAAATTTGAATAGAAAACATGGCTTGTAACAGGCAAAGACAAGGTACTTTCATGGATCGAGAGGCTCGAGATTGCGATCGGCTGCGCTCGAGGTCTTCGGTTTCTTCATACGTATTCTGAAGGTTGCATAGTTCATCGTGATATCAAGGTCGGTCAGAAAATTTTCATTACCTTGTTTAAAAATTTCGGTTTAATGACCGTTTTTTTTGGTTAAAAATTTCGAGTCCAGTCGAATCGACACATGAACAGATTTACTGCACTCCTAAGTCCTAACTAGGAAGCCGATGTTGTGTTTGCTGTGTATTTTATAGCCAACGAACATTCTTTTGGGACAAAACTTGGAACCCAAGCTCTCAGACTTTGGTTTATCAAAGCTCATCGACAACGGTGAAAACGATGTAAGCTCCGAAGTTAGAGGAACGTTTGGTTATGTCGATCCCGAATACCGAAACAATCGGCGAGTTAATTCATCCGGTGATGTTTTCAGCTTCGGAGTTGTGTTGCTCCAAATCCTGTCGGGGAAGAAGGTTTTCAATTTGAGCCAGGAAAAACCAATGCCTTTGAACAAAATGGTCAGTAATCCCATCCTAATATATATTTTTTTAATTTCGGTGTTTTACCGACTAACTTACTTGAACTCGACTCGAATCTCACATGTGTATATACTAAATACGAGTATAATTAACTTTTTACAAGATTTTTGTGTAGTTGGAAGGTTCTTGAAGAATCATATTCTATACTCATGTTTAGAGCTAAAAAAAATCGAAAATCAATTCGAATCATACCATTTAGTTTAGTTTTTATTAAATATTTTTCGATTATGGTTCAATTATTACTGAGTATATTCAATTTGCTTTGGTTTTTTGGCTTAAAAGTCAAAAGACCGCATATTTTCCTACCAAACTAATAATATAATTTATTTTTAAGGTAAACTACACTAATGGTCGCTGAGGTTCTATGTGCTTTTAATATGATCATCTAAATCGAAAAACTTTAATTAAAGTCCTTGTAGTTAAGAAAAACTTCCATTTAGGTGACAAACCCTTAAAATTGGATAAATCATAGATTGAACCACTTATCTTTCTGGGAATTTAGAAGTGGCATCAAACTTTCCGGATTTTACACTTTTGACCTTGAATTATAACAAAATTTGCAATTCCATCCTGATATTTCTAGAATTCACAGTTTAACCATCACACTTCTAGATTTTTCAGAAAGTACCCCTAAAATTAAAAAAACTTACAATTCAGTACTCAAATTCCTAATTTTCTTAATTAAGCCCCTAATTTCCATTTTAAGCCTAATACACACACGTGAATCATGTTGGTAGGTTCTAATCTACATACATACAATGGCAGGCAAGAATTGTGAGCAGAGGTGGGAGCGTAAAAGAATTTGCAGACCCCAAACTTGAAGGAGAATACTCAAACGAAGCATTTGATATAACATTCAAGCTGGCTCTCTCGTGCACTTCGGTTAAACAACAACGGCCAACAATGGAGCAAGTGGTTGTGAACTTAGAGAAGGCCCTTCACATCTCAACAATGAGCACAGCTTCATCCCCACATGCCTACACACAGTCATGAAAAGCTTTGAATTACATCCATGGAGAATTCTCTTTCACTTTATGTAATAGGAGACGATAAATACAGAAATCTACTGAGATTCACTCAATGTTCAAAGGAGCAAAGGCAGTGCGGCTCTATGAAGCATGAGTAGTTCAATCTATCTATACTGAAATTAGCATAACCACCCATTCATCTTTGGGTTCCATTACAAAAGTAGCTCTTGAGGTGAGGTTGGTTTCTCTCGAAACACCATCTCGTTTCTATCCAGCCAAACGCTCCAGAGAGCAGCTCCAACAATCACCTACCAACTGCTCCTTAACGAACCTGAAAAGACATTGTCTATGAAAAATTCAAACATGCTATGAACATCAGATATGGGTCTCAATTGGATATTCCTCCAAGCACAGAAAAGACTCCAGTAACGCTCTATGTAACTGCATGTAAACAAACAAGTTATTCGAGTCCTCTTGGAATTGCCACGCCAACAACAAAGCATCTGGTTTTCCCCTAATTGCACCCCTCTTTCACTCAGGTGCTTCTTAGCTGGGATTCTATCAAGTTTTAACAATCAAATTAATGATATAACCGTGTTTGGAAACCCGACCAACCCAACACACCCACTATGGAGGACCTAAGACTGACCACTAATGCTACACCAACTTTCTGAGTCGGTTAGCCTTTCTATAATAACTTAGGCGGCAGTGCCGACCATATACCAATTAGGAGGTAAAACCGACCACATAAAGATTCAGGCAATAGAGCCGACCATAAATATTAAGGCAGCAAAGCCGACCATATATCAAGTATTAATTAAGTGCACTAAGAAATATAAAACCAAGGCTTCACCGAGAAACTTTTAAATACAAATGTACTTCTATTAAAATACAAATATATTACAATACACATACCTCACAAATCTTTCTCTCAACTCTAAACCAAATGCACTTACTTCACTCACACCTCACGTCACTCTTCACTTTCACTCTCAACTTTCACACTCTTGCACTCTCTTTCTCAACTTGCACACACTCACCCTACACTAGCTCACGTCACTCCCTTTTTTCACACTATCTCGTCAACACACACATATGACAAAGTGTAGGTAGGGATGTAAAAATAGGTAATCGGACGGGTTTCAGGTCGGGTACTGTCAGGTCGGGTAAAATCAGATACAAGTCATTTCATGTCATTTTTCTATTTTGGCTCGACTCGGGTCGGGTGCGGGTCCATTTCAGGTCGGGTTAAAACGGGTCGGGTCCGAAGCAGATAATTGGCAGGTTAATTCGGGTTCGGATACATTTCAGGTCGGGTCCATTTCAGGTCGGGTCGGTTTTAGGTCGGGTCTATTTCAGGTCGGGTTCATTTCAGGTCGGGTTCATTTCAGGTCGGTTGCATTTCAGGTCGGGTGCATTTCAGGTGGGGTAATTCAGGTCGGGGTATTTTCGGGATTGAAATTCGTATTCAGTTTGAGTTCGGTCGTACAACCGTATAAGTAGTTGATAGACTTTAGGTTGACCTTCGTCAATCGTCATTAATTTTGAGTTAATTATTTAAAGTCATATCAAATTAAAATTATAAAACATTAGAGTAATTAAAAAAATAATGAAAATGAGTCGATTTGGACTGAAAATGGGTCAATTTGGATTACAAATAAAATTTCAGGGATTATAATGAACATAAATATCAAATTAAAATTAAAAAAACATTACAAATTTAAAAGAAAACAAGGAAAATGGGTATTTTAGAATAAAAATAAAGTTTTGGGGACTATAATGAACAAAAATATCAAATTAAAAGTATAAAAATTAGAGTAATTAAAAAAACAATAAGTATAAGTCAATTTAGAATAAAAATAAAGTTTTAGTGTCCAAAATGAACAAAATTTAAAAATAAAACTATAAAACATGATGAATTAAAATATATATAAGGGTCAATATGGAATTAAAATAAAGTTAAAGGGTTCATGCATTAATATGTACACACGCACGTACTTACATACATTAGGGGTTAGGTTTTAGTGTTTAAGGTTTATGGTTTAGGGATTAGGGGTTAGGGATTATGGTTTATGGATTAGGGTTTATGGTTAGTGTTAGGGTTTAGGGTTCATGCATTAATATGTACATACTGTTGAGTGGATCGCAAGATCGAAATTGACCAAGAGGGGGGTGAATTGGAAATTTAAAGGTTTGTGGTGGAAATTGGCAAATTAAAAATTGATGGATAAGAGATTTAGAGTGGTTCAAGTTCCAAATGAACTCTACATCCACTACCTTAGCTTCACTAAGGATTTGCAACAATTCCACTAAATCGTTCTTCCCCTTTTCTAGGACAAGGAGGCAACCCTTTACAATTTCGGTTGATTTTTCTACCCAAAAATCAACCCAACCCTCACACAAGAGAACAAAGAAATTTGTAGGCTAATAAGGTATCTCTCAATACAAATGATAGCCCCAATACAAGCACTCAACCCAATTTGACAAAATATGAATGAAGATTACAAATTGAGATTTCTACACAAAGTGGGATTTTTGCACAATTGCTTGATTTTTATGTTTGGATGTTTGCTTTAGGATCAATAGTTGTTGCTGATGCTTTTGGATGTCTCTTTTATACCTTCTCATTGATTTCTAGCCGTTTGGGTGGTTGGGAACATAAATGGAGCCGTTGGAACCCTCTCTTACCTCCATAAATGCAGTCTGCACCAACCCGTTTCGGAACACGGGGTACCTGTTTCGGAACGGACTAAAATAGAAAGAGCCGTTGGGGTGCATTTAAGAGCCCGTTTCGAAACGCCTTAGGGCCGTTTCGGAACGATTTTGCCACTGTCAAGGGTCGTTTCGGAACGGTCTTATCACGTTTCGAAACGCCTTAACGACTTTAAGAAAAATAGTTAAAAACACATAACGGTCATATTTTCAAATTAAACCTAGCACCTGTTTCGAAACGATTTGGATCCATTTCGAAACGGATTTGCTACTGTCAAGGGTCGTTTCGGAACGGGCATGATCCGTTTCGAAACACCCTTTTAATCTCTTAAAATTCAGAAAATATTTGAAACCGTTAGCCCTTTTTAAATCACATATGAAGAACAGTTTCGAAACGAATGATACCGTTTCGAAACGAGGTAAAGTGTTTCGATACACGTTTCGGAACGGTGGTCGACAGTGATGAAAACGTTTCGAAACGCCTGAGGGCCGTTTCGAAACAGGGTCTTGAAAATCACTGTTTTTGGCTTGAAACACTTAGAAAAACTATTTGAAAAGCATGTTTTTAACTTGGGCATAATCTTAAACTTATATAGGGATATTTTGAGGACTTAAAATTCGTTTTGACTTTTTCAATTTAGTCCTTAAGTTTTTAGTTATATCAAAATTAAAATATTTGTTTCACACATACGTACATACTTACATACATTAGGGGTTGGGTTTTAGTGTTTAAGGTTTAGGGATTAGGGTTTAGGATTATGGTTTAGGATTTATGGTTAGGGTTTAGGCTTAATGCATTAATATGTACACACGCACATACTTATATACATTAGGGGTTAGGTTTTAGTGTTTAAGGTTTATGGTTTAGGTTTCAGGTTTAGGGTTTAGGGTTTATGGTTAGGGTTAGGGTTGAGGGTTCATGCATTAATATGTACACACGTACATACTTACAAACATTAGGGGTTGGGTTTTAGTGTTTAAGGTTTAGGGTTTATGGATTAGGGTTTATGATTATGATTATAGTTTAGAGTTTAGGGTTAATGCACACATACACATACTTACATTATATACATTAGGGGTTAGGTTTTAGTGTTTAAGGTTTAGGGTTTAGGGTTTAGTGTTTAGGTTTAAGGTTAGGATTGAGGGTTCATGCATTAATATGTACACACGTACATACTTACATACATCAGGGGTTGTGTTTTAGTGTTTAAGGTTTAGTGTTTAATGATTATGGTTTAGGGCTTAGGGTTTAGGGTTTATGGTTTATGCATTAATATGTACACACGTACATACTTACTTAAATTAGGGGTTAAGGTTAGGGTTAGGGTTGAGGGTTAGGGTTGAGGGTTCATGCATTAATATGTACACACGTACATACTTACAAACATTAGGGGTTGGGTTTTAGTGTTTAAGGTTTAGGGTTTATGGATTAGGGTTTATGATTATGATTATGGTTTAGAGTTTAGGGTTAATGCACACACACACATACTTACATTATATACATTAGGGGTTAGGTTTTAGTGTTTAAGGTTTAGGGTTTAGGGTTTAGTGTTTAGGTTTAAGGTTAGGATTGAGGGTTCATGCATTAATATGTACACACGTACATACTTACATACATCAGGGGTTGTGTTTTAGTGTTTAAGGTTTAGTGTTTAATGATTATGGTTTAGGGCTTAGGGTTTAGGGTTTATGGTTTATGCATTAATATGTACACACGTACATACTTACTTAAATTAAGGGTTAGGGTTAGGGTTGAGGGTTAGGGTTGAGGGTTCATGCATTAATATGTACACACGTACATACTTACAAACATTAGGGGTTGGGTTTTAGTGTTTAAGGTTTAGGGTTTATGGATTAGGGTTTATGATTATGATTATGGTTTAGAGTTTAGGGTTATTGCACACACACATACTTACATTATATACATTAGGGGTTAGGTTTTAGTGTTTAAGGTTTAGGGTTTAGGGTTTAGTGTTTAGGTTTAAGGTTAGGATTGAGGGTTCATGCATTAATATGTACACACGTACATACTTACATACATCAGGGGTTGTGTTTTAGTGTTTAAGGTTTAGTGTTTAATGATTATGGTTTAGGGCTTAGGGTTTAGGGTTTATGGTTTATGTATTAATATGTACACACGTACATACTTACTTAAATTAGGGGTTAGGTTTTAGTGTTTATGGTTTGGGGTTTAGTGTTTAGTGTTTATGCTTTAGGGTTTAGAGATTAGGGTTTAGGGTATCCACTTTTATATATACATATATTGTAATATAAATTCTAAAATAAAAAAACACGAAACCCTAATGATAACCCTATACCCTAAACTTAAAACCTAAATTGAAACCCATAAAATCAAAACCCTAAGTCACATGTTATCGTAACATTAAACCCTAAGCACTATACCCTAGACCCTAACAATAAACCCTAAACCTAACAAACTAATCACTCGAACTAACCTGAGTTCATTATACTACCCTAAACCCTAAAAGCATACATACTTACATACTATAGGGCTTAGGGTTTAGGATTAGGATCTAAGGATTTATGGTTTAGTGTTTAGTGCTTAAGGTAGTTGGTTTTAGAGTTTAGGGTTTAGGATATCCACTTTTATATAAACATCTATGGTAATATAAATTCTAAAATAAAAAAACACAAAACCCTAATGATAACCCTATACCCTAAACTTAAACCCTAAATTGAAACCCATAAAATCAAAACCCTAAGTCATATGTTATCGTAACATTAAACCCTAAGCACTATACCCTAGACCCTAACACAAAACCCTAAACCTTACAAACTAATCACTCAAACTAACCTTAGTTCATTATACTACCCTAAACCCTAAATGCATAATACTTACATACTTTAGGGTTTATGGTTTATGATTAGGATCTAAGGATTTAGGGGTTAGTGCTTAGTGCTTAGGGTTTAGGGTTTAGGGTATCCACTTTTATATAAACATATATGGTAATATAAATTCTAAAATAAAAAAACACGAAACCCTAATGATATACCCTAAATTGAAACCCATAAAATCAAAACCATGAGTCACATGTTATCGTAACATTAAACCCTAAGCACTATACCCTAGACCCTAACACAAAACCTTAAACCTTACAAACTAATCACTCGAACTAACCTTAGTTCATTATACTACCCTAAACCCTAAAAGCATAAATACTTACATACTTTAGGGCTTAGGGTTTAGGATCTAAGGATTTATGGTTTAGTGTTTAGTGCTTAGAGTAGTTGGTTTTAGAGTTTAGGGTTTAGGGTATCCACTTTTATATAAACATATATGGTAATATAAATTCTAAAATAAAAAAACACAAAACCCTAATGATAACCCTATACCCTAAACTTAAACCCTAAATTGAAACCCATAAAATCAAAACCCTAAGTCATATGTTATCGTAACATTAAACCCTAAGCATTATACCCTAGACCCTAACACTAAACCCTAAACCTTACAAACTAATCACTCGAACTAACCTTAGTTCATTATACTACCTTAAACCCTAAATGTATAATACTTTCATACTTTAGGGTTTAGGGTTAGAATCTAAGGATTTAGGGTTAGTGTTTAGTGCTTAGGGTTTAGGGTATCCACTTTTATATAAACATATATGGTAATATAAATTCTAAAATAAAAAAACACGAAACCCTAATGATAACCCTATACCCTAAACTTAAACCCTAAATTGAAACCCATTAAATCAAAACCCTAAGTCACATGTTATCGTAACATTAAACCCTAAGCACTATACCCTAGACCCTAACACTAAACCTTAAACCTTACAAACTAATCACTCGAACTAACCTTAGTTCATTATACTACCCTAAACCCTAAATGCATAATTACTTACATACTTTAGGGCTTAGGGTTTAGGATTAGGATCTAAGGATTTAGGGTTTAGTGTTTAGAGCTTAGGGTAGTTAGTTTTAGAGTTTAGGGTTTAGGGTATCCACTTTTATATAAACATATATGGTAATATAAATTCTAAAATAAAAAAAACACGAAACCCTAATGATAACCCTAAACCCCAAACCCTAAGCATTATACCCTAAATCCTAACACTAAACCCTAAACTTTAAAACTAAACACTCAAACTACATTACTTGATGAAACCCTAAACCCTAAATAAAAACCCTAAAACTATTAAACCTAAAAATTAGATACTAAACCCTAAAACCCTTTAACCCTAAACCTTTAAATTAAAACCCTAATTAAAAGTCATAAACCCTAAACCACATTAAACATTAAATGAAAAACCCTAAACCCTAAAACATATTAACCCTAACCAAATAGCTAAATAAAATGTATTAGCCATAAACAAATCACTAAACCCTTAATTTATACCCTAAATTAAAAACCAAAACCCTAAATTAAAACCACAATCCTAAACATTAAAACTGAATTAAGGACGCAATTGAAAAAAAAAATCAAAGCTTTAAGCTCAATTTCACAAAAAAAGGATGAAATTGAAAGAAAGCAAAGTAGGAGTGCTTGCGGAGCAAAACCCGAATTACCCGTTTCAAATAGCACGGATCTTCTGACCCGGCTCGAGGCCTATAAATTGAGCCTCACCCCTCAGCCAAAATTGCTCATTTTCTCCCTACTGTTACTCTGCCGAAATATCCTCTCAATTTCTCTCTCATCCACAAACACCAAATTCCCAGATTTTCTTCCTTTCTTTCGATCAAAATCTTGATTTTCAACCAAGTTCTTCCCTGTTCTTCCAAACTTTCTTCCCAGATCCTCTACAAACACAATTACCCTCCTCAAACCTGTTTTTCTTCGATCAAAACCCCAACTTTTCTCAAGAACAACCTCATGTTCTTGAGAATTCTTATCTTCAATCCTTCTAAACCCTAAACCCAAACTCAATTCTATTTTACCCTAAACCCTAATTTATTCTTAACCCTAACACTAAATCTGAAACACTAACATCTAAACCCTTAATCCCTGAACCCTAAATCCCAAAACCATAACCATTAACCTCTAATCCCTAAACCATAACCATTGATCCTCAAACCCTAACCTCTAATCCCAAAATCCTTTCGTATTCTCATCTTACCTCTTCAGATTATGAGAGCTGTTCTTCTCTGCCTTTTCATTTTCCGAGAGCTGATCTTCTCAGCCTTTCCAGTTTCCAGTTTCGGTAAGTTATATCTTCTAGTTTCTCTTTTTTATTTATTTTTTGGTTCGATTACTATTTTTCTAACTATTTACCTTTGTATCTCAGGATCGTTTCTGGCTTCTGTCAGTCTGTTCCTCTTCCGTGTGGGTTTGTATCTCTAGAAGGTTGTATGTTTCTTTTTGCATGTTATATCTGTTCTTTCATTTCTGTTTGTTTTTATGCATGTTTCTGTATGTTTCTTTTTGTTCGATTCTAGAAGGTTGTATGTTTCTTTTTGCATGTTATATTTGTTCTTTCATTTCTGTTTGTTTTTATGCATGTTTCTGTTTGTTTCTTTCTGTTCGATTCTGGAAGGTTGTATGTTTCTTTTTTCATGTTTCTTTTTGTTCGTTTAATTTCTATTTGTCTTTATGCATGTTTCTATATGTTTCTTTCTGTTCGATTCTGGAAGGTTGTATGTTTTTGTCAGTTTGTATATTTCTGTATGTATTCATGGTTTCTGTCAGTTTGTATTTATGCATGTCAATTTCTATGGTTTTGTTTTTATGCATGTATGTATATGTATGGTCCGAGTCTTTAGGGTTTCTTTGGTTTAATCCGAGTATATAGGCTGGACTACCCGTCCTGCGGGGCTACTGGTGCCAAAGGGAGATTTTAAAGGTCCTTGTGGACAGGTGTAACAACGCCACGTACAAGGATTAAACTGAAACCATTAGATAATTTTGTATATTTTGTTTATGTCAGTATATATATATGATTTTGTATATTTTGTATGTTTGGTTCTCTGATTTGGACTTTTTCAGTTTTTTTGACAGCTATGGAGGAATTCTCTTATGAGTTGGACTTTCCTAGTGAAAGAAGTCAAAATAACCAACTAATACTGTCTCAAGGTGGTTTATTAATCCTTTTTCATTATGATTTTTTTAACTTATGTTTATTTCTGATTCTTTTTTTGAATGCTTGAAGGGGATGTAAATGATCAACTGTCTGAGACAGTACATACCTCAAAGAGGAAGTCTACAACTTCAACTGGAGGGGACATTGGGAGAAGAACATCTCCTGTTTGGGATCATTACACCTTCATCAAGCTTCCAGAAGGTCTTTTTGTTGAATGTAAGTACTGCAAAACAAAAAGGTATAAAGCTGATTCTTATATTGGTACTTCTAATCCTAAAAGACATACTGAAAAATGTGAATCTTATAAAGAGTTTCTTGCTACTAATCTCAATAGTAGTTCAGAAACTTCTTTTGATCAGAAAAGATATTGTGAGTTATTTGCTGAAGCAATTCTATGTCATGGTTATGCTTTGAGTGTTGTTGAGCATGATAAACTTAAGGTTTTGCATAATTATTTAAATCCTAATGTGAAAGATATTTCAAGATATTCTATTACTAAGGCTTGCATGTTAAAGCATGAGATGCATAAAAAATTGCTTCTTGATTCAATGCATTCTGTTGTGAGTCGTATCTGTTTTACATGTGATGAATGGTCTGCTTGCACTTCACGTTCTTATTTTGCACTGACTGCACATTATGTTGATAATAAATGGAAACTTCAGTCTAAGATTTTAAATTTTCGTCGTTTCCCCCTTCTCATGATGGTGAGTCTATTTATAAGTTTGTTAAAAATATGTTAACTGAGTGGGGTCTTGAGAAGAGAGCTTTTACAATTACTCTTGATAATGCTTCTGCAAATGAAAGAATGGTGAGGCGTCTGAAAGATAATTTGCATGTAATTTCTCCCATGCCATGCAATGGTAAGTTTTTTCATATAAGGTGTGCTGCCCATATCCTGAACTTTATAGTTCAAAAGGGTTTGAAGGTAATCGACTCCTCTGTTATTAAATTACGTGAGATTGTTATATTTATAGATTCTTCTGATTCTAGACTTTGTTGCTTTGATTCTGCTATTAATGATTGTGGTTCTGATTTTTCTGGTAAGTTGGTCTTGGATGTTCCTACTCAATGGAACTCTACTTACCTGATGCTTCGTAGGGCACTTGAAGCTAAACATGCTATTAACATGTTTGTTAATAGGGAAAATGGTTTGGATATAATCTCTGAGGTCGAGTGGGAAACTGCTCAATTAATTTGTGATTTCCTTGAGCCCTTGTTTGAAATTTCTACTATGTTGTCAGGATCCTAGTATCCTACTGCTAACTTATACTTGGCTAATGTTGTTGCCATTGAAAAGCTTTTGTGTGATGCTCACAATGATCCATGTGCGGGGCATCTCTGCAATGACATGACCTATGCTTGAATTGTATGAGAAATACTGGTCTGATCATTCAACTATTCTGTCTTTTGCTGTTTTACTTGATCCTCGGTATAAGTTACAACTTCTGAAGGAGTTGTATGGTGTCCTCTATATTAAGGATGAGGTTGAAAGGAGGGTAAGTGTTGTTTATAATGAGTTTGTAAGTATGTATATTTATTATTCAAGATCTGCACGTTCTTCTTCTTCTTCTTCTTCTAATTCTTCTGTCCAAAGTAATTCTTCTCAAAGTTCAAGTCTGTCAAGTTCTGGTCGCCCTAGGACCTTCAAAAAATCAAATCTCTTTTAGGTCAGTTCTTTTTTTTGCTTCTGCTTTTATATTTAATTTTTTTTCAATTACAGTTTACTAATCTTTTTCTATTTTAATGTCAGAACTTTGATGCCAATTTGGCAGCTTCTAGGAGTGGTAAGTCCGATGTTGACTCCTACATTTCTTTGCCCCTTCTCCCTCGCACTGAAGATGCCGATTTCGATATCTTAGAGTATTGGAAAACACAATCTGTATCTTTTCCAATACTTTCACTCATGGCTAGAGATGTGTTAGCCATTCCAATCACATCAGTTGCTTCTGAATCCTCATTTAGCATGGGGGGTCGAATTTTGAACAAGTTGAGGGCTAGGCTTTTGCCTAAAAATGTAGAGGTATTTGTAAAAACCAGAAATTGGTTGTATGGTTTTGAGCCTGAGGAAAGGGATGAAGAATTTCTTGTTGTTGGGAAAGATGCCTCAATCTCTGATGTGTCTGTTGAAGATCCACTTCCTAATTAAGGTATATCCCTCTACTTTTTTTAATTCTTATTTTGTTTTTCTATATAGCTTCTGACTTTCTTTTCTTTTGTAGGGTTCTTTCACAGCAAGCATGAAGCACTTTAATGCTCTAGGGGTCAATTATGTTGTGAATTCTGATGCTAAGTGAGGTATATCCCTTTACTGTTTTTTTTAATTCTTATTTTGTTTTTTTATATAGTTTCTAACTTTCTTTTCTTTTGTAGGGTTCTTTCACAGCAAGCAGGAAGCACTTTAGTGCTCATGGGTCAACTATGTTCTTCTGATGTTAAGTGAGGTATTTCCCTTTACTATTTTTTAATTGACTTAGTGATGCTGTTGTTGTTATTTGGTTTTGCTGAATGTTGCTTCTGTTTAAGTGAGGTATTCCCTAAGGGTTCTTATTTTTTTATATTGCTGCTTTTGTTTATTATTAGTTAATGACTTAGAGCATGCTAGTGTTTCTGTTCTTTAATGATTTAGATCATGCTAGTGCTTCTGTTTGTTATTATGTAAAGACTTAGTTAATTACTTATTGTGGCTGCTCTTGCTTATTTCTTATTGTTGCTTATCTTTATGATTTAGTGTTGCTGCTGCTGTTGTTTGTCTTGGTTTTGTTGAATGTTGTTGTTGTTTGTGAGTTGGTGATGCTGAATGTTGTTGCTGTTAATGTATTGGTGTTGCTGCTGGTTACTGGTAGCTTGATGTTTCTCTCTTATCTAAGTGTTGCCCTGGTTTAAATTTTGTTGGTTTCTTACCAATATAAGTTACCCATAATTAACTTTGTTGGTAGCATTTAGATGAGATAGCTCGATGAAGAATTATCTGGTAGCAAAGTGCTTTTAGCTTTTGTCTTTGCTATAAGATCTGAGAGCTAACTTTATTACAAACTTCTTGTATTTTATGAGTTTCAGTTTGGAAAATTTTAAGTGTAAACTATTCTAACTTGTATTTTTTTACATTCTGTATTGACATTTTTTTAAGTTATCAAGTATTCATATTCTTGAATTCTAGTTATTTTTATGTTATAACAGTTAATTTTTTTAACTTAAGTGTAATCATTCTTTTTTTTTATCTTAACTTAAGTTTTCAAATGAATTTGTTATAACGTTAGTTTATTCTTTCTAATTTGTAACTTAAGACAACAATTAATTAATCTGTTCTAACTTAAGTAAAATCATCTAGTTTATAACTTATTTAAAGAAAACAATTCTTGATTCTTTTATAACTTAATCATTTTAATTTATATTTAAGACATTACTTCTTGAATCTATTATTACATAAGTATAACATTTGTCTAGTATTAAGACTTATACAACTTTAGTAAATTTTTGAACTACAAAAATTGTAGTAAGACTTATACGAAAATTTTTGAACTACAAAAATTTACTCTTTTTTTATAACATTAATTTACTTAAGTCTACAATTTTAAACATGAATCTGTTATAACTTATGTATAACATTTGTAGTTCATAAAATTTGTAGACTTACAATTTTTTTTATAACTTTAGTAAATTTTATGAACTACAAATGCATATACAACTTTAGTAAATTTTTGTAGTTCATAAATTAACGGTGAAGACTTATACAACTGTTATTTATTTTTTTATAATATGTAAGTCTACAATTTTATTCAAGTTAATGAGAAAACTTAAAAATTAAAAACAACTCTTCATTTAATTTTTGTAGTTCATAAATTATCAATTTTTTTTTCAACTTTAGTACTTAATATATATATGTAGGTGTATATGTATATACATTATATATGTATATGGTATATCAACTTCTAAATTTTTTTAATTCATCATGTCATACATTTCGGGTTAATTTCAGTTCAGGTCGGGTTTAAAGCAGGTCGGGTTCAAAACAGGTCGGGTTCATTTCAGGTCGAGTCTATTTCAAGTCGGGTCCATTTTCAGGTCGGGTCCGTTTCAGGTCGGGTCTATTTCAGGTCGGGTTCATTTTAGGTCGGGTAAAATCGGATATCGGGTCAATTCAGTCGGGTAAATTCGGTTATTTGCCAGTTCAGCTTCGGGTTCGGGTTCATTTCAGTCGGACGCAGGTCGGGTTTCAGGTCCAAATTAACAGGTCCAATTCAAGTTCGGGTCGTTTTCAGTCGGACGCAGATCGGGTTCGGTTACTATAGTAACAGGTCAAATTCGAGTTCGGATCAACAATAGTCGGTTACAGATCAGGTTCGGGTCATCAAAACCTCAAGTCAAATCAGGTTCTGACTCGAGCAGGTTTCAGTCGGGTTTCCAGGTTCTGACTTGTTTTTACATCCCTAAGTGTAGGAATATACTTGCCGATTAGGACTCTAATATTTAGTTTTTCTTCATGCAGATTTGTATGTACATAGTTTACTTGTATTAAGACTTTAACTCTATCTCTACTCTTGTATAAATTAACTAGGAGTCCTAGAGTCCTACTTTAAGTTAGCCTTATCTTGGTAAGAGTTTTACCTAACATATGAGTTTTATTATTAGTCTAATTCCAACTCTTGTAGCCTATACAAAGGCCTTTATTCGACAGAATTAAATCAAGGAAAACTTTTCTTTTGTCCATCTCAATAATTTACACAAAGCCTATATATAGGCAGGCTATGTCGGTTTATATGGTTGATATTTTATAATATTATAATAATATTATATGACATGAGATAATTCTAAAGAAGTGGAGAGACTTCTAATATAGTGGAGTGAAGTTGGTGGACTTCCAACACTCGTATGTACTCTTATTTTTTTATAATAATATTATATGACATGAGAAAAGTTTTATTATTGGTGGACTTCTAATAAAGTAGCATTCAGAATTCAGATGTTCAAGCAGTCGAGCCAAACTAATTGGTACAATAACATCAATATTTGGTGTAACTCCTGTTTTTTCTGAATGTGTGTATTCTTTTCCTTCATTTAAGATTGGAGAGATTTTTAATGAGACAGACATTTGGGTCTAGGCATTTTATGATTAATTAATAAAATCATATCTTGCTGAGCCAAAAAAAAATCATCAATATTTGGTGCATTTGTGATTATTTTCTACAAGGTCCCCAAAGTTGTATCTTCGTCGTCGTCTGCATTACTTCAAAGGCCTCTAGCGGTTATGTCATCCGAGTCGAATTGGATCATTGGTGGCCTCCTACAAACTATTGCACATCTTCTTCTTTCATTTATGTATATCATCCAGGTAAAAATGTTTGTTTACAAGATCTGCAAATGTACATTACATAAAGCTAAACTTGGATTTTATTCCAAATTACAGTCTCAGGTAATGAAGATTTACCCAGAAGAGATTAATGCAACTTTCTTTTACATCTTGTGTGGGGCCGTTATATCTGTACCAGTCTGCTTGCTTGCTGAACCAAACATGACTTCCTGGAGATTAAGCTCTAGTGTTGCTGTTGTTGCTGTCTTGTACTTGGTAAGACTTATGTTACTTGGACTCAGATGTGAGTGTCTTCTATTTATGGTAGTATTCGACACTCGTGATTGAATGTGGCACTCATAACCGAATCCGAATAACATATCTGAATGCGACTTTTCCAGGGACTTGTTGGATTCTCCCCTTTTAATATTGTACAAATATTGGGGGTACGCTTGAAGGGGCCCATATTCGTTGTAAGTTTCAAGCCAACTTCAATTGTCATTGCAGTTGTTATGAGTGCTATCTTCCTTTGTGGAGCTGTATTTCTTGGAAGGTACTAAGATGATTGTTATTTTACGATTTCGACTCTCTTTACTATTTATCACCACAATATTCATTATGTCTGTAACCGTAGTCTAATTCGTGTACGGTTAATTTATGGTTAATCATTCTTTGTTAATTAATTTTCGAGGTTTTTTTTGAAAGTAGAATCGATCTTTTATTTATTTGGATAGTCCTGATTCAAGCCTCGTTAAAAAATCTCCCTAAACTTAGATGGAGGAAAAACATTGCATCGAATCAGAGACTTACAAGGCTAATTCGTACAACACCAACAAACCCAAACAATTCCGCCTCCGCTGGTTACAGACCAACAACAACATAACACCATCATTTACAACACTTGGGCATAGCACATAAACCATCACATGAACAGTAAGCTAACAAATGTTCAATAACTCCAAAGCTCATGCACGATATATTACT
Source organism: Hibiscus tridactylites (assembly GCA_958450335.1). Taxonomy (NCBI): domain Eukaryota; kingdom Viridiplantae; phylum Streptophyta; class Magnoliopsida; order Malvales; family Malvaceae; genus Hibiscus; species Hibiscus tridactylites. The sequence continues at coordinate 31,479,106 of OY288280.1, read as the reverse complement.
CCAACACCCTAGCAACTCGCTTAATAAAATGCAAAAGACACACATGTGGACCACTGCCTGGGAGCCTAACCTGGTTGCACTAGAATTGCAGACTTCCGTGTGAACCATCACATAGCTTCGGCTCAACCACACGAATGAAGGTTTCATTATCTCGCACATGCCTTCAATACTTCAATGAATTGCCCAGCCCCCTGTAATAATTAAAGGCCAAATTATTGCAACAGCTCCACATCTACCAAACTCGAACATGCTTCAGGCCCTCCATCACTACTTTATCTTCCCCAGTTGACCAACATCCAACTCACTACACCTCTACCTCCATGCAACCTTGCTGAGCTCGAAGCAATACAACCCATTCTTTCGCTAGCTTGGGAGTTGCGCGAATGAATTCTTGTCATGGACAGTTGTACTAGAATACAGACCAAATTACCAGCATATCATCAGCTCTATCAATTTCTTGCTTTTCCATCGTATGTGCTTCACAATTAGCTTCGCGATAAGCAAATTGGATATGCAATCCATGTAAAGAAATCATGGAGTAACATTGCAAAACAATATGAGAAAAAATTGCAGGAGTTAGATGGGGATTATGAATCCATTTAACTGCAAGTTGGCTGTCAGATTCCAGAATTAATTTATGAGAACCAGCCCAACACGAAGATTCAAAAATATGACACGCTTCCAATATACTTTTCAACTCTGCAAACGTAGGATCGGAGCGGCCAACTGACTTAGAGAATCTAGCGATGCAGCCACCAGACTCATCTCTCAGTATTCCCCCAATACCATCATTCTCATTACTGCCCCTTACTACATCATCAATGTAACACCCTGATAAATATGATGTCTAAATATAAGAAATGATATGGGCAATTGTAAAATTTCAATAGTTTAGGGTCTTGGGCCTAATATTTCCCTTACATTTGACATTTTGAAATAGGGGAAAGGATGAAAAAAAAAGGGTGAAGCGCAACCAAGGGGGCTCGAACCCTTGTCCTTTTGTACGAGTGATGAAATGCTCAACCATCTGAGCTAAAGCCACCATTGGTGTTAGTCTGCATTGGTTTTTATTTAACCTATTATGTTTCAGATATACCAGTAATAGATGATTAATTTATCTGGACCCTTCACCTACCCATTAAATTTTTTTTGGGAACACACATTTGAATCAGTTACCCGAGCGTAAAAATATCCAGAGACTCCCAAACTTTTCATCTCCCCACCACCGTTCAACATCTCCGATCTCCCCCACCGCTCGCCGGTGACCGTTACCGGGGCCTCTACCGTGTCCGTCGTCACACACCGATCTCGGCCATTACCGCCACTCGCAGTGTTGCGTTGGCAATCGGCGTGGAGAATGGCTCAAAGCCTCGACGGAGATTAAGGGTTCCGCCACAGTTATTCAACGATTTCGGCGGCCACGATCACCGTCCGTCGCACCACCACCCATCGTTGAGTCCCTTGCGTTGAGCCGAGCAAAACCCATGTCGTCTGACAACGAACGGCCACTGTTTAGACCGTCGTTAGAGCCACGACAGTGTTGAGCTTTTGTTTTCGGATTTGGGTAAGCTCGGTAAGTTTTGGTATAATTTATGGGATTTTCGGTTGAATTAGGTTGGATTTAGAGTTGTTTTGGCGTTTTAGGGCTGTCCGGCGAGTTTTCCGACCGGGAAAGGCCGCGCGTAGGCTTCACGCGCCGTCCGGGGCGATTTCCGGCAGCCCTGGACGGTGGCCATTGAACCGGCCGGCCCACTCGTTGGTCGGTCCACCTGAACCGGTCCAGTCCAGTAGTAAACCAAGACCTGTTGACCCGACCCGACCTGTTGACCTGACCCGTTGACTCGACCCGACCCGTTGACCGAGTCAACCTAGTGAGTCAACTCGTCCGAGTCAACCCAGTGAGTCAACTCGTCCGAGTCAACCCAGTGAGTCAACCTAGTGAGTCAACCCGGTCAACCAATGACGTCAGCATGACGTCAGCGTTGACTACTGACGTCAGCGTTGACTTTGACCAAAAAGTCAACTTTTTCAGAAAAGCCCTATTTTATGTTTTTCGACGTCCTGAGTCCGTTTTTGATGCCCGTTTTGAGAAATTCTAACCCGAAAGCCTCCGAATTGGTCTTTGAACTCGAGTTTGCTTATGTAATTTTAATAATCAATTATGAGCAATGTGAATAAGGACTGATATTAGAATTTGTACGACTGAAGGTATTCAAGGTTCCTTGCATTCTGGATGTTGAGGACGTCGCATTTGTGTTCGGGGGTGTTCGAATGTCATATCATGAATCGACTGATGTAGCTCGGAGTTAAGGTAATACATTACTACCCCTTGTATGCTTTATGTACATGTTGATATCTGGTTAAAGCATGCATGCTTATGATGAGTGTATTGTGAACTCTGCTTAAGCCAAATTCGATACGGAAAATAAGTATGAGAGTCATTAAGAGTAAAATACTCGGATAAGAATATTAATAGATAATGAGTGTCGAAAGTGCTAATAATAAGAATAATAATAATACAGTTAAATCCGAAACTCTATCAATGGTGTCTAAGAACCAATGTTCAGAATGCGGAGTATGAGATGTTGGTTATGAAATTACAAAAATGCCCTTAGATTATAAAAATGACTAAACTACCCCCCTCTGGTAAAGAAAATGACCTGAAACCTACATTCGACTTGATGGTGTATATTACTCTACCTAAGATGTATGTTTTATTGGAAAGACTCCGACATCATTATACAATACGTGTGTTGTATAACTTGGATTTTCATCTCAAACTCTGTATAACACCTGAATGAGAATTTTCTGGAAATAATGTTGAAATCCTAAGTCGATCCTTATGACAGGAATGCATGAATTAAATGAGAATAATCGTAATGACCAAAAAGACGGTAATGCCCTCGAGCACCGAAATGTCTTATTAATTTGAATGACGTTATACCCTCAAGTTCTGTAATGAATGAATCGTCTGTAAAGGGGCGGAGAGTTTTGACGACTTAATCTCGTTTGAGTACGTGAATGATGGAGGTACCAAATGGTAATTCAGAAAGAAATGGTGGATTTATTCTAATTTTCCAAAATGACTGAAAAGCCCTCTTGAGTCAAATATGCAATTATGCATTTGATGAAATTCTGAGATTTCTAATAAGACCTTATGGGCTAAAGCGCCCCTAAGTGTTAGGTAGCACACTCATGTAAGATAATCACTCCTAATATTAAAATAAGGTTGGAAGTTTTTCCGCACAGAATATAAGTTTGACTACTCCGCAGCAGGTCTGGTGGTGAAATATGAAAACAACCGTTCAGATATACGATACAGCCGAATACATTAGAAGGGTTGGTTAGTAATGCAAGGTGGGATGTGTTAGTTCGAATGGTTTTGGAGGCTTGATAAACTTCTGAAAATCTTAAATATTGTAAATCACAATTTTCTCATGATGGGGCTAAATTACAAAATCACCCATGATTGTTAAAAGACTAAAATGCCATCGTTGGCCAAAATAATCAAAATAGCCCCGAATGTATCAAATATCGTGAAAAATCTTGACATAAGAAATCTCTGAATGCCTGGTTGGATACCTGATGGGCAAATAGAATTTCTGAGCCACCGTTTACGCCTTGTTGGTATAAATTACCAAAATGTCCGTGTGTGATAAAATGACCATAATGCCCTTGTAAGCCTAAATGGCTGAATCACTCAGGATATGCCAAAGCTCTCAAAGATCTTGATGTATCATCTCCTGAATATCTGGTTTAAACCGTTAGTATGAACCCCTTTTAATAGGGGCCACGTTCATAACTCCGTTCAAGTTGTCAAAAGTTTAATATGTCCCTTTTCGTAAATGCCAAATATCTCCAAGAAATGATCTATCCCACCTAGTGTGTTCCATGTGTGCTATATTCTATTGAATGAACTGTATAATTAATTAATCATGAATAATATTATATTTGATGACATTCTCTGCCTACATGATATATGTTTGCTCAATTTGTATACTTGCTATGTGATTGCTTGATCTGTAATGGTATTGTCTGATTGTCCGATAAACTCGATAGTATGATCTGTTAGTTTGACCTATGATGGTAAAATCTGTTTGCATGTTGAATGATGAAAATGTCTGCTATGCTCAATGGTATGCCCATTTATCTATCAAAAGCATGAATCTTCCGTTTCTGATACTCTGAATAGAATATGTATGTTACATGTATTATGTTACTCATGTCTGAAATCTGATTACCGATTGTCATCTGAGGTATACTGTTGGGTTATGATATGAAGTCTCTGTCGGTACAGCCCTGATCAAGCTGGTAAATCCTTATGGACTCAAGGTCTCCCCTTGAGTGGCACCTACGCCCATCGGGCCTGAGGTAAGTCCTTATGGACCTAAGGCATCCCCTTAGGTGGCACCTATGCCCATTAGGCCTAGGGTAAGTCCTTATGGACTCAAGGTCTCCCCTTGAGTGGCACCTATGCCCATCGGGCCTAGGGTAAGTCCTTATGGACCTAAGGTATCCCCTTAGGTGGCACCTATGCCCATCGGGCCTAGGGTAAGTCCTTATGGATGCAGTTCTGGGGGACTGCATATTGGTGTAAGGTTGGAGGGTAGTTACTAGTGAACCCTTTTTGTACTTAGACATTTGCATGGATAAATATTGTGTTCTCATGATATGATTTGTATGCATTTATGCCTGTTTGATATGCACCTATTGGAACACACTAGACTTTAAGCTTGTTGTTTCCATCTTCGTAATCTATCAGTTTGTAAAATTCTCGTTTGTTACTCGACGATTGAATAAAGAACAAATACCGTTAATCTCAAGTATAACGTTACCCCGAAATAACAGAAAAGAATAAAAGATTGTCAATGCTTGAAACATCATGAAAATGTTATGCCTACTATATATCTGCATGAGCTTATAGCATCCTCTGGTAGTTTTGTATTACTGAGCTTTCCCAAGCTCATGTTGTTTTTACCATCGCAGGTTAAAGGAATATTTCATGATATAACGTTTGACATCAGTTTGGAGTTCTCTCGGCGTTGCTTTTGGAGTACGGTACTGTATAGTTAGTGGGCATGTATGTCACGTATTGTTTTATGATAGAGTCTGTAAAGTACTTTCTGAGATTTTTGTTATGTGTTAAAATGATTTTCTGAAATAATATTTTTAAACAGAAGTTGATTTTACAGTTTAATATGTGTTTTGAGAAAGAAAAATGTTTTCATGTGTATTTTCACTGTGGGTCGCTCTTGTGACCCTAATGTGACTTCCTATGATCCATTGTAACGTATAGGCGGGTCTAGGGGGTTACATTTAGTGGTATCAGAGCTTAGAGTTGCGTCATTCTGGGTAGATCCGCCCATCGTCTGTCATAGGGTGTCTGGTCTGTGCATGCCCCTAGATCAAAACCGTACTCCTACGAGCCGAAACTCCAATGTCAAACCCCTTTTCTAAAATAAATGTATTTAAGTGATGTGCCTCCCAAAGCTCGATCTGTATCCGCAAGAAATAACTATAGCGTTCGTCTGTGGTTTGTATTAAATTGATGGATTTGAATTTAGATAAAGAACCTAAGATGTTGTATGCATGTGGAATTGAAGATCTGAATTATTGAAAGAATAAATGTTTGATTATATGTGGTAACCGATATAAGATCACATGTAAGGTAGCTCGATAATAATGATTGTGTTTGTGAATATTTTGAGGAAGATTTGATATAAGTATTATGAATTTAAAAGAAAGGTGTCCGCGAGATTGGTGAAAGTATAGATTATGCGGTGACTCTGTTATGCACGAAGCAAACGATTATTGAGTATTACGCTGAAGGTATGTGACATCCGTTTAAAACTTTGGTTATGTTTGATCGTCTTGAAGAAAGGCATTATAAAAAAAATAGTGGCATAGTGTTCTGCTATATATCGATTCTAGATGAAATTTGAGGTTAACATCTTGATTTCCAAAGGCTCTGTTTTAGGCCTTTGAGTACCCGTATGGATTCCAGATATAGTTCTTCATTCGTAAACCGATGATCAATCTAGTAAAGTAATTCGGTTTCTAGAGGAGATGCTTCCGGGTGGTATGATTAACTTCTGTGGCAGTTGAGAAGGTTTCTTATCCCCGATTGAAACCATTTAAAATAACAGTTATGAGACAAGTGTTTACTCGGCACCGTATGAAGTTCGTTGTGGGTCCAAATATTGTATGATGATTAGTTGGTCCAAGATGTATAATGGGATGACTTTGGGTCCAAAGTCAGCCCAAGTGTCTGAGGACACTACCAGATTGATTTGTGACCATCTAAGATCCCCAAGAAACAAGGATACTCTAATGAATAAGTTTTAGTACAAGAATGGACAAAAGATTAGTTTATGTATTTCTCTGACCTTGATAAATTTCGAGGTCGAATTTTTTTTTAGGGGGGGAGAGTTGTAACACCCTGATAAATATGATGTCTAAATATAAGAAATGATATGGGCAATTGTAAAATTTCAATAGTTTAGGGTCTTGGGCCTAATATTTCCCTTACATTTGACATTTTGAAATAGGGGAAAGGATGAAAAAAAAGGGTGAAGCACAACCAAGGGGGCTCGAACCCTTGTCCTTTTGTACGAGTGATGAAATGCTCAACCATCTGAGCTAAAGCCACCATTGGTGTTAGTCTGCATTGGTTTTTATTTAACCTATTATGTTTCATATATACCAGTAATAGATTATTAATTTATCTGGACCCTTCACCTGCCCATTAAATTTTTTTTGGGAACACACATTTGAATCAGTTACCCAAGCGTGAAAATATCCAGAGACTCCCAAACTTTTCATCTCCCCACCACCGTTCAACATCTCCGATCTCCCCTACCGCTCGCCGGTGACCGTCACCGCCCCCTCTACCGTGTCCGTCGTCACACACCGATCTCGGCCATTACCGCCACTCGCAGTGTTGCGTTGGCAATCAGCGTGGAGAACGGCTCAAAGCCTCGACGGAGATTAAGGGTTCCGCCACAGTTATTCAACGATTTCGGCCGCCACGATCACCGTCCGTCGCACCACCACCCATCGTCGAGTCCCTTGCGTTGAGCCGAGCAAAACCCATGTCGTCGGACAACGAACGGCCACTGTTTAGACCGTCGTTAGAGCCACGATAGTGTTGAGCTTTTGTTTTCGGATTTGGGTAAGCTCGGTAAGTTTTGGTTTAATTTATGGGATTTTCGGTTGAATTAGGTTGGATTTAGAGTTGTTTTGGCGTTTTAGGGCTGTCCGGCGAGTTTTCCGACTGGGAAAGGCCGCGCGTGGGCTTCACGCGCCGTCCGGGGCGATTTCCGGCAGCCCTGGACGGTGGCCATTGAACCGGCCGGCCCACTCGTTGGTCGGTCCACCTGAACCGGTCAAGTCCAGTAGTAAACCAAGACCTGTTGACCCGACCCGACCTGTTGACCTGACCCGTTGACTCGACCCGACCCGTTGACCGAGTCAACCTAGTGAGTCAACTCGTCCGAGTCAACCCAGTGAGTCAACTTGTCCGAGTCAACCCAGTGAGTCAAGCTAGTGAGTCAACCCGGTCAACCAATGACGTCATCGTTGACTTTGACTGCTGACGTCAGCGTTGACTTTGACCAAAAATTCAACTTTTTCAGAAAAGCCCTATTTTATGTTTTTCGACGTCCTGAGTCCGTTTTTGATGCCCGTTTCGAGAAATTCTAACCCGAAAGCCTCCGAATTGGTCTTTGAACTCGAGTTTGCTTATGTAATTTTAATAATCAATTATGAGCAATGTGAATAAGGACTGATATTAGAATTTGTACGACTGAAGGTATTCAAGGTTCCTTGCATTCTGGATGTTGAGGATGTCGCATTTGTGTTCGGGGGTGTTCGAATGTCGTATCATGAATCGACTGATGTAGCTCGGAGTTAAGGTAATACATTACTACCCCTTGTATGCTTTATGTACATGTTGATATCTGGTTAAAGCATGCATGCTTATGATGAGTGTATTGTGAACTCTGCTTAAGCCAAATTCGATACGGAAAATAAGTATGAGAGTCATTAAGAGTAAAATACTCGGATAAGAATATTAATAGATAATGAGTGTCGAAAGTGCTAATAATAAGAATAATAATAATACAGTTAAATCCGAAACTCTATCAATGGTGTCTAAGAACCAATGTTCAGAATACGGAGTATGAGATGTTGGTTATGAAATTACGAAAATGCCCTTAGATTATAAAAATGACTAAACTACCCCCCTCTGGTAAAGAAAATGACCTGAAACCTACATTCGACTTGATGGTGTATATTACTCTACCTAAGATGTATGTTTTATTGGAAAGACTCCGACATCATTATACAATACGTGTGTTGTATAACTTGGATTTTCATCTCAAACTCTGTATAACACCTGAATGAGAATTTTCTGGAAATAATGTTGAAATCCTAAGTCGATCCTTATGACAGGAATGCATGAATTAAATGAGAATAATCGTAATGACCAAAAAGACGGTAATGCCCTCGAGCACCGAAATGTCTGATTAATTTGAGTGACGTTATACCCTCAAGTTCTGTAATGAATGAATCGTCTGTAAAGGGGCGGAGAGTTTTGACGACTTAATCTCGTTTGAGTACGTGAATGATGGAGGTACCAAATGGTAATTCAGAAAGAAATGGTGGATTTATTCTAATTTTCCAAAATGACTGAAAAGCCCTCTTGAGTCAAATATGCAATTATGCATTTGATGAAATTCTGAGATTTCTAATAAGACCTTATGGGCTAAAGCGCCCCTAAGTGTTAGGTAGCACACTCATGTAAGATAATCACTCCTAATATTAAAATAAGGTTGGAAGTTTTTCCGCACAGAATATAAGTTTGACTACTCCGCAGCAGGTCTGGTGGTGAAATATGAAAACAACCGTTCAGATATACGATACAGCCGAATACATTAGAAGGGTTGGTTAGTAATGCAAGGTGGGATGTGTTAGTTCGAATGGTTTTGGAGGCTCGATAAACTTCTGAAAATCTTAAATATTGTAAATCACAATTTTCTCACGATGGGGCTAAATTACAAAATCACCCATGATTGTTAAAAGACTAAAATGCCATCGTTGGCCAAAATAATCAAAATAGCCCCGAATGTATCAAATATCGTGAAAAATCTTGACATAAGAAATCTCTGAATGCCTGGTTGGATACCTGATGGGCAAATAGAATTTCTGAGCCACCGTTTACGCCTTGTTGGTATAAATTACCAAAATGTCCGTGTGTGATAAAATGACCATAATGCCCTTGTAAGCCTAAATGGCTGAATCACTCAGGATATGCCAAAGCTCTCAAAGATCTTGATGTATCATCTCCTGAATATCTGGTTTAAACCGTTAGTATGAACCCCTTTTAATAGGGGCCACGTTCATAACTCCGTTCAAGTTGTCAAAAGTTTAATATGTCCCTTTCCGTAAATGTCAAATATCTCCAAGAAATGATCTATCCCACCTAGTGTGTTCCATGTGTGCTATATTCTGTTGAATGAACTGTATAATTAATTAATCATGAATAATATTATATTTGATGACATTCTCTGCCTACATGATATATGTTTGCTCAATTTGTATACTTGCTATGTGATTGCTTGATCTGTAATGGTATTGTCTGATTGTCCGATAAACTCGATAGTATGATCTGTTAGTTTGACCTATGATGGTAAAATCTGTTTGCATGTTGAATGATGAAAATGTCTGCTATGCTCAATGGTATGCCCATTTATCTATCAAAAGCATGAATCTTCCGTTTCTGATACTCTGAATAGAATATGTATGTTACATGTATTATGTTACTCATGTCTGAAATCTGATTACCGATTGTCATCTGAGGTATACTGTTGGGTTATGATATGAAGTCTCTGTCGGTACAGCCCTGATCAAGCTGGTAAATCCTTATGGACTCAAGGTCTCCCCTTGAGTGGCACCTACGCCCATCGGGCCTGAGGTAAGTCCTTATGGACCTAAGGCATCCCCTTGGGTGGCACCTATGCCCATTAGGCCTAGGGTAAGTCCTTATGGACTCAAGGTCTCCCCTTGAGTGGCACCTATGCCCATCGGGCCTAGGGTAAGTCCTTATGGACCTAAGGTATCCCCTTAGGTGGCACCTATGCCCATCGGGCCTAGGGTAAGTCCTTATGGATGCAGTTCTGGGGGACTGCATATTGGTGTAAGGTTGGAGGGTAGTTACTAGTGAACCCTTTTTGTACTTAGACATTTGCATGGATAAATATTGTGTTCTCATGATATGATTTGTATGCATTTATGCCTGTTTGATATGCACCTATTGGAACACACTAGACTTTAAGCTTGTTGTTTCCATCTTCGTAATCTATCAGTTTGTAAAATTCTCGTTTGTTACTCGACGATTGAATAAAGAACAAATACCGTTAATCTCAAGTATAACGTTACCCCGAAATAACAGAAAAGAATAAAAGATTGTCAATGCTTGAAACATCATGAAAATGTTATGCCTACTATATATCTGCATGAGCTTATAGCATCCTCTGGTAGTTTTGTATTACTGAGCTTTCCCAAGCTCATGTTGTTTTTACCATCGCAGGTTAAAGGAATATTTCATGATATAACGTTTGACATCAGTTTGGAGTTCTCTCGGCGTTGCTTTTGGAGTACGGTACTGTATAGTTAGTGGGCATGTATGTCACGTATTGTTTTATGATAGAGTCTGTAAAGTACTTTCTGAGATTTTTATTATGTGTTAAAATGATTTTCTGAAATAATATTTTGAAACAGAAGTTGATTTTACAGTTTAATATGTGTTTTGAGAAAGAAAAATGTTTTCATGTGTATTTTCACTGTGGGTCGCTCTTGTGACCCTAATGTGACTTCCTATGATCCATTGTAACGTATAGGCGGGTCTAGGGGGTTACAATCAACATTGAAATTTAAGGAACCTTGACTAGGGGGAACCCAATTGCACTGTATTGTTCTATGAGTTGTATCAGGTGACACCATAGCTTCTTCTCGAACGCGTGTGAAGTCAAGAAGAGAAGGAATCGACTGTGGCCAATTCCTCTTCACCCAAAAACCAATCCTTAGCAAAGTGCTCTCAAACATATGCGAGACAAAAACACCTTTATTCTGGAATATTCGCTCATTCCTAGTTGTCCATACTGTCCAAATGAACCCGTAAAAAGCAATGCACCAGATGGGCCTTTTCCTTGTCTGAATCGGCTGGGAAACCCACACTATGAAGAAGGATCTAATATCCCTAGGCATAACTAAATTAAAATTGAACTTACTCCACCATTTTTTCCATAAACATCATGAAATTTTGCAATGGCAAAAAATGTGATTTAAGGTTTCTACTTCTTCGTTGCAAAGCACACACACCTTAGAGGCCGAAACTGAGACGCCTCTCTTATATAATTCATCCATTGTGGGAATTCTACCATGCAAAATTTTCCAAACAAAAGTGCTGACTTTTGTAGGCACATGCTTCGACCAAACCTACCTCAAAAAATTACCCTCTTCCGAGCCCGGAAGGAATGACTGCTCACAGTAGTCTTTAACATTGTAGCAACCCGATGTTGATCCATCCCACACTATTCTGTCATTTTGATAAGCGCTCACACAAGATATGTTTATCGCAACCATAAAATTGTTCCAAATTTCAACTTCCCATCCAAACAAATACCTTCTCAGATCAAAGTGCCAATGCCAAACACCATTCGATAATGATCTAAATTCGCTAATTTTACCTATCTTCTTTAGAGACAGAGCATAAATTCTTTGGAATGATATTCTGAGAGGAGATACTTTCGTTCAAGGATCTTCCCAAAAATCTATGGAATTTCCATCTCCCACAACGAATCTAATCTTCTTAGTGAAATTGTCCTCTAGATCGGAGAGAGGTCGAATGATGTTTTTCCACACCCTTGACCCGGTTCTACTATTTACCTTCTTCGGCAGCAAACATCTAGTGTCATAACCATATTTCGCGTCAATCACATTCTTCCACAAAGACTCAGCTTCCGATCCATATCTCCACAACCATTTATTCAACATCGCTCTATTTTTCATTTTAAATCAGTGATACCTAAGCCTCCAAGTTGTTTCGATTTGCAAACTTTATCCTATTTGATCTAGTGGATGGGTCTTGGAGAACTTGGACCCCAAATGAACTTTGCAATCTTTTTATTAATGGACTCCGCAAGTGCATTAGGCATTAGAAACATGGACATATAATAAATTGGTAAATTGACAAGAACTGACATTACCAACGTGATGCGTCCACCAAAGGATAGCAGTAGTCCTTTCCATGATTCGAGCCTAGAGAATACCTTTTCTATGATTGGCTTCCATAATGTCAGAGAGTTGCGTGAATGACCAAGCGAAAGGATCAAATAAGTGGTTGGAAGGTGATCCTCCTGGCACTTGATTTTTCTAGCCCACTCCTTCACCTGGGAGCTATCAATATGCACCCTGTACACCTTTGTCTTCTTCAAATTCAATTTAAGACCGGGCATTAATTTGAAAATTCTGAAAATCCTCTTGATATTTACTATATAGTCTTCTCTGGGCTCTGAAGGTAGTATAAGGTCGTCAGCGAATTAAAGATGAGTGATTCTCCAATTGCTCTGCCCTACTCGAACACCATTAATGAACCCCAAATCGACCGCTTTATACATTAGAGAGCTGAGTGCTTCGCCAATTATGTTGAATAAAAGAGGGGAGAGCGGACAACCTTGTCTTAAGCCCCTGCTTATTTTAAACGGTTTTGTTAGTTTACCGTTGACAAGTACTGAGATTGAAGATGTTGACAAACATAACATAATCCACTCTCTTCACTTAGATCTGAAACCCATTTTCTGCATAATAAGATCAAGAAAGGACCAATTGACAATATCATATGCCTTGGAGAAGTCATCTTTAATTACACAATAGCTTGCCTTTTCCGTTGCTTTAAGTCATCTAGTAATTCGTTGGCTATAAGGACACAATCTGAGATTTGTTTCCTGTGAGTGAACACAAATTGGTTGTCGCCTACAACCTCGCTGATGCACGCTGACAGTCGCCTCGATAGTACTCTCGCCAGGATTTTATATAAACTCCCCACCAGAGAAATAGGTCTGAAATCATCTAAACCCGTAGGAGCACCATTCTTGGGGATCAAAGTAATGAATGATTGATTAAAAGATCTGTCTGAAATTCTTCCATCATAAAAGTCATCGAAGAATCTCATAATTTCATGTTGCAGCACCAACCTGAACTTCTTGAAGAAGTCTAAATTGAACTCGTCCGATCTAAGAGCACGCGAACCATCTGCAAAATTGATAGCACTCCACACTTCCTCCGATGAAAATGATTCATTTGGAAAAAGTTTTCAAAATTAAATAACTTCAAATGAATTGGTTGAAGAAATGAAACTGATTGAGCCATCCATTGGCATGATAAAACAACATTTTGGTTTCAGTCCATACACACATAATTGTTGAATTGACAGATAAATAAATTTGTATAATAATAGTGTAGTTTTTATTATTTATTCATTTTTATCAATTTCATATTGTTTTCCATTATAAATAATTGACTTAATACACTTTTCCCTATAAATTTTACATGTTTTTCCAATTTGCCCCTAAACTACGTTTTGCCCACTTTTGCCCCAAAAGTATTCGCCGTTACACATTCACCCAAAAAAACTAACACCGTTAAAAAATCTATGTAGACCAATCAGAATGCGCCACATCATTTTCTTTATTTATTTTTAATTTTTTAAATAAAATAAAAATAAATAAAATAAAATAAACATATTAAAATAACCAAAACACCCTCATCTTCATCCCCACTTTTTCCCTTTCTTCCCCGACCTCCTATTTCCCCTTCCTCTTCACCATTTCCTCCATCTCCACCAACCTACCATTCACTGATTCCTTTTCTAAATCTCTTAAAAATATTCATTAAATTTGTTTTAATTCCCCAAACGCCAACCACCGTTGAGTTAATGACAAGGTTGTGATAAATAATGCAAAATTATGTATATCTTTACACAAACATTTTTAAGCTTTGAATTCCATGACTTTAACAATGGCAGCCAACTTGCAAGTAACCCTCTTCCTTCTCTTTCCCCAAAGATTATTTACAAATTTATTGCTTTTACAAGTGTTTAGATTGTGTTGCTAGTGAAATCTTTGAAAACCTAATAGAAATAGGCGATTGCAATAACCCAAAAATCTTCAAAAATGAGCAAATTACAATAAATATCTCAACTTTCAATCAGACCCAAAACCCAGAATTCTTCAATCACTGTTGAACTTTTGAATCTAGGGTTTGTGGAGTTTGATAATTGGGGAAAACGAGAGGTTTCTTGGAGAAGAAAAGAAAACGATATGTTTTATTCATTAACCAAAATAACATCCAAAAACAGTGAGTTTTTACAAAAGTCACTTAATATCTAATAACTATCCTAATAAATACTAACCAAGATGTTAACCACCTTACATTTGTTAAAGGCTAAATAACAAATAAAATAACTAAATTATGTTAGCCCCCTCAAGTTGGCGCATATATATTATGTATGCCCAATTTGGAAATGAGAGAATGAAAGGAAAAGCTTGGCAAAGCCTTGGTTAAAAAATCTACAAGGTGGTTATTTGAAGTCACAAGAAGCAACTTTATTAAGCCTTGATGAACCTTTTCGCGAAATAAATGGAAATCAATCTCAATGTGCTTTGTACGTTCATGATGCACATGGTTTTCTGTAATTTGGATGGCAGAGAGATTATTACAAAAAGGTTGGCAGACTGAAAAGAAATGTGGAAATCCTTAAGCAAATAAAATAACCACTGTAATTCACATGTAACAGAGGCAAGAGCACGATACTCAACCTCACTTGAAGAACGAGATATGGCTTGCTGCTTTTTAGACTTCCAGGAAACTAAGGAAGATCCTAGAAAAATACAAAAGCCTGTAATAGACTTTCTAGAGTCTGGGCATGATGCCCAGTCTGAGTCAGAAAAGGCTTGTAGCTTAAGGTCGTTATCAACAGGGAAGAATAAACCCTGTCCTGGGGTACCTTTTAAATATCATAGAATTCTATGAGCTGTTGCTAAACGAGCAGTAGTAGGGCAAGATAGAAATTGAAAAAGTCGTTGAACTGAAAAAGCTATATCAAGCCTTGCATTAGTAAGATACAACAGCTTACCAATTAATTTTCTATAAGAAGTGACATCATCTAGAGGAATACCATCATCTTTAGTTATTCTTTTAGATCCTCTTGTTACAACAATTGGGGTGGACACATGTTTAGATCCTAAGAGTCCAATTTCAGTTAATAACTCAAGGGTATATTTCCTTTGGAAAATGTGAATTCCAGAACTAGACCTAGTAATTTCAAGACCTAAAAAATATTTTAAGTCTCCTAAATCCTTTATTCTAAAGGTATTATGCAAAAAGGTCTTGATTGAAGCAATATGTTCAGCACTTGGACTAGTTAAAATAACATCATCCACATACACAACCAAAGCAATAAAATCGTTGCCTAATCCTTTAGTAAACAAACTATTATCAACAACAGATTGTTTAAAACCCTATCCAAGATTAGCCACATTTAATTTTTCATTCTATTGCCTACTAGCTTGCTTTAACCCATATAAAATCTTTTTTAGTTTACAAACTAATCCAGAATTATTATCTATAGAAAATCCATGAGGCATGTCCATATATACTTCTTCATGTAAAGAACCATGAAGAAAAGCATTATTAACATCGAGTTGTTGCAATTTCCAGTTTTTAGAAGCAACAATAGCAATTAAAGTCCTGATGGTTGTCATTTTTGCAACAGGACTGAAAGTACTCAAAAAATCTATACCAGACTGTTGAGTGTATCATTTAGCCACTAATCTAGCCTTATACCTATCAAGAGATCCATCAGATTTTAATTTAGTTCTAAAAACCCACTTACAACCTATAGTACTCTTATTAGGTGGAAAAGGAACTAAATCCCATGTATTATTGGATTCTAAAGCTAAGATTTCTTCTTTCATAGCATTTCTCCAGCATTCATGAACTACATCTTGTTTGTAGGTTTTTGGTTCAAACAAGATATCAACATTAGCAATAAAGGACTAATGCTGAACAAAAATATTATGATAAGATAAAACATTAGCGAGAGAATGAGAAGTTGTTCTAGTTTTGGGCAGGTTTACCTCGAAATCTTGAAACTCCTGAGGAAGCTTGATGATTCTAGAAGGTCTAGAATTAAGCAGATTAGAAGGTAATGAACTATCATGCTGATTATGTTGAGTAAAAGACACAATATTATGTTCTTGAGAATGGACATTCTCATTATGATCAGAATTATAAATGTTCTAATCCGGAACAGAAACATAATGATCAGAATTAGAATGTTCATGATCAGAAATAGAATGATCATTGTTGTTCTGAGAATAAACAGTACAATCATCATGCATACCAAAGTGTAAATCATCCAATGGAAAAGATGAAGTATCACAATTTGGTAAGACAAAATCAGAGGAAGATTTTAAATCCTAATGGAAAGGGAAAACAGATTCATTGAAAACAACATCTCTAGAGACAAAAACAGACTTAGTATTTAAATTGTATAATCTATAACCTTTTATGTTTTTAGGAAAACCTAGAAAAATACATTTTATGGCCCTAGGGTCCATTTTAGTTGTAGGCTTAGGTAAGCTAGAAGCATAGTACAAGCAACCGAAAATCATAAGATTATCAATATTTGGTAGCTTATTATAAAGCATCTCATAGGGTGTTTTATTTCCTAAGACAGGTGTAGGAGTTACATTAATCAAGAAACTAGCATGTAATATACAATCTATCAAAAAAACTAAAGGTAAACCAGCATGTAACCTCAAAGACCTAGCAACACTAAGCAAATGTTGATGTTTCCTTTCTACTACACTATTCTGATGTGGTGTATATGCACAAGATGTTGGATGAACAATACCCCT
The DNA here is from genome assembly GCA_958450335.1 of Hibiscus tridactylites. NCBI lineage: Eukaryota > Viridiplantae > Streptophyta > Magnoliopsida > Malvales > Malvaceae > Hibiscus > Hibiscus tridactylites. Next base: position 31,462,127 of record OY288280.1, on the reverse strand, counting down.
ACTTTTAAAAAAATCAGTCATTTTGAACTCCTGAGCATAATCAGATCTAATGCACTTAACTTTCTTAGAAAATCGAGTGTCAATAAAATTACAAAAATCAGTTATCAGACTTCTAACTTCAGATTTAATAATCATAAGGAAAATCCATACAAATCTGCTCATATCATTAATAATTGTCAAAAAATAACTATGACCACACAAGCTTTTGATTGGGAAAGGTCCCCAAACATCAATGTGTAAAATATCAAAAGTAGACAAAGAAACAGATGAACTTATAAGAAATGGTAATCTCCTATGTTTGGCTAAATGACATACATCACACTTAGAAACATCACCTAAAGGAATGTTACTATTTATTTTTGAAAAGAAAAACATCCTACGGTTAGATGGATGTCCTAGCCTAGCATGCTACGTATGCAAAGAGGTGGAAGGAGATGATACATCACAAACATCACCAGCAGAGCTAGCATAAGCAGAGTCCAACAGCTGATACAAGCCTTTGACAATCCTAGCTTTACCAATCATCTTCCAAGAGGGAACATCCTGTATCAAACAACAATCATTAGAAAAAATAGAAATACTTGAATCCAAAGTTAATTTACTAACTGAAATTAAATTAAATCCAAAGAATGGAATATGTGTAACGGGGTTTTTTCCGCAAATCATGTTCCCGCTACTTTTGAAAAAATGTTCAATTTGATAAAAAAAAGGGGGAATTTAAAAATTGGCTCGGGTTTCGGGAAAACAACCTTTAAAAGAAATCTTTTTCTCGGTTTGGAGTCGCCACCGGCCACTATGGTAGGCCAGACACCGTAAAAAAACAAAACCAGAGATTCGTTTGAAAGGGTTCGGGAGTTGGTTACGTGTGGGGTAGGGTTAGCGTCCCCATCGCGCCCGGAAATCGGTACCAAAACAATTGTTGCTCTTAATTGATGGAAATTATTCGAAATTTAAAAAGGATTTAATCAGTGGTTCTGGATTGAAAACCGGACTCTAAATATACGAGCTTTTCAAATAGGTGGTATCGAATTAATTTAGCATTTAATTAGAAAGGATGACGGTACACCGGACCAAAAACTAAACCGACATCATATAAGACTGACTGCCGTGTTAGTTTCGGGTTCGGATCCCGTACGTCACCTTTATGCATGATGCAAGCAGATAAATATGGTGTTATGGTCTTGTCTATTTTAATCTCGAATTTACCTTTAGACGATTCGAATTAATCCGAATATTCGCGGGACAACCAATAAGCTAGGTATGTCGACCCGAATACGCGAATTAATAGGTATCTCCGTTTCATAATTAAAATTCATTAACATACAAATTAAAATACTAAAAAAATCACATGCAATGACAATTAAAATGTATGTCACGAAAAGTATATTCGAACCACATGAAAGCAGATAACATACACTTATTAAAAATGCATACATCACATATCACAATATGACCAAAATAACATGCAATATAAATAAAATGCAAACAGACAGGGACCACAATTGTAATTAACCCATAAAAACAATTAAAACACGAAATAGGGGCTAAATTAAAAGGACGCGGAAAACCAGGGGGACCAAAACGGCGATTTTACCATCCGGAAACTGATTAAATCGGACCCAGGGACGAAATTAAAAAGATTCAAAAACGTGGAAGGACCCGGAATGGGATTTTGAAACACGGAGGCCCCTCACGCGTAAAAAGGGTGACGCGGAGGGGTTTAAGATGATAATAAACCATTTTAAAATTAAAAAAACATTATAAATAGAGATTAAAAAAAACTCACTTGACCCCTTTTCGTTTTAAAAAAACCTAACTTAAACCGAGAGCCTCCCTCTTCCTTGTTTCTTCTCCGGCAACGCCAAGGGGTTCCGGTCGCCGTTGCCGGCGCCGGAACCATAAAAAAAACAGTTTTTTAGCCTTCCGAAACCCCAAAACCCTTAAAAAACCTTTGTTTTGATGAAGGCCGAACCAAAAAACTTATTTTCCTTCCCTTTTCTTTCGATCGAAAACCCCAAAAAAAATAAAAAACCTTCTACCGGCGATCTACATTCACCGGCTCACCATGCATGGCCCGAAGAGGGTCACGAGGCTTGTCGCCAGCAACGAAAGACCGAAAACGGCAGATCCCGACTCGAAACGAAGGTTAAAAGCTTGACCTTTCACCCCTTTTTTTGTGAAACTGAAATGGAAAAGAGGGATACCTCTGAAACTGCCTTTTGCTTGTATTGCTTCTGAAAGTTTTGTTACAATTTCCTCTCTCTCTAAAGAAAACCTCTCATGCTCTCCCTATTTTTTTTATCCCCCCTAAAAATCCTCTCTGAAAAACAAGCCTCTAATGCTCTCTAAAATCCTTTCCGAAAATCCTCTGAAATCCTCCCTTTTTTCATTACATGCTTCGGCTTTTTATAGCCGGAAAATCGCAGTTTTTCCTATTTCTAAAATGCAAATAATTGCTGTAAATCTCTGTTGATTGCTGATGATTTGTACGATTTCTGCATTTCGGTTGTGATTTCTGTGATTTCTGATTTTTCTCTGATTTTTGGTTGCGATTTTGCTTCGTACGTTTCCGTTGCATCCATTTTGGCTCTGACATATTGTTTTCTTGTGTTGCATGTGACCCGTGAGGAGGAGAGGGGACCATGGGGAAGGCCGACCGGGCGACGTGGAGTGATCCGGACGGTCAGCAGAATTCGAAGAGGCTCGAACTCGCGCGCGTGAGGGAGCTGGGAAGCCGCGCGTGTGGGCGTGAGGGTTCTGGAATCCTCCTCGGTTCGATCTCAACCGCCCGATACGCTCTTTATCCGACGGCTGCGAGCGATGCGGCGCCCGTGAGCTGAGAGCCATCTAGGGTTTCCTCCATCAGGGACCATCTGAGCCGTTGATCCTCTCCTCGATCCAACGGTGACGCGGAGTGCGGCGCTAGGGCTAGGGGGCCTCATCTAGGGTTTCTTCGTCCTGGAGCAATCTGGACCGTTAGATCTGGATCCCAGATCTAACGGTGGGAAATGGGGGCGGCTGCAAGAAATCAGAAGTGGGCATTAGGGTTTCTGTTATTTAAGTTTGGGCCCGAATTGGGCTGTGCAAAGTGTTTAATTTTCTTAGGCTTTTTTATTATGTAATGTGGACTTTCAAATAATATATAAACATGGGTTTTTATTATATTAATATATTGGGCTTAGTTATTTAATGTTTTTGGGTTTTCAGATTTAATAATAATAATAATAATAATATGGTAAATAATATTAATAATAATATAAGTAATAGTAATAATAATATTAATAACAATAAGATCACTCTAATGTAATAGAAAATAGTAGATAATAATATGATAATAGTAAAGATAATAAGAAGGAACGATACTAATAATAATAAATAGTAATAATAGATAACAATAGTAAAATATGATGGTGAAATGGTGATGATAATATGTATATAATATTAATATATATATATATATATTGTTTTCTTTTTTCTTTTTTTAATTCCTTTTTTTTGTTTTTTTAACTATTAGTCACCACATAATTAAAGCCCATTAATAAAAGAAAAAAACGGGTTAAACACCCCGGACAAAATAGGTGATTACAGCTGCCCCCCTTTGCTTATACTTGTAGAACAAGGATAAAGCAAAGGCCATAAGCACCAATTTTGTCCGACTTCCCTGTTTGGATTCCAAGTCACCATGCACTTGAACTACTGGCGGTTCGGAAGTCAGTACGGGAAAATGCCCGAACGGATAGGCGAGTTCTATTCTCTGAGAGCCTGACCGCACAGGCGGGTTCCCTTCTCCAAGAGCCTGACCGGATAGGCGGGTTCCATTCTCCAAGGGCCTGATCGGGTAGGCGAGTTTCATTCTTCAAGAGCCTGATCGGATAGGCGGGTTCCATTCTCCAAGGGCCTGATCGGATAGGCGGGTTTCATTCTTCAAGAGCCTGATCGGATAGGCGGGTTCCATTCTCCAAGAGCCTGATCGGATAGGCGTGTTCCATTCTTTAAGAGCCTGACCGGATAGGCGGGTTCCATTCTCCAAGGGCCTGATCGGGTAGGTGGGTTTCATTCTTCAAGAGCCTTATCGGATAGGCGGGTTCCATTCTCCAAGGGCCTGATCGGATAGGCGGGTTTCATTCTTCAAGAGTCTGATCGGATAGGCGGGTTCCATTCTCCAAGGGCCTAATCGGATAGACGAGTTTCATTCTTTAAGAGCCTGAACGTACAGGCAGGTTCCCTTCTCCAAGAGCCTGAACGTGTAGGCGTGTTTCATTCTTTAAGAGCCTGACCGGATAGGCGGGTTCCATTCTCCAAGAGCCTGACCGGATAGGCGGGTTTCCTTTTACGGGGAAAGCTTTAAAATACCTGTCGAAAGTAGGTAAAAATGTATGATGATGTGAGTTAGCATGCCCCCTAATCCTAGGGATGTCTAACTACAAGTGATGCATGAATTGTGACATCGAAATGCTCGGATGCTTCTACTCTCCGAGTTTGTCAATCTCGACCTTCTTCTTGTCTCTTCTTCTTCTCAATTTCTTCGGGCTTCCTCACTTCTGCCAAATCTCGGTTTCTTGGTCTCTTTTTCTTCTCAATCTCTTTTTCCAAATCTTGGTCTATTCTCGTAACACTTCTCGTAGTGCACGTTTTCAAAGCATTGCCCCCTATTTAAACTGGGTGCTCAATCGTTCTCTCCGTCTTTACTGAATGTGACGAATTTTCTCTTTTCTTAATATCGAGGGAACACCTGCCCCCAAGTCTTTGAACTTTTCTCTTAAGCTCATTAAGGAGTGCTCGGACACTCCCACTCTTCAGATTGGTCAATCTCGACCCTCTTCTTCTTTTCTTTTTTCCTCAATTTCTTCGGGTTTTCTCATCTTTTCCAGATATCAGTCTTTTGGCCTCTTCTCAAAAGACGACTGCTGACTTTCACTGGTCAGACCGGTCATAACACTTCTCATAGTGCTTGCTCTCAAAACATTGCCCCCTACTCAATCTGGGTGCTCAACTATTCTCTTCGTCTTAACATGACGACTTTTCTCTTTTCTTAACAATAGGGGAAGCACATGCCCCCAAGTCTCTGAACTTTTTCTCTCGAGTTCATCAAGGTCCACTTCTCATCTTCTGAAGAAATCGAAGCATTCCGACAAAAATTCGCTTCAAGTCCTTGAACTGTAGTATGTAGTAACTGATTACAATCTTCACCATAGCCACTGACAAGCTGTCATTTGTATTCATGGCATTGCATTCTAGACTTTATCCCTGAAGCAAAGGGAAATTAATTTGTGTTCACAAAAAGATTTAGACTGCATCTTCTAATTTCAAAATAAGATGCGTTTTCGAAAACTAGATTTTCTTTTCAAATCATGGATATATCAAGCTAGATCAAATACCCTGAATATCAAGTGCACAAACGACACTGTTATGGCTTACCAATGATTGCCTCAAGCATCATGTGTCTAGGAGACCTCGAAAGCTGAGCTGATGTCTGAAAATGTGACATACTCTCCAAGTCATTTCGGTTTTTAATCAATTAAATTTATCTTCAATAGGCTTCGCCTTTATCAATTCTTTATAATTGTGGGGAAGTCAACTCATCACATTCCTTTGGCTCGAGAATAAAGATGGAGCATACAACGATACCCCGAGTTACTCGGCATTGTCACGATTTTACCATCACTCATGTAGCTAAAGTGGATGGTGCATAGCAACCTTATTGGTCTTTTGCTACAGCGGAGTGCCCAAAAATTAGATTTATCTTTAATAGGCTTCGCTTTTATCAATTCTTTATGATTGTGGGGAAGTCAACTCATCACATTCCTTTGGCTCGAGAATAAAGATGGAGCATACAACGATACCCCGAGTTACTCGGCATTGTCACGATTTTACCATCACTCATGTAGCTAAAGTGGATGGTGCATAGCAACCTTATTGGTCTTTTGCTACAGCGGAGTGCCAAAAATTCCACATTTGTATCCGAAAAATGCCTATTACCAGGCTTCGAACATTGTTAGGCTTAGTATTCTTGATTTTTTTTTTAGCACGAAAAACTTCCGGTTATTCTCCTGAAGGTCATAATTCTATGTGTGTTTGACCAAATTAACTTGGAGTGTAAGCCACATATTCATCATCTTCAAAGCTTTCGATTTCCACTAGACAAAGGCGGCTCGAAGTCAACCTTTGGGGTCAAGGTCAATGTCCCTTGTGCAATTGATATACGGGGACTCAACAGGCAAATATATACACACAAAATGAAAAGGAAATTGAAACGTAATGCATCCTTTCATTGAAATTAAAAAATGCAAACTTGGGCCCTTACAAAAATCTTTGCTACCTTCGGGCAAAGGGTAGCAAAGTGGATTCCACACATCACTTCTGGGAAAAATTAAAATGCAATGAAATGAAAGCAAACAAGCTTGGATGCATTAAACTTTTGATTAAATTGGCCGTCCATCCCACCCCTCAAACTTCCTCGAGGAACTCAACCTCCCGATTGTCCATTAACTCCTGGATCAACTGCTTAAATTCCGGGCAACTCTGAATCTCGTGCCCCGTAGTCTGATGGTACTCGCAGAAGGATTCAAGGCCATCACATGCCCCATTCGGGCTTTTCTCAACTAAACCAGCTGCGCACAACTGCTTGTATACCCAACTCAGGGGTGACTTGATCTCGGACACTTCCATTCTTGTCTTCTTCGCATCAACTTCTTCAAGAGCATTCACGCCTCGACCCCCGTGGTTCGGAAGCGGATTGGTCGTCACATTGGGCTTCTTCAACTCAAGGACCCCGTTGTTAATCATGTTTTGCACGAGCTTCTTGAATGCTAAGCAGTTCTCTATCGTGTGCCCCGGTACTTCGCCGTGGTACTCATAGTGTGCCTTCTCATCGTACCACGCAGGGTAAGGCGGCTGGAAGGGAGTAACATGATACGGACGAACCAGATCGGCCTCGTATAGGTGTTTGTATACCTCTTTATACGGTATAGGTAGAGGGGTGAAGGTCATTCTCTCTTGTTCCTTCCTGGGAGTCCTATTCTCTCTTCGGTTCGGGCCTTGCGCACTCCCGACCGCGGCTTGAGGTGCCGAGACTGTAAAGTGCTTAGAAGCCTCGTAAGTACCGACGCTGTTCACCTCGTGGTCCTTCTTCTTAAACTGTTTCCGGGTACTCTCTCCCCCGTCAATTCTGCCACTCTTGATGGCTGCCTCGATACGCTCACCGGTCATAACCATATCTGAGAAGTTACCGATGGGGTTGCTTATCATGCGGTCATAAAGGGTCCCTTTTGAGGTGTCGACAAACATAAGGGAAATCTCATTCTCACGGAGCGGGGGTTGGACCTGTGCCGCTACATCTCGCCAACGCTGGGCATACTCACGGATGCTCTCATTGGGCTTTTGTTCCAAACCTTGTAGCATGAGTCGGTTCGGAACCATGTCGGTTATATGCCTATACTGATCGGTGAAAGCCTTGGCCAAATCCTTCCATGACTTGATCTGAGCACGAGTCAACTGATTATACCACCTCACCGCGGGTCCTACTAAACTTCCTGAAAACAGTGAATTAGTAGCTTCTCGTTGTCGATGAAACCCGTCATCTTTCTACAGAACATGGTTATGTGAGCAGTAGGGCAAGTCGTCCCGTCAAATTTCTCAAATTCCGGTGTCTTGAACTTAGGCGGAATTGTCAGATCTGGAACCAAACTGAGGTCTCTGGCATTCATCCCGTATGCCCCCTCTTCTCCTTCTTTAGTTCGGAATTTCTCCTCGAGGTCTTTCCGGGTCTCTTCTAGTTGTTTTGAGAACTCGGCCTTCACCTTGTTTAAGTTCTCGATCTCATCCAAGTCCGGGACACTATCCCCGACATTCTCCGTATTAAAAATCAAACCCGTTGGAACATGGGTAGAGGCGCCCGCCTGATGCGATGTTGCCCCATCTCCTTGAGTAGCCGCTCCTTGTGAGGGCTTAGGGGTATTGGTAACAAAACCGGGAGAAAACGAGGGGTCTCCCTTATCCTGACTAGGGTTTCCGGCAGCACCCTTCCCTTTCAGATTTGCTTGCAACAGCTGAGATATCTCGTTCATCATATCTTGTTGGGACTTGATGATAGTGTCTCTTAATTCTTGCTGGGCTCGCTCTAACTGACCTCTCAAATCAGCTTCCAACTTAGCAAAACTCTCCTCCATTTGCTTCTTTTGACGGCGAGTAAAGTGTGGGTGCGGAATCTTCGATAGTCACGAATGCTGCCATAACTCCGAACAATTAATTCCAAGACTTAATGGTGTAATGCATGAAATGTGTATGCATAACTGAAACAAATGATTGAAGGCAAAAAATTAAACACAATCGAATGCAAGGAAACATTGATTCGACGAACATCCTCATTAAACAACTTTCCATAACGGAGATCAAATCTCGTCACAACGAGGTAAGAAAATAGATACGCAAGGTACGATTTTTTTCTATCCTTTTTTCCTCGTCCCTTTCCTTCAAATTAGGGTCTCGAAAACTCCGTTGCTATGGATTCTTTCTCCCATTGTGAAAGTTTTCAACTTAGACTGTTCTCGAATCAACAATTCGTATGAAAATGCGATGAGTATGCAAAAATAATCAAAATAAGACAAAAAGGCAACTGGGTTAGTAACACCAATAATGAATACTGAATAAAACAAGAAAAAGGAAACACATCAAAGCAAATTAACGATGCAAGACCTAGTAACATGAATTCTAATTCTGCGGTTATCCGCATGGCTCTAATCGGGGTGGGCTTCTTAAATTCTCACACATGAGGTTCGGTTCTAACAAGGGTACCCGAACCTATCTTATTACCTACTAAGGTAACAAGAACCCCAATTCTGGCCCATTACAAGCTTGCGAATTGGTTTCGGTTCGAGGGAAAGCACGACCTAGTGACGTGGAGGGCTGCTCACATGTCAAAGGCGTGGATTCCGGAAGTGAATTACCGACCCGTGGAGGGAGACTCACGTGGGTATGGGCGTTTCACTCCCACTTAAGGGACGAAGCTCGGGTATAGAGCTTAATGCGTGATGCAACACATGTCGGTGATTCCTTTAAAATTAAATGAAAAATTAATTCAAGACCACCAATTATCAAAGCTCGTGTACTTAAAGTCTTATTTTCAAAGAAGAACCATCTCGTTAAAGTCAAATTAAATTCCAAAAATTTCCATCATTAAAAGCAACAATTATTTCTTTGGCCTAACTCTCTTTTTGTTTTGAAAAACAAAATCGTCCCCAGCGGAGTCGCCAAGCTGTAACGGGGTTTTTTCCGCAAATCATGTTCCCGCTACTTTTGAAAAAATGTTCAATTTGATAAAAAAAAAGGGGAATTTAAAAATTGGCTCGGGTTTCGGGAAAACAACCTTTAAAAGAAATCTTTTTCTCGGTTTGGAGTCGCCACCGGCCACTATGGTAGGCCAGACACCGTAAAAAAACAAAACCAGAGATTCGTTTGAAAGGGTTCGGGAGTTGGTTACGTGTGGGGTAGGGTTAGCGTCCCCATCGCGCCCGGAAATCGGTACCAAAACAATTGTTGCTCTTAATTGATGGAAATTATTCGAAATTTAAAAAGGTTTAATCAGTGGTTCTGGATTGAAAACCGGACTCTAAATATACGAGCTTTTCAAATGGGTGGTATCGAATTAATTTAGCATTTAATTAGAAAGGATGACGGTACACCGGACCAAAAACTAAACCGACATCATATAAGACTGACTGCCGTGTTAGTTTCGGGTTCGGATCCCGTACGTCACCTTTATGCATGATGCAAGCAGATAAATATGGTGTTATGGTCTTGTCTATTTTAATCTCGAATTTACCTTTAGACGATTCGAATTAATCCGAATATTCGCGGGACAACCAATAAGCTAGGTATGTCGACCCGAATACGCGAATTAATAGGTATCTCCGTTTCATAATTAAAATTCATTAACATACAAATTAAAATACTAAAAAAATCACATGCAATGACAATTAAAATGTATGTCACGAAAAGTATATTCGAACCACATGAAAGCAGATAACATACACTTATTAAAAATGCATACATCACATATCACAATATGACCAAAATAACATGCAATATAAATAAAATGCAAACAGACAGGGACCGCAATTGTAATTAACCCATAAAAACAATTAAAACACGAAATAGGGGCTAAATTAAAAGGACGCGGAAAACCAGGGGGACCAAAACGGCGATTTTACCATCCGGAAACTGATTAAATCGGACCCAGGGACGAAATTAAAAAGATTCAAAAACGTGGAAGGACCCGGAATGGGATTTTGAAACACGGAGGCCCCTCACGCGTAAAAAGGGTGACGCGGAGGGGTTTAAGATGATAATAAACCATTTAAAAATTAAAAAAACATTATAAATAGAGATTAAAAAAAACTCACTTGACCCCTTTTCGTTTTAAAAAAACCTAACTTAAACCGAGAGCCTCCCTCTTCCTTGTTTCTTCTCCGGCAACGCCAAGGGGTTCCGGTCGCCGTTGCCGGCGCCGGAACCATAAAAAAAACAGTTTTTTAGCCTTCCGAAACCCCAAAACCCTTAAAAAACCTTTGTTTTGATGAAGGCCGAACCAAAAAACTTATTTTCCTTCCCTTTTCTTTCGATCGAAAACCCCAAAAAAAATAAAAAACCTTCTACCGGCGATCTACGTTCACCGGCTCACCATGCATGGCCCGAAGAGGGTCACGAGGCTTGTCGCCAGCAACGAAAGACCGAAAACGGCAGATCCCGACTCGAAACGAAGGTTAAAAGCTTGACCTTTCACCCCTTTTTTTTGTGAAACTAAAATGGAAAAGAGGGATACCTCTGAAACTGCCTTTTGCTTGTATTGCTTCTGAAAGTTTTGTTACAATTTCCTCTCTCTCTAAAGAAAACCTCTCATGCTCTCCCTATTTTTTTTATCCCCCCTAAAAATCCTCTCTGAAAAACAAGCCTCTAATGCTCTCTAAAATCCTTTCCGAAAATCCTCTGAAATCCTCCCTTTTTTCATTACATGCTTCGGCTTTTTATAGCCGGAAAATCGCAGTTTTTCCTATTTCTAAAATGCAAATAATTGCTGTAAATCTCTGTTGATTGCTGATGATTTGTACGATTTCTGCATTTCGGTTGTGATTTCTGTGATTTCTGATTTTTCTCTGATTTTTGGTTGCGATTTTGCTTCGTACGTTTCCGTTGCATCCATTTTGGCTCTGACATATTGTTTTCTTGTGTTGCATGTGACCCGTGAGGAGGAGAGGGGACCATGGGGAAGGCCGACCGGGCGACGTGGAGTGATCCGAACGGTCAGCAGAATTCGAAGAGGCTCGAACTCGCGCGCGTGAGGGAGCTGGGAAGCCGCGCGTGTGGGCGTGAGGGTTCTGGAATCCTCCTCGGTTCGATCTCAGCCGCCCGATACGCTCTTTATCCGACGGCTGCGAGCGATGCGGCGCCCGTGAGCTGAGAGCCATCTAGGGTTTCCTCCATCAGGGACCATCTGAGCCGTTGATCCTCTCCTCGATCCAACGGTGACGCGGAGTGCGACGCTAGGGCTAAGGGGCCTCATCTAGGGTTTCTTCGTCCTGGAGCAATCTGGACCGTTAGATCTGGATCCCAGATCTAACGGTGGGAAATGGGGGCGGCTGCAAGAAATCAGAAGTGGGCATTAGGGTTTCTGTTATTTAAGTTTGGGCCCGAATTGGGCTGTGCAAAGTGTTTAATTTTCTTAGGCTTTTTTATTATGTAATGTGGACTTTCAAATAATATATAAACATGGGTTTTTATTATATTAATATATTGGGCTTAGTTATTTAATGTTTTTGGGTTTTCAGATTTAATAATAATAATAATAATAATATGGTAAATAATATTAATAATAATATAAGTAATAGTAATAATAATATTAATAACAATAAGATCACTCTAATGTAATAGAAAATAGTAGATAATAATATGATAATAGTAAAGATAATAAGAAGGAACGATACTAATAATAATAAATAGTAATAATAGATAACAATAGTAAAATATGATGGTGAAATGGTGATGATAATATGTATATAATATTAATATATATATATATATATTGTTTTCTTTTTTCTTTTTTTAATTCCTTTTTTTTTGTTTTTTTAACTATTAGTCACCACATAATTAAAGCCCATTAATAAAAGAAAAAAACAGGTTAAACACCCCGGACAAAATAGGTGATTACAATATGCAAAACATCTTTTAAAACCAAACCATTTTTTAGATGAATTATACATATATGTAAGACTTGCACTAAATAACCATTTGGTAATTGCATAAACTTATCTTTAATTACACTATATGAAACAAACAAATTCAAATTATTGCTAATATGATCTGTTGCTCCTGTGTTGAGTTGTGTGGGGCTCGATTCGTTCAACCGATAAGGCTCACCAAGTGGTGGAGAGGTGGATTTTTGGGTGGAAGGGTTGTGGAAGCTAAAATGTAAATTGACACAATGAATTATAGTGGTTCAACCTTCTAACCAAGGTCTACATCCACTACCTTAGCTCCCCACTAAGGATTTCTCAATCCATCCACTATTGATTCGTCCCCTTTTCTAGGCTTAGGAGGTAACCCTTACACACAATCAAGCTTTCTACCCAAAGCCTTGATTGAAACCCTCTCTTACAAAGAGATACAAGAAGCAAACTTAAAAACCTCTAATAGGTGTTTGTTTGCACAATTAAGCACTCACCCAAAACCTAAAACACTTGAGCAAATTTGACAATTTTGGCTCACTAGTGTTTGTCTATACAAGAATTGACAAATTAAGCACTAAGACAATATTTGATCATTTGTTGTTTGACAATATGAGCATTAGACTTTACTTGATGCTTGGAGGTCCCTTTTATACTCCCAAATGAGTTTGTAACCGTTACTAGCCGTTGGGATCAAATTGGAGTCGTTGAGGACTTTAATTTCCACCATAAATGCAGTTCTGCAGCTCCCCGTTTCGAAACGCTCGAACCCATTTCGAAACGCTCTTTAAGTAGAAAGAGATGTTGCAGTCTGTCAGGGCACCCGTTTCGGAACACCCCTGGCCGTTTCGGAACACGTATCGAAACGCTATGGACTCGTATCGAAACACCCTGCATTTAAATGTTAGTTGGGAAATAGACGTTGGGGTTTATGACCGTTGTGGTTAATGCCACGTTGTAACGCCCCGGTTTTGGGCTTAGGAGTTTTGGGCGTTGACCGGTTGGTCAAAGTGCTGTTCGAATCTAAAGAGGTGAAATTAGGAAAGCCTAGTTCGGGTTGCATTAAAAATATGGGAAAATGTTCTAAAATCATCTTTTAATATAATTAAGTGAACTGTGAAATCAATTTTGGAAAATGAGTTTTGGAAGTGTGACATTTTGGCTAGTGACCAAAATGTAATTTTCGAAAGTTTGGTGACTGTTTTATAAAGGGTTGAAACTTTGAATCTTTAAGGAGCTATTTACCCAAAGGGAGTTTCTCCAGATTTTTCTAAGATATTTTAAGACTAAATTCTGATTTTAAATGATATTAAAAGTGGAGGGAAAGCCATTTGGCTATTTTGGATACTTTTGCAACTAACTTTTCTCAATTTTCTTTCTCTCATTTTCTCTCAACCCAAACACTTTCTCTCCAGAGAATTTGATCTGATTTTCTCACCTAAATCCCTCCTTTCAACTCTCTTTTGATTCCTAATCAACATATCTTCAAAACCTCTTCAATTGCTAATTGATTCAACAAGGTTTTTGATTCCAAAAAGAGGAGAAACTCAAGTTTGGAGGTAAGAACGTCCTTCTCCTCTAAACTATCAGTTCTTTACTGAAATTCCTAAGTTTTCAATCCTTAATTGAAGTTTTATTAAAGGTTTTTAAGTGGTGAAATGGATCTTGGCTTATAATGCAAGATTTGGTGATTTTTGATGATTTTCGTTAGATCTGATTAATCTGTGGTTTGAGATGTGTTTTTGATGTTAAATGAACTCTAAATTGATAAGGAATTGAGTTTTGATTAATGCAATCCCGGATAGATTGAGTTTCCTAAGTTTAGCTTGTGTTTCAAGGTTGTTTTTGAGGTGATCTTGTGGATCTGATGTTGCTGGAGGTATAAGGATGTTAATAGGTTGTTTTTAGATGTTATATGATGTTAAAGGATGTGTGGTTTTGCTGGTTTATGGCTGGGCTTTGTTTAGAAGTGGTTTGGATGCATTTTCGGTTGTGTTTGGTGGCCGAAAATGGAGGTTGGATGAGAGCAGCGAGTTTAGGTGCTTTCATTGAAGCAATTAATGCATGATGATGCATTAATCTTCTGCTTTGATGTGTTGAAACAGGGGAGGCATCTTTGGATCCAAGAGTTGTCGATCCGGAAGCTTGATTTGGTGCTTTGGCTTGAAGCAAAGTGGAGTCGGTGAGTGCGTTTGTGAAAATTGGGTTTTCGGCTTTGAAACCAATGTCTTGGGAGCTTAGTTTAAGTCTAAACAACTTTGCTAAGCTCAAGTGTAAGTTTTCGGAATTACTCTCTAGTGGTGGACATGATTTTGTTGTGATGCAAGTGGTTTATTGCATGTTTTAATTACTGTTTTGAAAGCATGTTCTAGCATGGTATTTGCTGATGTTTTAAGCCATATGTTGAAGGAAACTCTAGGTAAGAGTTCCTTGATTTTGTACATTGATTAAATGTGGTTTGATGCTTTTAAATGCATGATGAATATGGCTTGGTTTAATGCTTTAAAACAGTGGATTAAATGTTGAAAATGATGTTTATTGGCAAGTGATGTTTTAAAAAGGTTAAGGTCACTAAGGTGGTTAAAAGTCCTTGAGTGAGCCTTGTTATTTAAGAACATCAAGGTGGTTAAAAGTCCTTGGATGGTTCTTGTTGCGGACACTAAGGTGGTTAAAAGTCCTTAGGTGATCCTTTCCATGGTGTTTAAAAGTCCATGGGGCCATGGTGTTTAAAAGTCCATGGGTCCAAGGTGTTTAAAAGTCCTTGGGGTGAATCAAGCTATGGACACAAAGGTGGTTAAAAGTCCTTGTGTGGTCCTCATTCATGGTGTTTAAAAGTCCATGGCCAAGGTGTTTAAAAGTCCTTGGGGCCAAGGTGTTTAAAAGTCCTTGGGAAGTTGATGAACTTGTTTTAAAGAAATGGAATCTATCACTTGAGCTAATATGACATGTTTTATGTTGAAGCATGAGATGCTTGTTTTAAGTATGCTTTTGAGCATGTGCAAAGGTTGATTTTAAGCATGATTTGTAAATGTTTTTAAATGCATTATTGAATGGTTTTTAAGAGCATACCTCACTAAGCTTTTGCTTACGCTCTCTTTCGTTTTCTTAATTCAATAATGCAGAACATTAAGGAACCTTGAGGGCAGCAAGGAGGGCAAGTAATCAAGTACAAGTAGAGCTCAATGTATGGAAGATTTTGTTAGTACATTTTAGCTTTTGGTAATTTGGCAATGGGGGACCAATGTGTATGTTTTGGGAGGTGTTTGGAACTCCCTAAGTATGTTGAATGATGATAAGAATGCTGGTTTTTGTATTGGATCATTACATGCTTGTTTTGGAAGTTTTGTGCTTGAATAGCTAGCTTGTGTAGAAAGCATGCCTATAGAATTGGGGCTTTTTGCGTATGATGTTGTTTTGATGATTTGATGATGCTTATAAGTCTTATATATGTTGAATTGCATGCTGGTAAAGTTTGGTAGCATTTGGAGCATGTTTGAATGATCAATTGCATGTTTTAGAATGCATTTTGCTGCAATCTGTGCAGGGCGTTTCGGAACAGTGTGCACCGTTTCGAAACGGGTGCCTTGAATGAACCCAGGCGTCCGAAACGGTAGGCACCATTTCGAAACGGTTTGGCCTCTGCCAGCCCGTGTTCCGGAACCCGTTGCGGAATGGCCCGTGTTTCGAAACGGGGTCTACCTGTTTCGGAACGGTCGACCGTTGGGGGCTGACATTGGCAGTTATATGTTTTGAATTGTTTGCGTTTTAGTCCTAAAACTTGTTTGTGCAATTGTATGAGTATGGGAAGTCGTTTTGAGCTGAAATTTCACAGGGAAGCATAAAACCTGACTAATTTCAAGTTGGTAACTTTAATTTGGGTTAAGTCGTTTTAATTATCAGAAATTACAATTTGGTCCCTAAAGTTGTAATTTGTTCAATTGGGTCCCTGTTTGATCTCTGATGTTTGTGATCTTTGAATATGATGTTTGTGTGATCACAATTAGGACTAATGTGCATCTAGACAAGATTAAAAAGTAAAAAAAAGGGTCGTTAATCAAGGTTGACTTTTGGGTTGACTTTGGTTTTCCCCGTGTGACTTTCTTAATTCGGGTCAACCGTCTAGGCCGGGTTAAGGGGGTTACATTTGGTGGTATCAGAGCTGAGTTCTCGAGTAATTGGGAATGAATGTATGCATGATTGAAGTATGTTTGTCTTGTATGCTTATTGATTGAAAGCATGTTCAGCGGCTTGAGATGTTGATGCAATTGAGTTGTATGCTGTGATGTAGCATGTTGAGGGTACCCATTGCCAAACAAAAGCTAATGAAATGATGTTGATTTTGAATGAAATTGAGCTTGAATACTTGGATTGCTTACCTTGCTGGGCCTTACTTGTTTTATTTGCATTGTGATTGCATGGTAAAAGTATGGCACCACATAGAGAGTTACGAGGTAGTGTGCGAGCTACGGCTCCTAATGAGAACGAGAATGAAGAGAACACGGGTAGTGCGGTGTTACCCCCTCCTCCGCCTGGTGGTGGTGCTGGAGGTGAGAGAGCTGAAGCTGCAGCTGGTGCTGGAGCTGCTGGACCAGAGGTTGGTCAGGGGCAAGCTATGCCTGATATGTCTATGCTGGTACAAGCTATTGCGGGTGCTTTTCGAGCAGCAGTAGCTGGAGCTCAAGGAGCTGGGCATCAGGGAGATGCTGGAGTTAGACTACCTTTGGAGCGTCTGCGCAGTCTTGGTGGGACTGAGTTCAGGGGTATGTCTGCTGAGAGTTCTGAAGCTTGGCTAGAGAGTACCAAGCGTATCTTGGGTTAGATGAGCTGCACGGATGTGCAAAAGTTGGGATGTGTTGTGTCCTTGCTGCAGGACGATTCGTATACGTGGTGGACGACCACCATAGCTGGGATGGCTGAAGCTGATGTTACTTGGACATTCTTCCAGAATGTGTTCAAGCGGAGATATCTGGGAGTGAGATATCTTGATGAGAAAAAGCGTGAATTCATGTCTCTTACCCAAGGGGGCATGAGTGTGGCTGAGTATGAAGTGCAGTTTGTGCGACTCAGTCAGTATGCACCGGAGCTGATACCTGATGAGCGAGCAAGGTGCGAGAGGTTCCGTTATGGTCTTGTGACGGACGTGAAAATGTATGTGCTGGCCACTGAATATGATGATTTTGATGTGTTGGTGGGCCGAGCCAAGGACATTGAGATGAACTTGGGTTTATCTGCGAGAGGTGCTGGAGCAAGTTCTGGCAAGAGAGCTGCTGAGTTTAGTTCCGGAGGTGGACGGAACAAGAGGGGACGTGATCAGAAGTATCAGTCCTCAGCCAAGAGAGGTGGTGGTGCACCTGCTAGAGGAGGTAATGCTAGAGCTGATCCGAGTGCTTGCTGGATCTGTGGTTCTCGTGGTCACATGAAGCGCGACTGTCCTCGTGCTGTGAGGGAGGTGCAAGCTCCTGTTGCGGCAGCTGGTAATGGATGCTGGAATTGTGGTTCTGTAGACCATTTGAGGCGAGATTGTCCGAGGTTGGCTGGTGGCCAAGAGCGTGCTCCTGTTGTTGCTGCACCGCAGAGAGGTCGTGGGCGCGGCCGTGGTAATTTTCAGAGGAGAGAGGAAGGTGGTCGTGGAGTAGCCCATGTTGTGGCTATTCAGCCTGAAGGTGGAGGCCAAGCTAGGGTGTATGCTCAGCGTGAGGGAAGGAATGATGCAGATGTGATTGCAGGTACCTTTACTTTGCAATCCTTGTTATTGCTTTCTTTGATTGATTCTGGATCTACGCATTCATACATTTTGCGTGAGCATGCTGAATTGCTTGGTTTGCCTGTTGAGTCTTTGGATGTTGGTGTTCGTGTCACTAGTTCTTTTGGTGAAACTGTTGTGACTCGAAAGCTTTATAGAAGGTGTCCCTTGGTTGTTCAAGAGCATGTTTTCCATGTTGATCTTATGGAGTTGCCCTTTTATGGTTTTGATGTGATCCTTGGTATGGATTGGCTTGCTGAGCATCGTGCTGTGGTAGATTGTGAAAATAAGCGAGTTTCGCTTAGGCTTGCGGATGATTATGAAGTTATTGTGGTTGGTGAGAATGTGAAGTTTCTTGCCAATGTGGTGTCTACCTTGGAGGCGAGTAGGATGCTGAGGCAAGGTTGCGAAGCTTATCTAGCTTTTGTGATGAATCCTAGCTCTAAGGAGTTGAGGGTGCAAGATATCAGAGTTGTGAAGGAGTTTCCTGGTGTTTTTCCTGAGGAGTTGCCTGGTTTACCTCCTAATCGCGAGCTGGAGTTTGGAATTGAGCTGTATGAGAATACAACTCCTGTGTCCATTACTCCCTATAGAATGGCACCTAAGGAGCTGAAGGAGCTGAATACGCAGTTGCAAGAGCTGCTAGATCGTGGTTTTATCCGACCGAGTGTGTCACCTTGGGGTGCACCAGTCTTGTTTGTGAAGAAGAAAGATGGCACTATGAGGATGTGCATTGATTACCGTCAGCTGAACAAGTTGACTATCAAGAATCGGTATCCTTTGTCGAGGATTGATGATCTCTTTGATCAATTTCGGGGAGCTGATGTGTTCTCTAAGATTGACTTGAGGTCAGGGTATTATCAGTTGAAGGTGAAAGATGTGGATGTGCCTAAGACAGCTTTCAGGACAAGGTATGGGCATTATGAGTTCCTTGTGATGCCGTTTGGTTTGACAAATGCTCCTGCTGCTTTCATGGACATGATGAATCGTGTGTTTCATGAATACCTGGACAAGTTCGTTGTGGTGTTCATTGATGATATCCTCGTGTACTCGCGTACTGAGGAGGAGCACGAAGAGCATTTGAGGGTTGTTTTGCAAGCTTTGTTGGAGAATCAGCTTTATGCTAAGCTGAGCAAGTGTGAGTTCTGGCTTAAGGAGGTGGTGTTTCTTGGGCATGTGGTCTCAGCTGAGGGGATTCGTGTTGATCCTCAGAAGATTGAGGCGGTGATGAATTGGAAAGTTCCTAAGTCTGTTCATGAGATCCGTAGTTTCCTTGGTTTGGCAGGATACTACCGAAGGTTTGTGGATGGTTTTTCCAAGATTGCTGCTCCTTTGACGAAGCTGTTGCAAAAGGATGTTAAGTATGAGTGGACAGAAGCGAGACAGCAGGCTTTTGAGAAGCTTAAGGCGGCTTTGACGCAAGCTCCTATCTTGATTCAGCCTGAATCAGGGAAAGAGTTTGTGGTCTATAGTGATGCATCCTATGTTGGTTTGGGATGTGTGCTGATGCAAGAGGGTAAGGTTGTGGCTTATGCATCGCGGCAGTTGAAAGTGCATGAGCGCAACTATCCTACGCATGATATTGAGCTGGCTGCAGTGGTTTTTGCTCTGAAGATCTGGAGACATTATCTGTATGGTGAGAAGTGTACTGTGTACACGGATCACAAGAGTTTGAGGTATCTGATGTCTCAGAAGGAGTTGAATCTTAGGCAGCGGCGTTGGTTGGAGTTGCTCAAGGATTATGATCTGACGATTGAGTATCATCCTGGTAAAGCTAATGTTGTTGCGGATGCCTTGAGTAGGAAGGTAGCTGTTGAGCTGAGGGCTATGTTTGCTAGCTTGAGCATATCGCGAGATGGTGGTCTTATTGCTGAGTTGCAAGTGAAACCATCGTTGGTTCAGTTGATCAAGGAAAAGCAGTTGCTGGATGATTCCTTGGTGTCTCATGTTCAGGATATCGCGGAGGGTAGACCTTCGGATTTCTGCTTTAATGAGGATGGTGTGATGTGTTTTGGGAGTCGGATAGTAGTGCCTGCTGATATTGAGTTGAGGCGTGCTATTCTGACTGAAGGTCATAGTAGTCCTTTTGCTATGCACCCTGGTAGTACTAAGATGTATCGTGATCTTCGTGATGAGTACTATTGGGTGGGTTTGAAGAAGGATGTTGCAGAGTTTAAGAGCAAGTGTTTGGTGTGTCAGCGAGTCAAGGCTGAACATCAGGTTCCTTCTGGTTTGTTGCAACCGTTGAAAATCCCTGAATGGAAGTGGGAGAGGGTTACCATGGATTTTGTATCTGGTTTACCTTTGTCTTCATCAAAGAAGAATTCTGTTTGGGTGATTGTGGATCGTCTGACGAAGTGTGCGCATTTCTTGCCTGTGCATACTACGTTTTCTTTGGATAGGCTGGCAGAGCTGTACATTGCTGAGATTGTGAGGCTGCATGGTGTGCCTAAGTCGATTGTGTCGGATAGGGATCCGAGGTTCACATCGCGTTTTTGGCAGTGTTTGCATCAAGCTCTGGGTACAAGGTTGCATTTCAGTACATCCTATCATCCTCAGTCGGATGGTCAGTCTGAGCGGGTTATCCAGATCTTGGAGGATATGTTGAGGTGCTGTGTGATTGAGTTCCAAGGTTCTTGGGAGAAGCATCTGCCTTTGGTTGAGTTCGCTTATAACAATAGTTATCAGGCGAGTATATAGATGGCACCTTATGAGGCTCTGTATGGGAGGAAGTGTAGAACTCCTCTTTGTTGGGCTGAAACTGGTCAAAAGTTGGTTTCGATGCCGAATTTGTTGAAAGGGACCACCGAGAAGGTGAAGCTCATTTGTGAGCGGTTGAAGGCTGCCTCTGATCGGCAAAAGTCTTACGCGGATTTGAAGCGTAAGGAGATAGAGTATACGGTGGGTGACCGTGTGTTCTTGAAGGTTTCGCCTTGGAAGAAGGTGATGAGGTTTGGCCGGAAGGGTAAGTTGAGCCCTCGGTACATTGGACCATATGAGGTGGTTGAGCGTGTAGGTCCTGTTGCGTATCGGTTGAGGTTACCTCAGGAGTTGGAGAAGATTCATGATGTGTTCCATGTTTCTATGCTCCGGAAGTATAGATCTGATCCTTCGCATGTGATGCCTGTGGAGGAAGTGGTTTTGAATCCGGATTTGACCTATGATGAGGAACCGGTGAAGGTTCTAGATTCGGATAGCAAGGTTCTTCGTGGCAAGACCATTGAATTGGTGAAGGTGCTGTGGAAGCATCGAGGTGTTGAGGAAGCCACGTGGGAGCGGAAGGAAGACATGCTGAAGCAGTTTCCTTATCTCTTTCCTTCAGGTAAATTTCGAGGACGAAATTTCTTAAGGGGGGAGAGTTGTAACGCCCCAGTTTTGGGCTTAGGAGTTTTGGGCGTTGACCGGTTGGTCAAAGTGCTGTTCGAATCTAAAGAGGTGAAATTAGGAAAGCCTAGTTCGGGTTGCATTAAAAATATGGAAAAATGTTCTAAAATCATCTTTTAATATAATTAAGTGAACTGTGAAATCAATTTTGGAAAATGAGTTTTGGAAGTGTGACATTTTGGCTAGTGACCAAAATGTAATTTTCGAAAGTTTGGTGACTGTTTTATAAATGGTTGAAACTTTGAATCTTTAAGGAGCTATTTACCCAAAGGGAGTTTCTCCAGATTTTTCTAAGATATTTTAAGACTAAATTCTGATTTTAAATGATATTAAAAGTGGAGGGAAAGCCATTTGGCTATTTTGGATATTTTTGCAACTAACTTTTCTCAATTTTCTTTCTCTCATTTTCTCTCAACCCAAACACTTTCTCTCCAGAGAATTTGATCTGATTTTCTCACCTAAATCCCTCCTTTCAACTCTCTTTTGATTCCTAATCAACATATCTTCAAAACCTCTTCAATTGCTAATTGATTCAACAAGGTTTTTGATTCCAAAAAGAGGAGAAACTCAAGTTTGGAGGTAAGAACGTCCTTCTCCTCTAAACTATCAGTTCTTTACTGAAATTCCTAAGTTTTCAATCCTTAATTGAAGTTTTATTAAAGGTTTTTAAGTGGTGAAATGGATCTTGGCTTATAATGCAAGATTTGGTGATTTTTGATGATTTTCGTTAGATCTGATTAATCTGTGGTTTGAGATGTGTTTTTGATGTTAAATGAACTCTAAATTGATAAGGAATTGAGTTTTGATTAATGCAATCCCGGATAGGTTGAGTTTCCTAAGTTTAGCTTGTGTTTCAAGGTTGTTTTTGAGGTGATCTTGTGGATCTGATGTTGCTGGAGGTATAAGGATGTTAATAGGTTGTTTTTAGATGTTATATGATGTTAAAGGATGTGTTGTTTTGCTGGTTTATGGCTGGGCTTTGTTTAGAAGTGGTTTGGATGCATTTTCGGTTGTGTTTGGTGGCCGAAAATGGAGGTTGGATGAGAGCAGCGAGTTTAGGTGCTTTCATTGAAGCAATTAATGCATGATGATGCATTAATCCTCTGCTTTGATGTGTTGAAACAGGGGAGGCATCTTTGGATCCAAGAGTTGTTGATCCGGAAGCTTGATTTGGTGCTTTGGCTTGAAGCAAAGTGGAATCGGTGAGTGCGTTTGTGAAAATTGTGTTTTCGGCTTTGAAACCAATGTCTTGGGAGCTTAGTTTAAGTCTAAACAACTTTGCTAAGCTCAAGTGTAAGTTTTCGGAATTACTCTCTAGTGGTGGCCATGATTTTGTTGTGATGCAAGTGGTTTATTGCATGTTTTAATTACTGTTTTGAAAGCATGTTCTAGCATGGTATTTGCTGATGTTTTAAGCCATATGTTGAAAGAAACTCTAGGTAAGAGTTCCTTGATTTTGTACATTGATTAAATGTGGTTTGATGCTTTTAAATGCATGATGAATATGGCTTGGTTTAATGCTTTAAAACAGTGGATTAAATGTTGAAAATGATGTTTATTGGCAAGTGATGTTTTAAAAAGGTTAAGGTCACTAAGGTGGTTAAAAGTCCTTGAGTGAGCCTTGTTATTTAAGAACATCAAGGTGGTTAAAAGTCCTTGGATGGTTCTTGTTGCGGACACTAAGGTGGTTAAAAGTCCTTAGGTGATCCTTTCCATGGTGTTTAAAAGTCCATGGGGCCATGGTGTTTAAAAGTCCATGGGGCCAAGGTGTTTAAAAGTCCTTGGGGCCAAGGTGTTTAAAAGTCCTTGGGGTGAATCAAGCTATGGACACAAAGGTGGTTAAAAGTCCTTGTGTGGTCCTCATTCATGGTGTTTAAAAGTCCATGGCCAAGGTGTTTAAAAGTCCTTGGGGCCAAGGTGTTTAAAAGTCCTTGGGAAGTTGATGAACTTGTTTTAAAGAAATCGAATCTATCACTTGAGCTAATATGACATGTTTTATGTTGAAGCATGAGATGCTTGTTTTAAGTATGCTTTTGAGCATGTGCAAAGGTTGATTTTAAGCATGATTTGTAAATGTTTTTAAATGCATTATTGAATGGTTTTTAAGAGCATACCTCACTAAGCTTTTGCTTACGCTCTCTTTCGTTTTCTTAATTCAATAATGCAGAACATTAAGGAACCTTGAGGGCAGCAAGGAGGGCAAGCAATCAAGTACAAGTAGAGCTCAATGTATGGAAGATTTTGTTAGTACATTTTAGCTTTTGGTAATTTGGCAATGGGGGACCAATGTGTATGTTTTGCGAGGTGTTTGGAACTCCCTAAGTATGTTGAATGATGATAAGAATGCTGGTTTTTGTATTGGATCATTACATGCTTGTTTTGGAAGTTTTGTGCTTGAATAGCTAGCTTGTGTAGGAAGCATGCCTATAGAATTGGGGCTTTTTGCGTATGATGTTGTTTTGATGATTTGATGATGCTTATAAGTCTTATATATGTTGAATTGCATGCTGGTAAAGTTTGGTAGCATTTGGAGCATGTTTGAATGATCAATTGCATGTTTTAGAATGCATTTTGCTGCAATCTGTGCAGGGCGTTTCAGAACAGTGTGCACCGTTTCGGAACGGGTGCCTTGAATGAACCCAGGCGTCCGAAACGGTAGGCACCGTTTCGAAACGGTTTGGCCTCTGCCAGCCCGTGTTCCGGAACCCGTTGCGGAACGGCCCGTGTTTCGAAACGGGGTCTACCTGTTTCGGAACGGTCGACCGTTGGGGGCTGACATTGGCAGTTATATGTTTTGAATTGTTTGCGTTTTAGTCCTAAAACTTGTTTGTGCAATTGTATGAGTATGGGAAGTCGTTTTGAGCTGAAATTTCACAGGGAAGCATGAAACCCGACTAATTTTAAGTTGGTAACTTTAATTTGGGTTAAGTCCTTTTAATTATCAAAAATTACAATTTGGTCCCTAAAGTTGTAATTTGTTCAATTGGGTCACTGTTTGATCTCTGATGTTTGTGATCTTTGAATATGATGTTTGTGTGATCACAATTAGGACTAATGTGCATCTAGACAAGATTAAAAAGTAAAAAAAAAAGGTCGTTAATCAAGGTTGACTTTCGGGTTGACTTTGGTTTTCCCCGTGTGACTTTCTTAATTCGGGTCAACCGTCTAGGCCGGGTTAAGGGGGTTACACACGTAGGCGTATCGAAACGGCAGAGCCCGTTTCGAAACGCTGGGCAAAATCCTCATCCAGGGAAAGCCTGTTTCGATACAAGTATCGAAACGTTTTTGCTACTGGAATCCCTTGTTTCGAAACACCTTAGGGCGTTTCAAAACGCCTGGACGGTTTTGTGAAGTTTGGCTTTGAAAAACATGTTAAACCCTTTTAAGGACTTCCCTAAACATAATTTCAAGTTGTTTGGACTTTGGAAATGTTTTAAATACTTTTTAAATCAGTCCAAAACATTTTTCAATTATTATATCAAAACATTAGTTCTACAATCATCCCCTTTTTGATATAATAAAACTCACTTGAAAAATTGTTTGGGATTCTCCCCCTTTAACTTTAAAAAATGTGAATAAGAGATTGAAGATATGAAATCAAATAAAGCTCCCCCTTATTCATTTGAAAATTCAAATTTTCAAACCATTTCTCCCCCTTTTTGTTATATAAAAAAGAATTAAAACATTAAGTTCAAAATAACAATAGAGGTAAAAATTGACAAAAATAAGAGTTTGGTTTTAAAATGGCTCCCCCTTACTCAAAGCATCATCAAAATGTTAGTCCAACATATATGATCATCTAGTTGAATAAAATAAAAATAAAACAAATAAATGCAAAAACAACTAGATTTTTACCAACACTTGAACCCAAAGGGAGGATGTGAAGCCTTCCTTCTTCAAGTGTTCTTTCTTGTGTGCATGGAGCTCCCCCTTAATGTTTGACTTGTTGAACATCTCCATCACACCTTGCAAAAGACAATCAAGTAATTTTTGGTATCCAAATTGCTTTGGATCCATGAACATTAGTGGCACAAATTTTAGTTCCCTTAGGAATCCATTTTTCAATTTTATCCTTTTTAATTGAAGTGGTTAGTCCTTTTGGGACCCAAACACTTCTAAAACATTTTCCTTTTACAAATATAGGGGCACTAGATTGTCTTACATAAAAATTTGATTTTCCAAAATTGTTTTTCTTTTCAAGCTCTTTGGAAATCAAATCCTTTTCTTCTTAAACTTTTTGAAGCAAATTTTGTAAATCAAAACATTTCAATTCAAACTCTTCGAGTTTTGCTTCAAGTTCAAGTTTGGTTTTAGAAATCAAATCATTTTGAATTTTCAACTTTGAAATCAATTTATTGTTTTAAAAATGTGATTTTTAAACTCTAAAACCAAATCATCATAGGCATCTTGTAATTCATCAAAAGAATAAGAAGTTGAAGTAGATGAATTAGAAGTTACCCTTGATTCTTCATCGATGGCCATAAGACAAAGGTTGGCTTGTTCATCGTCGGTGGAGTCCTCATCACTCCAAGTAGCCACATGTGCCTTCTTCTTATGGCTTGAAGTGCTTGCCCTCTCCTTTCTCTTGGGTTCTCGTTCAAGCTCTCTCAAGGATTTCTTCATGAACGGGGCACACTTCTTGAAGAGATGAACTATCTCTTCATCTTCATCCTCCTCTTCACTTGAGTAGACATGATGACAAGTGGAGGATTTGAGAGCCATGGCACTTGCATTGATGCCAAGCCCTTTGATTTTCTTCTCTCCCATAGCTCTAATTTCTTCCCTCTTTTTCTCATCTTCTTTATTCTTCTTCATGATTTGACGAGTAAGGAGTGACCCCATGAGTTCATCAAGCTTCAAGGTCTTCAAATTTTTGGCTTCGATGATGGCGGTCCTCTTTGAGTCCCAAGACTCGGGAAGTGAGTATATGAGCTTTCGAACAAGCTTTTCCTCCAGGATGGCTTCTCCATAGCCTTTCAGACCATTGGTGATAGTGGAGAACCTATCAAACATCTTCTCGATGTTCTCTTTCGGATCCATTTTGAAGTTCTCATACTCTAAGGTTAGAAGCCCAATCTTGGTCTCCTTGACTTCATCGGTTCCCTCGTATGTGACTTCAAGCTTGTCCCATACCTCTTTGGCACTCTCACAAGAAGACATCTTCTCATAGATGGTTGGGCCAAAAGCACAAAATAAGATGTGCAAGGCTTTGCAATTAAGCTCCATCTTCTTGCGATCGTAGGCACTCCACTCCGCTTTACTTATTTGAGGCACGAACGGACCATCTTCAACTATATCCCATAGCTTGTAATCTCTTGATTTGATGAAGAACTTCATCTTTGTCTTCCAATGGGCATAGTGGGTTCTGTCAAAGAATGGCAGTTTGTCGATTGATTGTGCCATTTGAGCCGGTTGATGAAATAGTGATCGAGCTTGCCGGATCTTCTCAATAGGATGTGAATCCCCTTCGATTGAGTCAAGATCTGATACCAATTGTTGAGTTGTGTGGGGCTCGATTCGTTCAACCGATAAGGCTCACCAAGTGGTGGAGAGGTGGATTTTTGGGTGGAAGGGTTGTGGAAGCTAAAATGTAAATTGACACAATGAATTATAGTGGTTCAACCTTCTAACCAAGGTCTACATCCACTACCTTAGCTCCCCACTAAGGATTTCTCAATCAATACACTATTGATTCGTCCCCTTTTCTAGGCTTAGGAGGTAACCCTTACACACAATCAAGCTTTCTACCCAAAGCCTTGATTGAAACACTCTCTTACAAAGAGATACAAGAAGCAAACTTAAAACCCTATAATAGGTGTTTGTTTGCACAATTAAGCACTCACCCAAAACCTAAAACACTTGAGCAAATTTGACAATTTTGGCTCACTAGTGTTTGTCTATACAAGAATTGACAAATTAAGCACTAAGACAATATTTGATCATTTTTTGTTTGACAATATGAGCATTAGCCTTTACTTGATGCTTGAAGGTCCCTTTTATACTCCCAAATGAGTTTGTAGCCGTTACTAGCCGTTGGGATCAAATTGGAGCCGTTGAGGACTTTAATTCCCACCGTAAATGCAGTTCTGTAGCTCCCCGTTTCGAAACGCTCGAACCCGTTTCGAAACGCTCTTTAAGTAGAAAGAGTTGTTGAAGTCTGTCAGGGCACCCGTTTCGGAACACCCCCTGGCCTTTTCGGAACACGTATCGAAACGCTATGGACCCGTATCGAAACGCCCTGCATTTAAATGTTAGTTGGGAAATAGCCGTTGGGGTTTATGACTGTTGTGGTCAATGCCACGTAGGCGTATCGAAACGGCAGAGCCCGTTTCGAAACGCTGGGCAAAATCCTCATCCAGTGAAAGCCCGTTTCTATACAAGTATCGAAACGTTTTTGCTACTGGAATCCCTTGTTTCGAAACACCTTAGGGCGTTTCGAAACGCCTTGACGGTTTTGTGAAGTTTGGCTTTGAAAAACATGTTAAACCCTTTTAAGGACTTCCCTAAACTTAATTTCAAGTTGTTTGGACTTTGAAAATGTTTTAAATACTTTTTAAATCAGTCCAAAACATTTTTCAATTATTATATCAAAACATTAGTTCTACATCCTGAATCAATGATCCAAGAGGAACAAATAGATGAGGAACATGATAGAATAGTACCTGAATCACCATTTGGAGCAGGTGCAAAAAGCAAAATCAGATGATAAAGCATTCACATTCGACTGAGTTGCAGAATTAGGACAATAAAAAACTTTCTAATGAAGAAGAGACATTAAGCGCTCATATTGTTCTTTAGTAAAAGATATAAGGTTGCCCTTAGACTTAGAAATATCATACTTAGCCACATCAGATTGAATTAAAGAATCGACAACATGAAGATTGGCAGAAGGACATTCACGAACAAGATTGGCTTTACTAACCACAGTAGACCTGGACTTGTACCCTGGAGGATAATCATGCTTCTTATAGCATTTCTCTACAAAATGACCAAGAAGGCCACAAAAGGTACATAAGGGTTTTCGATCGGCAGTATTAGGAAAAGAAGATTTCTTTTGGAACCTATTTGTATTCCTATCAATAGCTAACACATTAGAATCACAAGAATTAGTATTAATAGACCTTTCATGCTGAATAATAATCGAAAATATTTCATGAATTTCTGGAAACAGTTTAATCAAAAGAATCTGAGATTTGAGAATGGAAAAGGAATCATTAAGACCTCTAAAAAATCTTAGAATAAAATCTTGTTTTCTAAATTTAACAGCATCGCACGAACATGAAGATAAAGGCATCAACACACATAATTCGTCCCAAATGACCTTTAATTGAGTGTAAAAGGTTGTGACATAGTTGATACCTTGAGTAAGAGAAAAGAATTCTTGCTGTAAATCAGAGACCGGAATGAGATCTCCTTGGCTGAATCGATCACGCAAATCAGCCCAGAGTTCATAGGCGGTGTCGAACCAAAGGACAAATTGTGCAATCTCGGGACTAATCGCGTGTTGGAGTCAGGAAAGAACGAGGTTATTACATTTAACCCACGCGAAATAACTTGCATCATCTTCGTGCGGCTCCTTCAACGACCCATTGACAAACTGAAATTTGTTCTTGGATATCAATGTCATGCGCATCGAACGAGACCAAGAATGGTAATTGCTTCCATTAAGCAAAACAAAGGTTAGAACGAGAGAGGGATTTTCATTGGGATGTATATAAAATTCATCCGAAGGGTCAAGAAGACGAAATCGGGAAGAAGAATCAGAGGAACGTGTATCGAAAGACTCAACTGATACCATGTTGAACTTCTGAATCTAGGGTTTGTTGAGTTTGGGAATGGGGAAAACGAGAAGTTTCTTGGAGAAGAAAAGAAGACTGTATATTTTATTCATTAACCAAAATAATAGCAAAAAACAGTGAGTTTTTACAAAGGTCACTTAATATCTAATAACAAATAAAATAACTAAATTATGTTAATCACTGTCATTATTTGGTGCGTTTCTTTTTTATTTCAATCATTATTATTTTCCATTGTCTGCAACTGCAACGAGTAGTAGGCGGCAAAAACAGAGACTTTGCAGCTATATATGTAAATCAAATAATGAAGCTAAAGAGAGAGAAAAAAATTACTGAATCGATCTTAGTAAAAAAAAAAAAACTTTTCAGCTATATGTGTAAATAGAAGTATTGGGGAGTTACATGGTGTTGTGAATGAGGGTGAATGGTTTGTTTTGCACAAATGATGATCGGAAGGGGAGGAGGATCGAGGGATTTAGTGAAATGGAGATGAAGATGGGATATTTTAGGTATTTTAGTATATTTAATTTATTTTAAAATTTAAATAAAATAAAAAATAGCATGACGCGTTTTGATTGGTTAAGACAAAAAATTTAACAGTAGGGGTAATATGGGTAATGTTGAAAACATTAGGGGTAAAAGTTGTCAAAATAAACTTTAGGGGTTAAGTTGAGAAAATAGGTAAAGTTTAGGGAAAGTGTATTAAGCCTAAATAATTTAATAAATTTAAAATATAAAGATAGTTTACCCTAAAAATATAAAACATAAAATATACAAAATGTCTGTATAAAATAAGCTCAAGGCCAATAACTTTAAGGAAAATTATATGCACCAGTGAAGGGAAAGTAAAAGTTTTTACAAATGCCTTATTTCAGGGTTTAGGAGTTTAGGTTTAGTGTTTAGAATTTAAGGTTTAAAACTAAAATTTAAGATTTATATGTTAAAGTCTCATTGAAATTTTGGACATATGCAAGATAAGCGATCGCACAGATCTCAAGAAAAGAGGGACCCAAATGAGTTGAATTAACTGTTTATAGGGAAACAAAATATTTTGGTTTAATAAAATATAAGAAAATAAAATATATATTTTTTACTTAGATAAAAATATCTTTTAAAAATATATTTATTATATTTTGGTTTACCTCTTGACACTCGCGGCGTGAGGATTAGTCACTTCTATCGGCGGTGGATACCTTGGCTCAAACAAAAAAAAATATAAGAAAAAATGACTTTAAAGAAACCCCCTTAATATATTTTTTACTTAGATAAAAATATCTTTTAAAAAATTCTTATATATTTTTGAAATTATAAATTAGAGGTCGTAAGGGCCCCGTAAACCTTTAAACTGCCCCTGTAAAGCCTAAATCTCTAACCATATTACCCTAACTTCTAAACTCTAAACTCTTAAATCTTAAACCCTAAATTCTAATGATTTAAACCTAAACCCATAAACCTTAAACTACATTTTTAATCCCTAAAACTAAAATGCTTGTAAAAACTTTTTATTTTCACCTTCGATGCATGGAATATTTTACTAATTTTAAAGATGATGAGCTATACCAATTTTTTTTACTTAAACTACCCTTGATAAATATATGTATATATTGATTTTCGCACCGTCAGAAAATAATAAATAAAAAAATTAAATTATCTTCTAAGTTGAGTAGTTTATTGAAATCGTACAATTTCTGCATGTGATATTGAGACTCCCCAGATATATATGTATGTATATGAGGTCAAAGTAATCCAGGATTGGTTGTGAATTAATTATATATAGAGAGAATGATATGTTGTTTAATGAGGATTTTAATCTCACGAGATTCACATAAGCAAACTAATAAGGAATCAATGTTGTGTTAGATAAAGAAGATTGAGATGGCAAAAAGGAATGGATTCAAGGACTTAGTGTTACCGAGCATGGCCATGGTTGCTGTCGAGTTTTCCAATGTAATCATAAGCATTCTAGTGAAAGCTGCTTCTTTGAAAGGGATGAGCTTCTTCGTCTACACTGCCTACTGTTATATATTAGGCTCCTTTGTTTTCCTCCTCTTGGCCCTCCTCTTGAGGTCATTCAGATCAAAATTCTATCGAATCATAAGTTAACACTAACATGTCTTCTTCTGTTCTGTGTTTATCTGATGTTTTTGGCTTGCAGGAAATCAGTGCTCCCTCCATTGAAGTTCCCTCTTTTTTCAAGGATTTTTCTTCTTGCACTTCTGGGGTATGGACTATGGACTCTTTCTTCTTCTTTCTTGTTCCTTTCAAGCTCAGCCCTACAAATCTGTTTACTTTAATCTTTTGGAGACAGGTTTTCAGCTCAAATACTTGTATGCAAAGCCTTGGAACTTAGTTCCCCAACTCTTGCTTCAGCCAATACCAATCTCATGCCAGCTTTTACCTTCATACTTGCTGTCTTCTTCAGGTTTTTTATTGTTTCATGTGTTGTGATCTTTATGTGCTTGTGATAAGTCCCCTGAGACCCTCTTTTCGCACATGCAAGGATGGAAAAAGTAGTTAGAAGTTCAAACTTTATTTCAAATATTTTCAAGTCGAGTTGTTTTCTAGTTTCTATTCAAATTTAATTGTAAATATTTATAATGTCATAGTACTAATTAATTATAATTTAAATAACTTTCTATAACCATATACGATATACATATATATATTTCTTCATATTTCTTTCATATGCAATATAAATCTATGAGACATAGTTGAAGGACACAACTCGAACTTAAAAACTAATT
This sequence comes from Hibiscus tridactylites, assembly GCA_958450335.1. Taxonomy (NCBI): domain Eukaryota; kingdom Viridiplantae; phylum Streptophyta; class Magnoliopsida; order Malvales; family Malvaceae; genus Hibiscus; species Hibiscus tridactylites. The sequence continues at coordinate 31,430,242 of OY288280.1, read as the reverse complement.
CACTAATTACTCTCTTCTTTAACCAATAGCAATATCATGCCAGCTTTTAACTTTATACTTGTTGTCTTCAGGTTTTTGATTGTGTTCATGATTCTCATGCCATGACTGTTTCATGTTTTATGATATTTATGTGCTTGAGATAAGTCCCTTGAGACCCTTTCTTACCCTTCTTTTGCACATGCAAGGATGGAAAAAGTAGCATTTAGAAGTTCAAGTACACAAGCTAAAATCATTGGCACCATAGCATCAATATTTGGTGCATTTGTGATTGTTTTCTATAAGGGCCCCAAAGTTATTTCCCCCTCCTTCTCATCATCGCCGTCGTCGTCTGCTTTACTTCAAAGCCCCTCAGTGTTTATGTCATATGAATCAAATTGGATCATTGGTGGCCTCCTACTAGCTATTTCAACTCTTCTTGTTTCATTTGTGTACATTATCCAGGTAAGAATTATGTTGCCAAGTTTTACAGATATGTGAATCTAATATGTTTTATGTAAAACTGATGATGGATTTTATTGCAAATTACAGTCTCAAATAATGAAGATGTACCCAGAAGAGATTACTGTAAATTTCTTTTACAACTTGTTTGGGACCCTTATATCTCTACCAATAGGCTTACTTGCTGAGCCAAACTTGAGTTGCTGGAAACTAAGTTCTAGTTTAGCTGCTGTTGTTGTCTTTTACTCGGTAAGACTTCAAGTTATCCATCGGAATGTAGTACAAGTGTCGGATATGAGAATGTATCTGATACCTGTATGTTATATTTTTCTATGTTTCTTTTCATATATTTGGAGGATCTTTCAGAACTGTATCTCTATATCCATGTGTACATGAGTGTCGAACATGAACAGTTCAAGAAAATTAAGACTTTGAGAAACATAGATAGCTACGTTAGAACTATGTTGCTCCGACTCTTTAAGAAAAAGGAAAATAAATTGCGTTAGAAACTTGTGTTTCATTTCATGCATATGCTGACATGGTATGCGATAATGAACAGAATTCGTAAGTGACTTTTTTGTGCTCTTTATATGTCTCAGCAATAATTTTATATCACGTGTATTAATGATTTTTTTCTTTTGTTTTATTGATAATACATGTGGCATAAAATTATTAGTGGAGCATATAAAGAAACACAGAAACGGGACATACGAATTATATTCATGCGATAATACCTTGAAAGAATTCTCCAAACGTATGTGAAAACATAAAGGGTTAATTTCTAAATTGATCCTAAACTTCAAAATGTTTCAAGTGAATCGTCAAACAAAGGCATTAGTCTAATTAGGTCCTTTATTCAGTTTAACCCTCAGCTTTTGTGTAAAATGGCAACTCCAATATGACATGTTTAGAAATAATCTAAGTTGACCTTTAACGTCAACAACTGATGGCTAAACTTACGAAATAATCTGATTGGTATGATACTTTAATTTGATTCGAATGTAACTTTGTGGTTGTTCCTTACTTGTTTAGGGACTTTTTGGGCTGTCCTTTGTATGTCTCGTACACATGTGGGGGGTACGCTTGAAAGGGCCTGTATTTGTTACAAGTTTCAAGCCAATTCAAATCGTCATTGCCCTTGTTATGAGTGCTATATTCTTTGGCGAATCAGTATTTCTTGGAAGGTACTACTCTTTTTTCTGTTTAACTCATGTATTTTTTTTTACATCCGAATGTGATTTTGTTGTTGTTTTTTATTTTAAATTGACCCACAAACTTTTAAACGATCCAATTTTCTCTACAAATTATCAGTATAAACTTAATATTTTTGCAGTGTGATTGGATCCCTATTTTTATGTACGGGTCTGTATTGCGTGTTGTGGGGGAAAGCAAAAGAGGAACAAGAGATGAAAGACGATGAATCTGGCTTAAGCACCATCAATGGGAGGATCCCTCTACTGCAAAACCAACTTAGTTGAAGAAATGTAGCTGTTTCACCATGGTTCAATGCTTCATGCTACATGGTTACTTTGAACGTTGGAGTAGTTCTTAAGCCGAAGCGAATAAATCGAATTTAAAGTTTATCATTTGTTATTGTAGCTAAATAGAGTGATTTGATTGTAACTAAAAAATTACGATTCGTTTTATTTTCAACGGTAGAGTTACCTGTTTTTTTTTTTGCAATTGATTGATTGATTGAGTGATATCTTTGCTAGGATAACCACATATCAAGTTGTCTGTTTTAATCTAATTTAAAGCATTATGTCAAATCAGTACATTTGTCTATATGACATTGTTGTGTTAGCGTGTACTATTACGTAGGTTTGTCATTCTCAAGTTAGCACATTTATCTATTTGACACTACTCTGTCAAGTCAGCACATTATTGGCCTAAAATGAAACGATAATGATTAAAGTTGTAGAGATATTACTTTTGATATAACTAAAAATGAAAAATATTTTTGGATTTAAACTAATTTGTAAAAATATTTCAAAAGTTCACTAACTTGAAAAACATGTTTGAAAAGTTTGCAAAAAGTTTTTGACATGTTTAAATGCTTTTAAAATAGCCCAAGTGTCAAAAATAGACTTTGAGTATCGATACCTTTGGCATCGATAATGTAACACTCTAAAAAAGAGAAGAAATTGTATAAAAAAAGAGTTGCAAATGTGGGGCTTTGAACCCACAACCTCACCACTTCTTTAACCCATATGTGTTTAACCACTAAGTCAAGTGCCCATTTCTATCAAAGGTTTGCATGCATTAATATTTGAGTTAAGTTTGAGAAGTCTATTGAATAAAGTTTAATAACACATCTGACCCCTCACCTACCTCATTCAATTCTCTGCTCGGGCATCCTCTCTCTCTCTCTCTCTCTCTCTCTCTCTCTCTTTCGTTGGCTCTACTCCGATCACCGTCACTGATGCTCCGTGTCTGCCACCGCCATCGCTTATGTGTTGGCCGACGTGTCCCGATCAAAACCCCTCTAACCACACGCCGAATTGCCATGCCAATCTTCGGAAAATTGTGGGTGAAGGTTCGTCGAACCTTGGTCAATAACCTCTTCGTTCATAGTTGATTACGGCCGCCCCAATCATCGGTGTGAGTCACTGCCCTCACCATCGTACTCGTGGTGTTAAGCCGACCAAAACCCGACCCTTCAATCGAACGCCCGCCGTCATTTCGAAGGTCATCAGAAACTTGTGGAAACCGGACGGTTTTCCTTTGTCGTCGTGATTTCAGCCACTCTAAGCCTCGGTAAGTTTTTGAAACACGTATGATGTTTGTTGTTGCGTCGAGATCTACCGTCCTATGGTGTTTTCGACCATTTTGAGTGGCTCGTGACCGCCATATGCCGTCGAAAACGATTTCTGACAGCCACAACTTTATCTTTCAACCTGAACCAACGACCGGTTAAGTCGGTTCGACCTTGAATTGAGCCGGTTGGGCTAGCCTAATATGGCTTAATGGCATATAAGCCAAGCCCAAATCCGTTCGGCCCAGCCTAGAGTCTGGCCCGTTTGATCCGAGCCCAAGTTTGAGACTGACCCAAGTTCGACCCGAACCTAACGCCTGACTCGTCAACCCGTTGACCGAGTCAACTTAGTGAGTCAACTCGTCCGAATCGACTCAATGAGTCAACCCAAAAAGTCAGCGTGACGCCAGCGTTGACCTGACCCTAACGTTGGCGTTGACTTTGACCACTGACTCAGCATGATGCCAACGTTGACTTTGACCCAAAAGTTAAATTTTTCGAAAAGTCACATTTTATGTTTTTCGAATTCCTGAGTCCGTTTTTGAAGCTTGTTTTGCAAAATTCTGACTCGAAAGCCTCCGAATCTTACTTTAAACCCGAGAGTGCATAAGTTAAATATTCAGTATATGAGCAATGTAAATGAGGACTGATTAAGGGTATTGTTTTATTGAAGGTATCCATGTATCTTCGTATTCGAAATGTTGGAACATCGAATTCGGGTTCGAGTGCAATCGAATGAGGTATCATGAATCGACCAATGCATCTCGGAGTTAAGGTAATACATTACTACCTCTTGTATGCTTTATGAATATGTTGGTATTCGGTAAATTACGCATGGTTATAATTTAGTGTACTTGCAACTCTGCTTAAGTTTATTGTTCACGCAATAAAATAATGGTAATCTGGATATGATCGAACTATTCGAAAGAGAAGTTTAATAGACTAAAAGGCCCTTAAGTTTAGTAAGTGATTAACAAGGCAATTATCTCATGATCTACTTAACAGTGCTAAAAGAATTGATATAGGAAATATTTCATGAATAAATGATGATAATGCCCTTGAGATGTAAGAATGACTAAAATACCCATGACAATGGAAGATATCTAAATTTACGCTAGGTTTAGGAAATAAACCGATTCATCTGAAAACCTCGCCTTGCTCGGAAAGTTAGGGTAACAAAGCTTAAACCTTCCAATTTGTAAAGTACTTGGAATTTCTTGAATTATGAATAAGTCTCTGAAGGCAAGTCTACAGAAAACCATCCGTAAGTCTGGGTTAGTTATTATGGTGCAAAGATTTAACGGGTTGAAATAACTAAAAGGATCTTAAAGTATTAATAAGGTTGAATTGATCAAAATGATTTTAATGACCAAAATGACTGAAATACCCTCAGGTGTTAAACGCCAAACTATCCAAAATGATAAATTTACCCTCGAGATCGGTGATGAACGAAAAGACCGAAAGACTAAGAATAAGTGAACCACCTTCGAGCACCGAAGTGTCTAAAATATCTCTAAATACTAAAATGACCTAAAGATACCTTTGAGACTTGGAAGAATACCATACGAAGGCATATTCGTTTATTTGGGGGAAAGTACATAGTTAACCGTAAGAGTAACATGTTCAAGGTACATTCGATGCTACGATTTGAGTTCAAGTGCAATGCACGTGTTCAAATACTCGGAAATTACTACATGAATTGATGTTCGAATTTTCGTAGCTCGTTCAGTGGTTGATTGTGAAGGTGCCTTGCTTTGTCCTGCAATGAAGTCTATTTTGAGAAATAAATACTTATGACATATCTATCCGATTGAGGAGTAAGCAATGTTTTGATGGGTTACGATTAATTCAAAAGGATTCGGAAACCTGATGAGCAACTAGAATTCCTGAATCATGTGAATAACTGTTTATACCTTGTTGGTCTAAATTACCAATTTACCCTTGAAGGTTAAAATGACCATAATACCCTCGTAGGATGTAACGTTTGATTTTGCTCACGATATATCTGAAATCCCAATGACCTCGATGCTTCAACTTCCGATATTGATTCGATCCGTCTTATCGAACTCCCCTATTCGTAGGGACCTCATTCTAAAATCAGTCCAAAATTGTCAAATGTCATCTTTCTGATATCTATCAAGTACCTCTGAGAAATGAATTGGGTCATAAAGCGCGTACCATGTATTTGTAAATACTTTCTATTCTAAACCAAGACCATATGCTTAAAATTAAAAGTATAACATTGTTATACGAAAGGAAAGCAATTCCCTAGTTTCTGACATCTAATATGAAAAATATATCTGATATATGACATTGAATACGAAATAATAATAAAATAAATTTTACATCTGTCTTCTGGTATAAAAATAGATATGATATCTATTTTTTGTAATATTGTCTTCTGAATATAAACTGAAATCATTTGGGGTATATTATCTGGGATATGAATCTTCTGTAGGCTCAGCGCTGGTAAGTTCTTCTGGACCTAAGCTCCTACGCCCAATAAGCCTAGGGTAAGCCTTTCTGTAAGCTCATACGCCCAATGGGCCTATGGTAAGCCTTTCTGTAAGCTCCTACGCCCGACGGGCATATGGTAAGTCTTTTTGGATACTATTCTGGTTTCTGTATATTGGCGTATGGTTTGAGGATAGTTAAATAAATTAATAAAACTTTATGACCTCTTCTGAAAGATACCCTACTAAATTAATTTATCAAAGTTGAAATCTCAGTAAACCTACAATTCGCGCCTAATGAACCACTCTAAACTCCTTGATTCAACTTCTGAAATCTGAATCTCTTTTGAATCTCCGGCTTTAGATTCATCTCTTAAGGCTCGGGTGATCAAATAAAGAACAACTCGGTTACCTTCGGAAGTAGTGCTCCACTGAAATATCGAATCGTAATTTAAGCTTATCGTTGCCCAGTTCATCGTGATAGTGTTAAGCTTGCCATATACCTACTTGTGCTTTTAGCATCCCTTGGTAGTTTGTATTACTGAGCTTTCCGAAGCTCACGGTGTTTTTACCATCATAGGTTAGAAGATCGACCATGTCGCAGTTTTCAACGTCGGTATGAGAGTTTCTTCGGCTTGCTCGCGGAGTATGGTATCTATGTAATTAGGAGGCATGTATGTCACATCTTGATTTACATTCGTGTCTGAAACTTGTTTTAGCAATTTGTATCATAGTTTCTATTTTGTAGTCTGAATGTTTTCTGGAATTTTATTTTAATTCAAAACATGATTTATGATTTTAAATGGTTTAACAATTTGTTTATTTGAAACTTTAACGTGGGTCGCTCCGGTGACCCTAATGTGACTTCTTAGGATTCGTATTAACGCATAGGCGGGTCTAGGAGGTTACGGATAATTAGTTAGTCGTACCGGTACGCATTTTCTTCGCACCGATACGCCCTTAATCCCCAAGCTTTCAATTTTTTAGTAGCTAATCACCGTACATGTACAGGCTTAGCCGTATCGATACTAGGTATCGTGTACCGGTACCTAGTGTAATAAATGCCCAACAGCTCTTTCTATTTAATGAAGATATCGGTACCAAAGGTCGTGTATCGATACTAACGAGCCCAAAATTATATTTATGACTGGAATTAAAGTCTCTAACGACTCTAATCAAACCCTAACGTCTAGTAACGGTAAAAAACTCCTTAGAGGGTTTAAAGCAAGCTTCAAGCAGTCATGGAACACTAAGAAACACATTGTCAACATTCTTTGTATCGAGAAATTGTTTTAGAGCTTAAATTGTCAAATTCCTTGTAGAAACACTAGTGAGCCAAATTGTTATTTGTTACTAGGGGCGGATCCAGGAATTTAAGTTTGGTGGTTTACCTATTTATCCTATTTAAATGTTTAAGGTTTCGGATCCCTCCAGACAATCAATTTGACTACAATGGACTAAATAAGCATAAAAATGCATTTTGTTAAAGAAATCTCTCTACTTGAAAAAAAGAATTAAAAAAGTAATTACAATCCCCAATTGATAAAAGTGACAAGAAATTTGAATTGATAAACGGATGAGTAGTGAATCAACTATTTTTTTCTTGTCCAATAGAACGTTTAAAGAGATAAATGTGATATCGTGAAAGTTCTTCTGAGTTTCAAAGACAAAGGTTATCAAAAGTTTGAGCATTTGAAGATTGACCCAAATGTAATTTTTGTAGCAATATTTTTTAAGTATGAAGGGTGACCCAAATGTAACATTACCCATAATTGAGTGACATTAATGTAACCTTACCCATATTTGACTGACTCAAATGTAATTTTTAAAAATTGAATGACCCAAATATAACATTACCCATAATTGAGTGACCTCCTTTATAGTTTATCCAAAAAATTAATGGTAGGTCACATGACCCACCAAGTACTTACATGCATCCGCCCCTTTGTTACATTTGCTCAAGTGTTAGGATTTTGGGTGAGAGCTAAATTGTGCAATCTCTTTGCCTTGTGAGGTTTTCCTAGTTTGCTAAATTTGTATTCTCTTGAGAAGGTGTGTTCTCAAAGCTTTGGGGTATAAGCTTTAACGGTTGTAAAGGTTATCTCCTTGAGCCTAGAAAAATGAAAGACAAATTATTGAATTTGTGAAAAATCCTAGTGTGGATAGCTAAGGTAGTGTAGGTAGACTTGGTTTAAAAGTCGAACCACTGTAAATCATTGTGCAAATTTTTAATTTTCGATTACTTCGACCACAATCACTCAAAGGTCAATTCACCCCCTCTTGGCGAATCTGGTTGATCTATTCGAGCCCAATAGTTGATATTAGAGCGAGATCTCTATCATCGGATTAACATCCTAGAGTCGATCCTCGAAGAGCTCAAGTCATTTCAACATCAATTGAAGCAATGTCATACACTTCTAGTGCTTATTACATTGAAGACTCTCAATCCATTTTAAGGTCACCATACTTCAATGAGGGTAAATTACCCATATTGAAAGAATAGGATGAGATTATTCATCAAATCAAATGATTATCTCCTTTGGAATGTAGTAATGGATGGGTCATTTATTCAATAAAGAGAGTAGAAGACCGACTCGTCGAGAAAGAAAGACAATAATGGACCGATAAATATCGGAAGAAGTTGCAACTCAATGATAAAGCTAACACTTCTTGTTTTGTGCTCCTAGACCCGATGAGTATGCCAAAACGTCTTCTTGCTCGAGTGCCAAGGATATTTGGGACAAGCTTGAAATCACTCAAGAAAGAATCAATGAAATAAAGGCGACCAAGATCGGTCTTCTCAACCTTGAGTACGAAAACTTCAAGCTAGCATCAAGAAATGAAATAATCATGAATCTCGAGTAACTGGCCAAGCCACAAAAGTGGCTAAAGTGGTGATAAATCATGTAAGTAAAATGGGCCTATAGAAAGTCCACCTATTCCCAATCTCCAGTAAAAGTAAAAAAAAAAAATCCATTTATAATCTTCTGCCAGTTGGATTAATGGATCGTCCAATCGGAAATGATAATAAAATGCACAAGTTGTTAGAAGGAATTCAAATATGCATATACACATTGTATACTACTTAATTAACTTATTTCCTCTTTGAGGAAGGAAGAAAATTAAAGAACTTGCGGAAAACATCAATGATATGTCTGATCGATTCTTCACCATTGTGAATGGACTTAAAGGCTTTGATGAAGTGATTCCGAAAGACAAGCTTGACCGGAAGTTGATTACTCACTTTCTGAATCATGAGATTCTAAAAAGACCGTCATTATCGAATAAAAAAACTCAAAACGTTCAAGCTTGACGAGCTCATTGGTTCTTGGCTTACCCATGAATTGATGTCAAAGGGGAGATAAGAAGAGAAGATGAAGAATGTTGCATTCAAGACCTCCTCAAGCATTCAAGAAGAATCAAGTGAAGATGAGAGTGAAGATGAGGATGAAAATGAAGAGATAGCCAAACTCTTCAAGAAGTTCAAAAGATTCATAAAGTGTCAAAAGGAATAATCAAGGCATGAATCGAAAACAAAGAGGGATCCATCATATGCTTCGACTGCAAGAAACCGCGACACCTAAACTGAATCTTTAAATGCTAAAAATATGGTGCTTATAAAAACTTTTAAACAAATTGGTTTTTATTGATTTTGATTAAACCAATCAATTCTTACACAGATTCGAATCCAAATTTGATTCAACCCCACTTAAATATACAAAGTTAACAACTCAAACTTAACAATGATGTGAACCCAAAATGATTCAAAGCAGAAATGAATAAAACTTAAAAGACATATGGTAAAAAATAGCCCCCAACGTTTCACCTTTTGGTCATTTTAGCCCTATCTTTTTTTGTGCAAACAACCACATAACGTTTCATTTTTCGTTCAAATTTCACCCTTCTTAGATGAAAACTGTTAGTCAACTAACAGTCAACGCCTGAGGTTGACATGGCATGTCTGCAAGGCATGAGGTGATGTCCTGGCACTTTGTTGTTGTGGCGATTGGTTAAAAAATATTTTCTTTTAAAAAATAAATAATTAATTTTTTAAATTTTTAAAAATGCCACATCAGCAAAAATGCAACGTGACAGTGTCACATCATCTCCTCATGCCCTGCAGACATGTCACGCCAGCCTCAGGCGTTTGACCATTAGTTGACTAACAATTTTCATCCAACAAGGGTGAAATTTGAACGAAAAATGAAACGTTAGGTGGTTGTTTGCAAAAAAAAAGATATGGCTAAAATGACGAAAATATGAAACGTTAGGGGCTATTTTTTACCTTTTACCAACTTAAAATGACCCAAAATTAAAATGGGCAAACCCCAAAATGATCCATGTGAATAACTTTGAAATGAGTCAAATTCGAATATCAAACGTGAACGAGAAAATCGAAAATACCTAAACTCGAAATGCCTTCACCCAAAAATTAAACAAGTAAAACTCAATATTTTTAATTACATGTGGCAAGTTCTAAGTTGATCACGTCAACAATAACAACAACAAAAATTAAATAATAAATATAATAATACTATAGTACAAGGGCCAGAATAGACATTAAGCCTTTATATAAATATAAAATTTTAAACACGAGTATAATATAAAGGACAATACACAAATATAATACGAACATGTTTTCGTTCAACGTACATGTGCGTCCGGCGAACGAAGTTTGATTCGATTTAAAAAACTAAATTTTTTATTCGACTTGTAATTTTATAAACTAGATTTAATTCTAAAAAATTTTAAATAATGTTTGAGTTGAAAAATAAAAATTCGAATAACTCGAAATTTTTAATAATTAATGGATTAATTTTCAAGTTCGAGTCGAGTCTCTTAATTATGTCTAATATGTATATATCACATGTGAGGAAATATGAAGATATACATATATATGTATATGTTTATTATATATGGATATAGAAAACCATTTAAAGTGGAATCAATATGTACTATAACATTATAAATAATTACAATTAAATTTGTATAGAAACTCGAGAACTCAACTCAACTCTAATCGAAAAAATTTAAATAAAATTTGAGTCATAAAATATGACTCGCAAACTATTAGAGAATTAGTTAGGAGTTAGTTTGTTGTTAGCTTTCTTTCTGGGGGGATAAAGATGTAATTTCTTGAGTATTATAAATCAGCACATGGGTTTTTACTTTTCCAATTAATTCGATAATAATAAAAATAATTTTACATTTTGTCTCTCTCTCTCTTCTCCTCGAGTACATCAGAAATTTAAATCCCCAATTTCCCTTATAGGGTTTCGTCTTCTTCTTCGTTCAATTTTGCAATCTTCTTAACAAAATACATGGTATCAGTTGATTCAGCCGCATCCCATTCATCTGAGTCCATTCCTTCTCATCGTATCTTTCTCAGCGATGATACTTCCGACCCATACTATATCCATACAAACGAAAACCCTTCCCTCGTCCTTACTTCTGCTATTCTTAATGGCAGCAACTATCATGCCTGGGCAAGGTCAATGCGAATGGCGTTGATTTCTAAAAATAAGTTTCAATTTGTGGACGGGTCGATCAAGGAAGTTCCAGAGGATAACGTGCGTTATCATTCGTGGGTGAAATGCAACAATTTAGTCTTGTCCTGGTTGCGGAGGGCCATTGCTCCGGAGATTGCTCAAGGGGTGATTTGGATAGATATGGCCTAAAGCTTTGGGCTGATCTATTTGACAGATTCAAGCAAGGAGACATGTTGCACGTTTCAGATCTTCTCCAAGATTATAATAATTTTCAGCAAGGTAGTCTTTCTGTCACTACATTTCATACCCAATTAAAGGTCATTTGGGACGAGATTTGTAATCTCTGTCCTCTTTCTTCATGTTCGTGTCTTGTGGTTCAATACCGAAAGCAAGAATTTATCTTGCGTTTTCTTTGGGGTCTAAACGATAAGTTCTCGATTCCAAAATCTCAAATTTTAATGACTAAACCCCTCCCTCCTATCAACGAAATTTTTTCTATTGTTGTTCAGCATGAGAGGACTGTTAATAATTCTGTCATTCTCAATGATTCTAATATTCTTCTTGTTGATAAATATAGTTCTAAGAAGGATGACCGTAGTGTTTCTAGGTATGACAATATGGGTTCTGGGTCTGGTAAGTTTTCTGGGAATAGTATTAATCGAAGACCTCTTTGTACTTACTGTGGTTTATATGGGCATTCAGTTGAAAAGTGTTATAAAAAACACGGTTATCCCCCTGGGTATAAGTATAGGTCTCAGTCTCAATCTCAGTCAAAATCAAATTTGGGTGGGGATCTTAGTTTTGGTGATAACAATATCTCTAAAGATGAGGGTCATTCTGTAACTTTTACAAAAGAACAGTATGCTGGCCTTTTAAATCTTTTGCAAGAAAAGGGTTTTGTCAATCCTTCCAATCCTGTCAATGCATCTACTGTTCAGAATTCTGCTCAGAATTTCATTTCTTCTGTCAATGTTCTTTCCTCGAATTTTGTTTCAACGGCACATGAAGAGCAAGATAACATTCTTTCTTGTCTTAGTCTGGATTCTAGTGATTTTAATAATATCATGTGGATTATTGATTCGGGTGCTACTGACCACATCATTAATTCTTTAAGTTTTTTTCAAGATTATTCTGTTGTTGTTAATAAGTTTGTCAAACTTCCTAATGGGCAATTGGTTAAGGTCATGCATATTGGTACTGTAATTCTTTCAAATGATTTAATCTTGTCTAATGCTCTTCATATACCCTTTTTTGGCTTTAATTTGATCTTTGTGTCATTATTAACTAAACAAAATGATATTTCATTAATTTTTTTCAATGACTGTTGTTTTATACAGGGTGTCACTCCTTGGAGGACGATTGGTATAGCTAGACATTGCAGTCGTTTGTATCAATTCAAGTCTTCTATTCTGGTTAGCAATTCTGGTAATTCTAAAGTTTGCATTGTTGATGCTTTTAGATTGTTGTCTAAATCTGGTTTTTCTGATAGTTCTGGTTTGTCTAATTTTGATGATTCTGGTGTTTTGTTAAATGCTGCTAATTTTGATAGTTTCATTAATTCTTTTCAATTGTGGTATGCTAGATTAGGACACCCTTCAAGTCATAGGATGAAGTATTTTGTTGATTTATGTGATAAAATTCCTTTAGTTCACAGTTCTGCTTCTTTAAAAACTGTCTCTTGTGATGTTTGTAGTCTTGTTAAGCATAAATGACTTCATTTTCCTTCTAGCAATTCTACTTCTGAATTTCTTTTTGACCTTATACATATTGATGTTGGGGACCTTTCTCAATTGAAAGTCTCTATGGTCATAAGTATTTTCTTACAGTTGTAGATGATAGAAGTCGATTTGTTTGAGTTTTTCCTATGAAACATAAATCTGATTCAAAAGATTTTAATATAAAATTTTTAATTTTGTTAAAACACAATTTTCAAAACAAATTAAAAGCATTAGATCAGATAATGCAAAGGAATTCAATTTAACTGATTTCTTTAGCTCTCAAGGAGTCATTCATCAAATATCTTGTACCCATACTCTTCAACAAAACAGCATTGTTGAAAAGAAACATCAACATTTGTTGCCTGTTGCAAGAGCTTTACGTTTTCAAGCTAATTTGCCTTTTTCTTTCTGGATTGACTGTGTTCTTCACTCTGCTTTTCTTATTAACATCACTCCTACTCCAATATTAGAAAATAAGACTCCTTATGAAGTATTATTTCAACATAAACATGTCTTAGAAAATTTAAAAGTATTTAGGTGTCTTGCATATGCATTTGTTTTGCCTAAGGCACAGACTAAAATGCATCTAAGAGCAGTTAAATGCATTTTTCTTGGATTTCTTAAAAACACTAAGGGATATAGATTGTTTGATCTAGATTCTAAAAATGTTTTCATTTCTAGAGATGTTAAATTTGCTGAAAATAACTTTCCTTTTCTTCTAGAATCTAGAAGTGTTGTTTTTCCCAGTCATATTCCTAACATTGCTTTAAATACTGATAACATAATATCAGCTAAACTTTCTTCATCTAATATTGATATTTTTGAAAGACAAGTTGAGCCTAATTTTGGTAGCTTAGATATTCCTTGTTCTCGGGAAATTCCAACTGTTGTTTCAACAGATCCTTCTGTTATTTCAACAGATCCTTCTGTTATTTCAACAAAACTACATGTTTTAAATACTGATGGTCAATCTCCTAGTATTCTTCCAACTACAGTTAGACCATCAAGGACAATCAAGTTGCCTCAAAGGCTAAATGACTATCAAGTTACTCTTCCAAAGTCAAGGACCACACCTCACAGCATTAACCAGGTGCTATCTTATCACAATTTATCTTTTCCTCATCAATCTTTTATTGCTTCTGTTGATGCTTTAGTTGAACCAAAAATATATAAGCAAGCCATATTACATGACTGTTGGAAAGCTGCAATGAATGAAGAAATCTTGGCTTTAGAGACGAATCATACATGGGATTTAGTCCCTTTACCTCCTGATAAGAAAACCATTGGATGTAAGTGAGTTTTTAGAGTAAAATTAAAGTCCGATGGTTCCTTTAATAGATACAAAGTTAGGCTTGTAGCTAAGGGTTATACTCGGCAATCAGGAGTTGATTTTTTAAATACATTTAGTCCATTAGCTAAGATTACCACCATTAGGACTCTAATGGCTGTTGCAGCATCTCAAAACTGGTTTTTGCATCAATTAAATATCAATAATGTCTTTCTCTATGATTTTTTAAGTGAAGAAGTTTACATGGAATTACCCCCTGATTTTATTGCTAAACCTGAATTAGTATGTAAACTAAATAAAAGTTTGTATAGCCTTAAACAAGCTAGCATGCAGTGAAATGAAAAACTTACTGCATCTTCAATTAGTCAAGGTTTTAAACAAGGTACTTCTGATTCTAGTTTATTCATAAAAGGTGAAGGTCCAAATTTTATTGCCTTGGTCATTTATGTTGATGACATTATACTTGCTGGACTAAATTTAACTAAAATTGAAACTGTTAAAAAATTCCTACATGCTACTTTCAAAATTAAAGATTTAGGGAATTTAAAATGCTTTCTAGGATTGAAAGTTGCTCATTCTAATGTTGGAATTAACCTTTGCCAAAGAAAATATACATTAGAATTGTTAAAAGATACATGCTTCTTAGAATCTAAACCTGCCTCTACACCTTTAGTCTAAAAAAAGGCTATCTCAAACTGATGGTGATGCTTTAACTGATATAACTTCATATAGGAGACTCATTGGTAAGCTTCTATATCTCACTAACACCAGACCTGATATCTCCTTTGCTGTGCAACAATTATCACAATTTTTATCTGGTCCCACTACTGAACACATGGTTGCTGCACATAGAATATTAAAGAATCTTAAGGGTACCCCTGGTCAGGGTCTTTTTTTCCTGCTAAGAATCAGTTGATTCTAAATGCCTTTTCTGATTCAGATTGGGCTTCTTGTCCTGATACAAGGAGATCCACCACTGGTTTCTGTATTTTCTTAAGTTCAGCTTTAATATCTTGGAAATCCAAGAAGCAACAAATCATTTCTCGATCATCCAGCGAAGTTGAATATCGAGCCCTTGCTAATGTTACTTGTGAAGTTCAATGGCTTCAGTATTTACTTTCTGATTTACAGTTAAATTCTTCTTCTGTCAATTTATTTTGTGATAACCTCTCTGCTATTAAACTTGCAGAAAATCCAGTCCATCATGAACGGACAAAACATATAGAAATTGACTGTCATTTGATTCGTGAAAAGGTTCGACAAGGATTAATAAAGCTTCTGCCTGTTGCTTCTTACAACCAACTTGCTGACTGCTTCACTAAAGCTCTCACCAATCCCACTTTTAAGGATGCTATTTCCAAGCTGAGCATACAAAACTTGTATGCTCCACCTTGAGGGGGGCTATTAGAGAATCAGTTAGGAGTTAGTTGTTAGGAGTTAGTTTGCTGTTAGCTTTCTTTCTGGGGGATAAAGATGTAATTTCTTGAGTATTATAAATCAGCACATGAATTTTTACTTTTCCAATTAATTCGATAGTAATAAAAATAATTTTACAATTTGTCTCTCTCTTCTCCTCGAGTACATCAGAAATTTAAATCCCCAATTTCTCTTATAGGGTTTCGTCTTCTTCTTCGTTCAATTTTGCAATCTTCTTAGCAAAATAACACAAATTCAACTAACTCAATTTTTTTTGACTCGACGTGACTTAACTTGATATGACACTCACCCGTAACTGGAACAGTTTGCTTACTTGCTGAACCAACATCTTCCTACCCCTTCCTTTTTATTCATGTAACGACCCATTTCTTTAGCTTTTCCCCCTTAATTCCATGAGTTAGTGCTTTTAAATTGGAAGATAACTCTTTGTTATTTTCTACGGTTAATTTTTTAAATTTTAAAGTGTTAAAGTTTTTGAATTAATTTGAAAATATAATAAATTGTAAAATATATAAGTTTTTAGGTTATGGGCCTAATTCCTGTTGGATTTGTGTCGGTCGTGTTGTA
This sequence comes from Hibiscus tridactylites, assembly GCA_958450335.1. Classification (NCBI taxonomy): domain Eukaryota; kingdom Viridiplantae; phylum Streptophyta; class Magnoliopsida; order Malvales; family Malvaceae; genus Hibiscus; species Hibiscus tridactylites. The sequence goes on along the minus strand of OY288280.1, from coordinate 31,414,097 downwards.
TTTAGAAAATGGGTCTGATATTCGGTCAATTGGCGTTTGTGTAAAAATAAACCAACTTTAAACTTTAAAAAACTAACTTTTAATCATAAAATTTTAATCTTAAATCTTAAACTCTAAAAATCACCATTTGTAAAAAAATTATTTTTTACCGTTAGTGCATCAAATTATTTTCCTTAATAGTATTTTGTGTTCGAATAAAATTTAATGACTACAAATATCTTTTGATTTAATATTGAAAGTATTTAAAAATCAAGGATGAGTCTACCACGTGCGACGAACATCGATGAACACCACTAATGATGAACACCGATGAACATCATTAAATTAATTAATAAAAATTTAAAATTTCAAGGATCCATTATACAATTAATAATTATTTTAAAAAATTCAATTAAATTATTTTTTATATATACTAAAATTTTATTTTTTTAATAAGGGTAAACTATATATTTAGTACCTCTCTTATTTCCGTATTTCTATTGAACCCTCATTATTTAAATATTATTTCAATTTGACCATATTCTTTATAAAAAATAATTTAACCCTCAACCTAAAACCCTAAACTATTAAACCTTAAACCCTTAAACTCTTAAACATATACCCTAAACCATATACCATTAAAAATAATTTACCATCATCGATTCAATTCAATTTAATGAATCGTTGAATTCTCCTAAGAAATTTAAGGGTAAACTACATAAATGGTCCCCCAACTTTGCTCCAATTATCTTTTGCGTCCCCCGACTATCAGAAGTTACAAACTGGTCTCCCGACTTAAAAAAATAACAAATTGGTCCGACGCCGTTAAAAATTTAACGGCTGGTGACGTGGGAGTTAATATAAATTGATATAATTACATAACTAGCTCTTAAGTTCTACACTTATTTTAATTTGACCCTAATCCTAAAAAATTAGCGCATATAATTTTAATAATCTATCAATTTAGTCCATCTACTTTTTTATTTTTCCTCCATTGATGTGCGAAATCGAAAAAAACCATTTCTCCGCTGCCGCCATCCTCGGCCATGACGGTAGTGTTTGGGCCCAGAGCAACAATTTTCCTCAAGTTTGTAACTTCTGATAGTCGGTCTAATTTGTTAATTTTTTAAGCCAGGAGACCAGTTTGTAACTTCTGATAGTCGGAGGACGCAAAAAATAATTGGAGCATAGTCAAGGGACCATTTATGTAGTTTACCCAAAATTTAATTAATTCTAGGAAATTCGAGTTTAATTAATTTTGATATATATATATAATAATTTAATTAATTTTTTAGGAGAATTCAACGGTTCATTGAATTGAATTGAATTGATGATGGTGAAATTATTTTTAATGGTATATAGTTTAGGGTATATGTTTAAGAGTTTAAGGGTTTAAGGTTTAATAGTTTAGGGTTTTAGGTTGAGGGTTAAATTATTTTTTATAAAAAATAGGGTCAAATTGAAATAATATTTAAATAATGAGGGTTTAATAGAAATAAGGAAATAAGTGAGGTACTAAATATATAGTTTACCTTTATTAAAAAATAAAATTTTAATATATATAAAAAATAATTTAATTAAAATTTTAAAATAATTATTAATTGTATGATGGGTCCTTGAAATATTAAATCTTTATTAATTAATTTATTGGTGTTCATCGGTGTTCATCATTAGTGATGTTCACCGATGTTCGTCGCACGTTGTAGAATTTTCCAAAAATCAATCACAAAAAAAATTGGTAAAATGTACTCTTAAACAATTTTACATTATATCAACCAAATATCATAGATACTCATCAAATAATATAATATAATATTTTAAATAACCCAACTAATTTTATTTTCAAAAGTAATGTTATATTCTGTAAATCAAATAACTAGTAGTAGTATTTGTTTATAGATATTTTTAATTTTTTGACAAAACACACATCTCGCAGATATTATAATTGAACATGTCCTCCTAAAATGAACATTATCTAATTTTTAACTGAGACAACTTGTCGAGTTCAACTAATATTACATTTCTATATTGCTTTACGACTAAATTTTCACACTAGCAAAAAAAATTATTTTAAATATTTGATTCCATCTTTCCCTTTCTCGTACAACTACATTTCTATACTTAATCTCATTATTCAAATATGTACGCAAAAAAATTATTTGAAGAATGTAAGTTTTTAACAAATTGTATTAAAAATTTAAAGGGTCTGGAATTAAATTGTCAATAAAAATATATTTAAATAATATGAAAATTTTAAATTTTTATAGATAAAATTGTACACCAACACCCCCAGTTTATCCCATTGCTATCCCTTCAAACATGCCCTAATAATTTGACTTATAGCTTCTGTTGTAACTGAAATTGAATAGTTGTTTTGATTTTTCTGATTTAATCACTGTTTTTTTTCCATGATAGATTAATTTATGTCGAATTTTACAGAGGTCTATTATGCGGGTGACCCTCCTATTTTTTTTATTTACAATGTATGATTAAACCTCATTTCGCTAGATCAACTAATTCTTGGTTGAAGCCAACAAGTGTCTCAGTAAAAAGCGGGTAATATTCATCCTAAGAGATACGTATTCAAATTGTTCTATCTACAAGGTTTATGTGCATTATTAAAGGATTAAGAATATATATAAACATATATTATTTTGTAATCACCTTTAGACTATTAAAAAATTGTTGGTTGAATAGTACCTTGCATTAAACAAATTTTCTAAGGGCTTTTTCTTTTCTAATAATTAATTTATAACGTTTTTCATAAGGCTTTTTCTTTCCCTTTCTCCTTGGCGTTTTATAACAAAAGTCGTCTAGAACAGAATATATATATATATATATATATATATATATATATATATATATTTATTGTAATGATAGTGGATTGGGTTAGGTTATATATAATGACTTATATATTATTTTATTTTTATTATTATTATTATTATTGTTATATGTATCGGTTCAATGATAGACTAATTTAAATTAAATACTGTAGAAGAGATTAAATAGCGGCATGCAACTGTAATAATTACCGCTATATAATAAAAATGACATTGTCTAAATTACGATATATGTAACCGTTACATCCGTAATAGCATATGTTATTTAGAAATTCATTATTGTGATATTCGCTATGACCGCAACAACCCTGCAACCGCAATAAACACAACGCGACTGAAAACGCGACCATAATCGTATTTTTATTTGCTACTTCAATTACTAATTTGGTTAGATATTGTATAGGTTTATTATGAGTTAGCTCTTCAAATTCAATTTGTTTCATTCACATTGTCAGGATTCTAAATTGGGTAGACTATAATAGATGTCACTCAATTATTAGTTAAGTTATATTTGGGTCACTTAATTATTAAAAGTTGCAATTGGATCACTCAATTAAAGTTTTAGTTATAATTGAGTCACTCCTCCGATAAAAATCAAACTAAGATCCAAAAAGGTTTAGCATACGAGTTTTAGTCCTCAAAACTTATATATTCTATCAATTTAGTCATAATTCAAAATAATTCAATAAATTTAACATTTCATATTTAAAATATATATACCAATTTAGTCTTTTTTCTTCTCCTGGTCATTTGTATATCCTCGTCAACACTAAAGTACTTCATTTAAATTTATTAATTAAACTAATGCACAAATTTATAAATAAAAAGATATTTATAATTATTTTTAATGATAGATCTGTAATTAGTATATACATTAAAATTAAACTCATTTAAATCTATTTAAAATTATTTATTAAAACCTTGGTATTTTAGTTACTGCTTTCATGTAATTTTCTACATAAGTTCATGTTTTAGTAATATCTAATTTTTAAATATAAAGGGTTAAATTTATTGAATTATTCTAAATTAAGACTAAGTTGATATAATATATAAATTTCAAAGATTAAAAAAATCATTATACCAAAGCTTTTTGGATGCTCATTTGTATTTTAAAAGAGGAGTGATCTAATCATAACTGAAACTTTAATTGACTCAATTGTAAAAGTGTTAGATAGAGGAGAGGAAGATGGCGAGAAGGAATGAATTGAAGGAATTGGTGTTGCCGACCACAGCCATGGTTGCAGTACAATGCTCCACCGTAGTCGGCACCATTCTTGTTAAAGCTGCTTCTTCCAAAGGGATGAACTACTTCGTCTTCACTGCCTACTGTTATGCATTAGGCTCCTTGGTTTTCCTCCTTTTAGCCTCCTTCTTCAACAGGTAATAATCTGTATTTTTCGTGAATTCAATTCCAAACTTCTGGCTCTAACATCATGTGTTGCTTCACTAGAAAAACAGCGCTCCCTCCATCGAAGTTCCCTCTCTTCTCCAGAATTCTCGTTTACGAACTCCTTGGGTACGGATTTCTATAGCGGTTGCGAACATAACAAACATTTTTTAATAACGGATGCTATTGCGGACATAAAGATTACGGGTATTACCGGCAGGTTTGCAGGTCAACTATGTTTTTACAAAGGCTTACAACTCGGTTCTCCAACTCTTGCATCAGCCAATAGCAATCTTATACCAGCTTTCACCTTCATACTTGCTGTCTTCTTCAGGTTTTTGATTGTGTTCATGAATCATGAATCCCATTTTTGTTTGATGTTTTTTGTGATCTTTGTGTTTAAGAAAAGTCCTTTGAGACCCTTTCTTACCCCTTTTTTTTTGCACATACAAGGATGGAAAAAGTAGCATATAGAAGTTCAAGTACTCAAGCTAAAATCATTGGCACCATAGCATCAATATTTGGTGCATGTGTGATTATTCTCTACAAGGGCCCCAAAGTAATTTCCTCTCCAACTTGGACGTCGTCGTCATCATCATTATCATCATCATCATCTGTTTTACTTCAATGGCCTTCAGTGCTTATGTCATCTGAATCAAATTGGATCATTGGTGGCCTCCTACAAGTTGTTACATTTCTTCTTATTTCATTTGGGTTCATTATCCAGGTAAAAATCATGTTTCCAAGCTATACAAATACATTTATCATGTTTTCAAATTCTCATATGATTTTAAGTTCGCACCCCTAACATAAAATCTTGTATCTGTCACTGGTTGTAGAAAAGACTAAACTTGAATTTTGTTGCATATTACAGTCTCAAATAATGAAGATTTACCCAGAAGAGATCACGGTGGTTTTCTTTGGCAAGTTGTTAGGAACCATTATATCTCTACCAGTATGCTTACTTTTTGAACCAAACTTGAGCTCTTGGAGACCAATGTCTAGTTTAGCTGTTGTTGCTGTCTTATATACCGTAAGTCTCTAATTTATACTATGTATCTGATATGGATATGTTTAAATTTTTCTATACTTCATTTTATTTATTTGGAGGATCTAATTTCATGTCATATCCTCGTATCTGTGTCAGATAACAATATTAACACGAGTAGTTTATGAAAAATGAAGACTCCGAGCAACATAGATAACTACCGTAAAGTTATGTTGCTCCGACTTTTTTTTCTTTGAAGAATCTGTGTTTGGTACCGGCATTCCATGTATATCTAACATGGGTATGGTGTGCATAATTTGACATGGGTGAAGTCAAAGGGGGCTGGCAGGGTGTGGCCACTGCGGCCCACCCCTACAATCCATTTCATTTTTTATTTTGGTCCATATAAAATTTTAAATTATAATTTATTTTAATATTATAAAATGGTTCTTACTTTAGTGGTATGGTGTGTAAAAGAACTCCAATTTGTCTTGCTCTAAATCCGTAGATTAATTCGTATTTGTGACATTTTTTATAAGGATCCTGACGGCTAGACTTATGGAAAGACCTAGTTACAATTACAAGGATTTAATTGGAATGTTTTGAAGTTCATTGACCAATTCTAGCTCAATGTTGGGAGATATATGGTGCAATTAACTCAAACTTAAATGAAATTGAATATACTCCTATTGAATACGACACTCGTACCGAAACCCAAATGATGAAGCATGCAATTTCTTTAGTATCTGAATGTGAACTTGTTGTTGCTCCTTACTTCTTTAGGGGATTCTTGGGAACCCCATTTCTGCTCTCATTTACATATGGGCGATACACTTGAAGGGGCCTGTATTTGTTGCAAGTTTCCAGCCAACTTCAATTGTCGTTGCAATTGTTATGAGTGCTATCTTCCTTGGTGAAGCAATATTTCTTGGAAGGTACTAAATCAACCCCCTTTTACGGTTTCGACTCTCTTGGTCTGTTTAACATATCATGATAGTATCTATTGCGTTCCAAGTATGTCCGACAACCTCAAAATTGTTGCGACAACTTGATGACTCTGTTAGAGATTTTGGGAGTCGAACCGGTATTTTAAACGGTTTTGATAATATTCACACTATTGCACATCAACTTACACCTAACCTGTAAACCTATTGAGTGGTCCCAATAAAACATGAAGTGTTATCATCTCTAGAAGACACAATTTCAAGCAGCTTATTTGCACGATGTATGTACCTTTTTCAAAGGATTAAGAGGAAAGAAAGGATATTACTACGTAATCACACCAGAATATTAAAAAAAACACACTTTATGTTTCTTTTATAACCAGCATTGGACAAACCCCGAATCAAAACCTAACTTTTCAACATGATTGAAACCTCGATTTTACGATCATTTTATTGTTTTGATTCTCTTTGATATTTACTGTAATTGATAACACTTAATATTTTGCAGTGTGATTGGAACCCTAATTTTATCTACGGGTCTATATTGCGTGTTATGGGGAAAAGTAAAAGAAGAAGAAGAAATGACAAATTCTGACTACTCAAGCTTAAACACCATTGATGGGAGCTCCCCTTTACTTCAAAGGCAACTAGGTTGAAGAAATGGAACTGAATGACCATGGATCAATGCTTCCACCACATTCATTAGCCTCAATGCCTACAAATATTTGTAATGGAATGCTTAATGGAAAATTGATAATTTTCAACGAATTTGAATGAATTGAATTTAATTAGTCGTAAGGTGTGCGCTTGTTATTCAAGATACATCTCACTTTATAGATCACTGATGGGTCGAAACCACCAAAAAATAAATGCCGTACACCTAAAAATAGAATATAGATTAATAAATAAGAAAGTAGAAGTCGAATCTACAGAGACTACTATGGTTATTTTGAAATACTTCATAAAGATTATCTTGAGCAAATTTGTGTACAAAAATCCGCATTGAATAGTGAAAATAAATAAATAGGGTCAAAGCGACACAAAAATAATAATAACATTTCATTAGATCAAGTGTTGGTTGAAGATTTCCTTGCTACAAACTTTCTGAGGTTTTTTTTTAAAGGGGCCAAATGATGACTTGATTATCTTTTCTAATAATTAATTTATGGATTAATATCTTATACACTAGCGGTGGAAATTAAAAGTTTCCACAAGCGCCTTAGTTTTAGGGTATATGGAGTTAGTTTAAGGTATATGGTTTAGAGGTTTAGGTATAAGGGTTTAGAATTTAGGGATAGTTGTTTCAATTTAAGGTTTAGGGTTTAGGGATTTGTGTGTGGGATAGTTGTTCCATATTACCCTAAAATTAAACCCTAACCTATAAACCCTAAATTATAATCTTAAACCTTAAATTGAAATTGTAACCCCCTCGTCCCGGTCTGGCCGACTGACCGGTCCGAGTGGGCCACACGGGAAAAACCGAAGCGAAACTCGTTAAGGTTCCCCTCGATTAACAACCCTATATTTTTTTTCATTTTATATCATGTCTAGATAAGTATTAAATCCTACGTGATCATACAGCGGAACAACATTCACGAAACAATCAAACGAACTCAAACTAACATGTTACAGCCCAATTTTAAACTTATACTGCAGGTGGTATCGATACACTTAAGGGGTGTATCGATACCCCTTGACTAGGTTTAAGCTTTAACTGCAGGCGGTATCGATACACTTAAGGGGTGTATCGATACCCCCTTGACTAGGTCAACTGGTCAAAGTCAATCTGTAGAGACCGTATCGATACACCCAAGGCATAACCTCATTTCACAAACCCACATTATATTTGTCATCAACATGCATATAACCAATGCATTAAGCCATACTTCAACATACATGTATATCATATCATACATAATCATCACGAGGCAAACACCAATTAAAGAGTGCATCCAAGGTCTCTAACTAAAGCTTAGGATTAGGCTACCACCCTAATCCTAACTCTAGGTGGGTCTACCAAGCCCAACCTAGTTCACATGCTTGAACCAACCACTTAAAAACCAATTTAAAAACATTAACCACTCACCTCCACCTCCAAGCTCAAATGCCAAGCAACCATGGTCTTCAATTTCCGGATTTGTTCCCAAGGCTTCACCAACTCAAAACCTCGCTTCTAATCACCTCAACACAAGCAAAACAACCTCGAATCAACTCAACATCAAAGTGGCTAACCTGGAATTCAATTTAAACATCAAACCTAACATTTCAAGTCATGACCAAACCCCAACTTTATCAAATTCGAGCAGCCCATAAACCTTGACCAAAACTCAAGTTTCCAACACATTCTATACTCACAATGATCGCTAAATTCAACCACAACATCAACCCATAGGTGCAAGCCACGCTCCAACAATTTACAACTCAAACAATCTCCAAAATTCCCATTTTCGTACTCCTATCTTACCCAGCAGAAAATTCCATTTTCAAACACCCAAATGACATCTAAATGGTCCCAAAACATCCTCTAGCATACATATACCATCAGCCCTCTAATTACACCCTAAAACCCACCAAAAATCAACTTTTTGACACCTTAAAAATGGGTCTAAGAACCCACTTCGGATTTTCATTAAAATTCAACCAAATTAACATATAATGTGCATTTTAACATGATTAAACAAAGCTCAAACTCAATTTATCAAAACAAAATGAAAAACCCCTTAAAAATCCAAACTTTGATATAAACCCTAATTTTCAAAACTCCATAACTTTAAAATTTAAGACCATATGTAGATAGAGGATAAAGAGAAGAGTAAGAAAACATGTTTACCTTTCAAAAACCCCTTGAATCGAAGTTGAAATCGAATGGAATATAAGCTTTGAAGTTTGAGAGAGTTTGGAATAGGGGATAGAGGTTTTCACGTTGGAATATGGTGAAAAGGGGAGAAGATGACAACTTTTGAAAGTTGTCATCCTTTTTAAAAACTTTTGGGTAAAATTGCACTGTAGGTCCCTCTCTTTTTATTAAAGCTCAATTACACCACATTTTAGGTTGAATTGTTTTAATTATATTTTATTGACTCGAACTATAAACCCGGCTAACTCCTAGCCCCAAAACACGGGTGTTACAGAAATAACTATTCCTAATTTCTAAACCCCAACACCTAAATCCCTAAACCATTTACCCTAAACTAACTCTCTATACCTTAAAACTAAGGCGCTTGTGGAAACTTTCAGTTTTTACCGCCTGTGTATAGAATATTTATCCTTGATTTATAACTTTTTTTTCATAAGACTTGATTAAAAAAGGGCCAAATGATGTGATTCCATCTTCTTCTCTCCTTGGCGTTATATATATATATAATCGCGGAAGGGATTAGATTATATATATAATGACTGATATATTATTTTAGGCATAAAGTTAAAAATAGCTTTCAACGTTTGATTTTTTTGTCATTTTAGCTCCTTTTTTTTACAAACAAACTCTTAATGTTTTATTTTCGTTCAAATTTTACTATCATTGAATGAAAACTATTAGTCAACTAACGGTCAACACCCTTTGATAATGTGGTATGGCTACATAGCAAAGTTTGTTGGCGTGACACTTTACTAACATATTATCATATTTTTTAAAATGGCATCATCTCATTGGTTTAAGACAAAGGGAAGAAGTAAAACTGCATCAATTGTCGATTCGCGTGCAAAGGATCAAAATGATATTTCTGTCCAATGGTGTTTAATGCTTTCGGCTTTCCTTTGCTTGGTAGGTCAGTTTTATTTAAGTTATAAATGATGGGCAACAACAAAAGGTCGTTTTGAAGAATTGGAAGTGTTGTGGGATGATAGTTATAGAACTAATATTGTGAAATATTATCTTATTGCAGCAGACGATATGATCAAACTGGATGGTAGTTTTGTCTTTCGATGAAATTTGGGGAAGAAATGAGGATGTTGGTTCTGCCATATGATAATGAATGAATAAAGAAAGTAATCGGTAATAATATATTAATTTTGTAGCTTAGCCCGTGGGTTATGGGCTATTTTTGACTTTATGTCATTATTTTATTATTGTTATCTGTATCGATTTAATGGTAGATTGAATTTGATTAAGCATTGTAGAACAAAGATTTAAATAGTGGCCCGTAACTGCAATAATAATCGCTATATAATGAGAATGGTACTGTCTGAAATCGTGATACATGCCACCGTTATATTTATAATAGTATATGTTATTTAAAAATGCACTACCACAATACTAGCTATGACTGCAACTTCATACGTTATGCTCGTAATCGCGATAAACGCAACGCGACCACAATTGCAATTATATTTGCTACTTTGGTCGACTAATTTGGTTGGATATTGTATAGGTTCATTATGTATGTGTTACTCTTCAAATTCAGTTTGTTTTTCAAATTGGGTAAACTACAATGGAGGTCACTCACTTATTAATTAAGTTATTTTTGGGTCACATAATTGTTAAAAATTATAATTAGGTCACTCAATTAAAGTTTTAGCTACGATTGGGTCACTCTTCTGATAAAATACAAACAAACTTCTAAAAAGGTTTGGTATAATGATAGTTTTAGTCCTCAAAACCTATATATTCTACCAATTTAGTCTTAATTCAAAATAATTCAATAAGTTTAACCTTTGATATTATATATATATATATATGTGTGTGTGTGTGTGTGTGTGTGTGTGTGTGTGTGTGATAGGATCCAGTTACACAGTGTAAAACTTTTTAAATTTTACACATTTTTTTGGACCGTTGGATGAGTGAAACGGATGGATGAGATTAACAGTAGAATATGTGAAGATTATCACTTGAAAAAAAAAGAGTAAGGAGTTAATCCCAGTCATCCATTTCCCAAATCCAACGATCCAAAAAACGTGTAAAACTTAAAGAGTTTTACACAGTGTAAGTTGATCCTAACCCTATATATACATATATACCAATTTAGTCATTTTTCCTCCCAAATCACTTGTATACCTTCGTTAATACTATAATACTTCATTTAAAATTGTTAATCAACCTAATGTACATATTTGGAACGGAATGCTTAATGGAAAAAAATGATAATTTTCAACGAATTCGAATGAATTAAATTTAATTAATATGTAAGGTGTGCACATGTTATTCAAGATACATCTCTCTTATAGACCACTAATAGGGTTGAAACCACCAAAAAATAAATGTCTAGAATGGCATAAAGTAAAAAAAAAATGCCTCTAACGTTTAACTGAATAGTCATTTTGTCACATATTCTTTTTTAACCAATTTAACCCCAACGTTTTATTTTTAGGTCAAAATGTCTCCTCTGCGGATGAAAACTATTAGTTAACCGACTATAAAAAATTTGAAATGACTTGACAGAATGACGCGTTAGAAGAAAAAATATTTTATACTTTATAAAAAAATTTAAAATATTTTTTGATTGATGTGTTATTATGTAAAGTCGGTATATTTGTTTATATGACGTTGCTATCGCGGTGTGCACTGCCATGTAGGTTTGTCATGTCATTTCAAGTTGTTTATCGTCAGTTGACTAACAGTTTTCATCCGCATAGGGGTCATTTTGACCCAAAATGAAATGTTGGGGGGTTAATTTGGTTAAAAAAAAGAATAAGAGCCAAAATAACTATCCAGCCAGACGTTAGAGACATTTTTTTTATCATTATGCCGAATTGAATATAGATTAATAAATAAGGAATTAGCAGTTGAATCTATGGAGACTATAATGATTAGATCAAAATCCTTAGTGGGAGCTAAGGTAGTGGAGGTAGAGTTCATTTAGGAACTTGAACCAATATAATTGCCTTGTGTCAAATTTTCTTGCATCCAATTTCCATCCTCAAATTTTTAATCGCCAATTCACCCCCTCTAGGCCATTTGCAATCGCTTGATCAACTCAACAATTGATATCGGAGCTACACTCATTGGAAGGATTACAATCCTCTTGAGTCGATTCTAGGAGAGTTTGATCAACAACAACTTCAAGCAATGGCATCCACATCCGGCCCCAACCTCTATAAGTCTCAATCCACCACCAAACAAAATACTCAAAACAAAAGATGGATACAATCATTACCAAAGATCGACGATGAAAGGTAAACCCATCAACAAACAACATAAAAATGCATAGTACAGTGAGGCACCTTGACAACAAGGTCATTACCACAACTTAATCAAGAACAAGAAACGGTGATTGTGAGCGTGTATTCAAATCCAGTTCGAGGGTCCAAAACAAGGAGACAAAAAAAGAGTCATCTTGATCAGTCGCGACAACGTCAAATCCAACTTTGATAGAAAATTAAATGAAAGAAACGACCAAAAGACCGATAAAGAAAAGAAAAAAATGTGCCAAAAGACAAAAGAAAACGTATCAAAAGATAGAATAAATCGTGTCACAAGAGTAGAATTATTTATGAAAAACTAAAAAAAAAAAAGACAGACAACGATGGAAAATATGAGAACAAAAAAAATCAATGGATCCCGATCAGGGGCGGATCTAGGAATTTAAGTTTGATGGTTCATCTATTTACCTTATTCAGAGGTTTAAGGCTTCAAATTTCTTCAGACAATCAACTTGACTACAATAGACTAAATAAGCATAAAAATGCATTTTGTTAAAGAGATCTCTCTACTTGAAAAAAGAATTAAAAAATATTAAAAATTCTCAATTGATAAAAGTGACACGAGAGTTAAATTTATAAAGGGATGAGTAGAGAAATTCAGGATCAACAATTTTTTTTTTCTTTTCAAATAGAACATTTAAAGAGATAAGTGTGATATCGTGAAAGTTCTTCCAAGTTTCAAAGACAATGGTTATCAAAAGTTCAAGCATTTGAGAATTGACCAAAATGTAATTTTTGTAGCAATAATTTTTTTTAAGTATGAAGGGTGACCCAAATGTAACCTTATCAATATTTGAGTGACTCAAATGTAACCTTACCCATATTTGAGTGACTCAAATATAACTTTTAAAAATTAAATGACACAAATATAATATTATCCATAATTGAGTGACCTCCATTGTAGTTTACCCAAAAATTAATGGTGGGTAACATAACCCATTAAATACCTACATACTACCCTTGATCCCGATAGTCGACGACCAGCACTAAAACATATGCCACCACCGACAAGTAAAAGAACAAATAGAAGAGACGACCACTAACCCATTTTTAAAAAGCAAAAATGATGTGATTCTCAATGGTTTTGGTGCTAAAATAAAATAAGAGAGAAATCTTTTAATAGTTTAATTTTGATACCTTATCTGATTGATTGGGAGAAGTGATGTCCTCTCTTTAAAATAAACAAACTTGATAATGTAATAAGAAATACGCCATTAAAACCAGAGACAAAGAAGTGTTGGATGGCGAGAATGTATCTCTACAATCATATCCTTCCATTATCAGCGATGGTCGCTGTCGAGTCCGGCAACGTGGTGGTCAACATCTTGTTCAAAGCTTCGACCTCCACGGCCACGTTGAGCCACTACGTCTTCGTCACTTACTCCTATGCAATTGCTACCCTTGTTCTTCTTCCTTTACCTTTCATCTTTTACAGGTTTTACTCGGTCCTACGATTGCGACTGTTATTTAAATTTATAAATTGAACTGATGATTGTGTGCATGGGTGGATAGAGAGATGTTAGATTTTTTTGTATTTTATATTGAGGATCTTAATTCGCATTTCTTACATCTTTAAACTCTTGTATGATTTTATTAAGTATAAAATTTACGCGTTTAACATAAAAAATTGCGTCCGCTTCTGATCGTGTATTGGATTGCTTGCTTATGTATGCAGTGGAGCAGTGGTTTCCCCTTTGAAATTCCATCTTCTCTCAAGAATTTGCCTTATTGGCCTCATTGGGTATTGATTTTTTTTTCTTTGGTGATTTGTTTGTTGTTTTGGGATTCGTCAAGAGTGACACTTTAATGGAAACTCGCGAGAGCTATTTGCCTCTCCTCCAAAAAAATATATTAAGAATTAAAAAAAATTATGTTGAGGTAATAGTAAAATTATATTTTAGTTGCTAAAAACGTATGATTTATATTGTTAGCCCCCTTTAAAATTTATTATTATTTTTTATTTGTGGGAATGAACAGGTTTATAAGTGAGATATGTGCATATAAAGGTATAGAATACAGCTCCCCTACCCTGGCGTCAGCTATCGGAAACATCTCACCAGCCTTCACTTTCATTCTTGCTCTTCTTTTCAGGTTTCTTTTTTCACATCTCATTTTTTATTTTCTCTAAAATATTCGTATCGTATTCGTATTTCAATACAATCTTACAAGAAAAAAAAAGGCTTTTTTTAAAAGATTGAGTATACATGTACTAGACAACACTAGTTTCTATGATTACTTTTGAAAAGTATTTTTTTAGGGTAAAACACTTTTAGAAATCCTAAACAAATAATTTTTGAGAAAAAAATGCGTTTGCAAAGTAAGATTAAACTAAATCTAAGCTCATTTAATGTAGTATAAGGTTTAATTGTGCTAAATGCTAAGGTTGCATTAACAAAAATTTGAAATTATGTACTGAAAGGATGGAAAAAGTAGCATTGAGGAGCTCAATCAGTCAGGCTAAGATAATCGGAACGATTGTGACGGTATCCGGTGCATTAGTCGTAGTACTATATAAGGGTCCTCGAGTTTTTGCATCATCGACAACATCATCATCTGTTTCTCTGCATCAATGGCCTCTGGTATCATCCGAATCGAATTGGATAGTTGGTGGACTCTTGCTTGCCCTCGGCTATCTTCTCTATTCCTTTTCAATTATTGTTCAGGTAAGACTGTTTAGTTATATGATCTTTTTTTCTTTCCTAATTTAATCAACTGAATCGTAAAGTGATGAAAATTTAGAAATAATAAATACAGGATACTAAAATTATATAACATGTGATTCAATCGTTGGTAAATGATGTTTTTAGATTGAATATCCTTTTTTTAGTTACAAAAGTATATTTGATATAATGTATAAAATCAATACAATACTAGAAAAATGTTTATGTATTTTCTCAGGTTTATTGTTTAAAAAAGCCCTTAAGAAGTGCATAAAAAACAAATGGGCTTTTATGAAAGAAAGAAAAAAATCAATTGAACCCTCATAAAAAATCATGTTATTATGTTAACGTTGACCAACATTGATTATTAACAAACTAATAAGATGACAACACATGACATAACATAAAATGACATAACATAAAACTGTCACATTAACAAATGGTAAAATCATTCACAAATCATACAAATTATATACAAATAATACATATATATATAATTAAAAAAAATAAAAACCATAACAAAATTAATCTTTCTAAAAAATTATAAAAAGTATTAAAATTATAAAAACATAAAATATTTAAAATCATAAATAATTATAAAACGATTAAAACATATTTTTAAAAAAACAATATTAAGCCTATATAAGCCTTAAGACCTAATATCTAAATCTCTAACCATAAAACCATAAACTCTAAATCCTAAACACTAAAATTAAACCGTAAACTCTAAACCATAAACTAAACCGCTAACCTGAACCGCACTTGTGGAAAAATTTCCGATGCATGGAATATTTTCTTGCTAACTAAAAAGAACAAACATTTGAATGCACCACTACCATGCCCGTATCGATACTCATCTAAGTCCGGATAACATTTCAACCAAGTAAACAAGGAAACTCTGAAATGATTATCTGAATATCAAGAGTTTTGCATTCTACAGACCCAGGTCATGCAGGTATACAAGCAGGAGTTTACCATAGCATTCTTTTATAACCTGTGTGCAACGGTTATAGCTGCACCAGTCTCCTTAATGGCAGAATCAAACATGAGTTCTTGGAGGCTAACACCTACACTAGTCATTGTTACAGTCCTATACTCTGTAAGAACTTAATGCTCAAATTCAATCAAACAAAGCAGGCAATAAAGCAAAAGATCTAAATCTAATTTTATTTATGAACCTGTTTAGGGAGTATTTTCAGCCATCAGCTCTTCAGTGCACATATGGGGCCTTCACTTGAAAGGACCAGTCTATGTTGCAATTTTCCAGCCTTTGTCGGTTGCCATTGCTGCTTTTATGAGTGCAGTATTTCTTGGCGATGCTCTACATCTTGGAAGGTACTAAGCTCTCGGTAGGGCTGAGATAAACAGTTTGGTTCCTTTTTGGGAAACCCAAAATTGAATTGAACTCGATAAAAACCAAACTGAACAGAGCAGCTATGTTCAAATCGGTTTTCGGTTGTCTACTTTCTTCTCGGCCCTAGCTCTTAAGTTAACTCTTTTTCTCCCTACTAAGTGCAAACAGGAATTATAATAATCGTTTCAGACTTGCAGCAGATCTTATCTTTGGTCTTTCTCTTTGTAGTGTGATAGGAGCAGTTATCTTATCCATGGGATTCTATGCTGTCATATGGGGGAAAGCTAAAGAAGAAAGGATTGACGAGGACTCTGGGTTAAGTAGTTTGGGGAAATTGCCCAATAATAAGGTCCCTCTGTTGCAGGGACCAAAACCAGGCGTGTAGAACTCATATCCGACACATTCAGACATAATGGAACATATTCCTATCTCAATCATCACTAAACCAAGTAACATATACTAACATAGTATGACACAAAGGTTATCTGCAAAGATAGTGGATAACCTACTCATTCATTTAACACATGTAATGGCACCTCGTTTATAGGGTAGCACAATGCTAATCATATCCCATATATGAGATTAAATTTACTTGATTATACATCTATAAGTGAAAGAGGGGGAGGGGACTAATAAAACATAAGGGAAAAGGGTACAAAAATGCTTTCCTGAGCAGGTGTAGCAAAAATGACCATCTCTCTACTTCATTCCGATATAAAACTAAAAACAAGATGTGCAATCCATCTTCGAGCTATGCTGCCATGGCTACAACCTGCAAATGGAGAGGCAAAACTTAACAATATGGGGTATATCTCAGGTACTACTAGTATTTGCAGATGCAATTTGATCATGTTGTACCTTCATGAGGAAACATGCAACAAGAGGAACACATAAAACTATCATCCAGTGTGTCCCCTCGACCTTTACTCAAGACTTGAGATCATCAGACATTGCAGAAGATATACAATGTGTCGTTAGAATATCTAAAGTTGCAGCCTTTGCAGCCTTGGTCTTTAGCACTACAATCTGCATGGCAAAGTTGAGAATCAGCCTAAACAAAAATATACACATTGTGTGCGGGCATGTGTGTGTGAGATAGAGAGAGAGAAAGAGAACCTGCTGATATTCCAGGTCAAATCTCAAATATTTATCTTTGCAGCTATCTACCATATTGGCCAAGTTCTTTAGATTCCTTATGGGTTTTCCATTGAAAGCAAGAACCTAGACAAGGGGAGTTAAAAGAAAAATGTTAACATGTGTTCTTCAAACTTTTAATGTACTTAAAAATTATCAGCAATGTCATAAAAGGTTCTTAACCTGGGTATTGACGATTTCCTCATATCCAATATTTATGTCAGCCACAAGCACCTTAGGATACAGAAAAAATAATTGTTAGCAATTAGATCTAGAATGCATGAATAAGAAAGAAAACTAAAGGCTAAAATACTAACTGCCCGAACTTTTCCGCTGTATTTAAATAATCCCCTGTACTTTTTTACACCTAAATGAACTCTTGTCCATTGATTTGTACTTGAGCAAGCACTTATTTTGAGAAAAAGGATTTATGTTAAGGACTGGGTTTTATTTGGGTATAAGTTAATCGTTAGAGGCTTACTATAGTGCAACTTAAAAGCTTAAAGCTTATTTAAGGGTTAAATGCTAAAATACTAAAAGAGCCCCAGAACTTCACCGCTTTATTTAAATAAGCCCCTATACATTTTATACTCCCAAATAAGCCCTTATACCTTTTTCTGGTGCCCTCCACATCTTACCACTGAACCCAACAGTTGTTGGCATATGCCCTTATCCTTTGATTTGTACATAAGTTAGCCCTTATATCAAGTTAAAGGCTGATTTATGTTAATAGCTGAGCTTATTTGGATATAAGTTAAAAGTTCATTTGGATATTAATTAAAGGTTAAGAGCATATTTAGGTGCACAAAAAGTATGAGGGGTTTATCTAAATAAAGTAATAAAGTTTAGGGGCTTTTTAAAATATTATAGCAAAAACTAAATCATTGTGTTACACCAACCAGACAGTAAAATTACAATGTAAATATTCATAAAACGATAACTTGGAAGGTAAAAAACATGAGAAATGACAGAGACCTGTGAAACAACAACAAGCTGTTCATCTGTAGACTGTGACATTGCATGCAGATGCTTATCCAACAATTTGACTGGTGCCTCAAATTCATAGTCCTTCCCATACTGTCGATGAGAGAAGCAGAAAAGTTAGAAAGCATACCATACCAGTTAAACAGAAAATCATAAAAACATAATCAATCTTCGAAGTACACTGTAATTAAAACATTGAATGAGAATGAACAAGTGAGGTACATTTTAGACCAACAAAATGGAATCAGTAGCTTTATGATAATAAACAAAGTGTTTAAAATACTAGCAAATAACAAAACACAATACATATATGTGAGTGTGTACGGGACTAGGAAAAAAGTGTAAGAAGTGCTACGATTCTTTCCAAATTCTCAGCAATGGTTAGGACACTCTACATTCAACAGTTCTTGCATGTTTCAAAATGAATTGTATATAATTTTGGCATTCTCAGCAATGGTTAGGACACTCTACATTCAACAGTTCTTGCATATTTCAAAAGGAATTGTATATCATTAAGGCAGACCTCAAACTTCATTAATGGGGCAGTTTTCCCAGCAATTCCCAGTAATGCAACAAAGAAAAGAAACAAAATACCAAATAAAAAAGAGTTCATAATGCATTTGAACAATTTTTACCAATAATTACTAAATGTTGCTAAAATAGGTTGGACAAAGGAAACATACACATACATACATACAAACAAAGAGAGATGGAGCAGTACGCACCTCAGAACGGAAGTACGGAACAGTTACAGCGGTAAAAACAAATCCAGCAATAATGTAGTAAGAATGAGGTTTCCCACTAGTGTGTGCAGGGATGAGCTTCTTGTGAGTTGCGAGTTTTATGTCATATGAAAGTATCTTTGAATCACGGAGAACTTTAACAGATGCAGTGTCCCCAGTATACTTCTGAGAAACAAGATAGCTGAAACCTATACGCTCCCCATGCCTGAATGGAACTGTTTTTACCATGTCAAGGAAAAATGAAACAAGAGAGGATAATGTAGGTTATGTATTTAGGAATATTTCGTGTAATTAGAATCCCTTACTTTAAGGGATTATATCTTATCCTAGAATTAGTCTCTTTCCTAATTTAGAGTTTCCTAAGATAAATATATATCTTGTATATAAATATGTAAGAGATCCTTTCTAATGAATCGAGAGAGAGAATTACTCTGACTAATTACATGGTATCAGGTTAGAGCAATCCATCCAAATTTTGATCTCTTTTTCCTCAATCCCTAGTCATCTCTATTTTTTCCCATGGTTTTCGAACCCTCAGCATCCGAAATCAGTTCCCAGAACAGCCCTACTCAATCTGATTTTCAGATTTCAGATTCATCTATTACCCCAATAACCTCCTACAAACTAAATGGAAACAACTACCTCCCTTGGTCTCAGTCCGTCCGGCTATATATCACAGGAAGAAGGAAACTCGCCTATCTTTCTGACTCAATGCCAATTCCAGAAGAGACAGACCCAAAATACAGCACATGGCTGAGTGAAAATACCATGATCATGTCATGGTTAATCAATTCCATGGCTCCTAATGTAGGGGAGAATTTCATGTTATATCAAACTGCAACAGAAATTTGGAATGCAGCCCGAGATACTTATTCCAGTGTTGACAATACATCGAAGCTTTTTGGGATTGAGAACCACATTAAGGATCTCAGACAAGGAGATCTTACCGTTGCACAGTACTTTGGTATTCTCAATAAGTATTGGCAGCAACTAGACTTATAGGAGAAGAATGACTGGAAGTGCCAGGAAGATAGCAACTTCTACAGCCGGCAAACAAATCAGAGGAGAGTTTTCCAGTTTTTGTCTGGACTGAATGGAGAATTCGATGGAGCAAGAGGAAGGATTCTTTCCACCAAACCTCTTCCTTTGGTTCGAGAGGTTTTTTCAAAAATTAGGAGGGAGGAAAGCCGAAGATCTTTGATGGTGCCACCAGTTCCAACTCTAGGAACCAACAGAGGAGAAATCGACCCTGGTGTGAACATTGTAAGAAACTAGGTCATATGATAGATCAGTGTTGGAGGCTGCAAGGGAAACCAGCAGATTGGAAGAACACACGGTCCAGGTTTCAGAAGGAGGATCATATTGCCTCTCAAGATGAGTCCTCCACCAGTTTTAGCAAGAAGCAGATAGAGGAGCTGCAACGGATTTTTAGTAGTATGAAAGCCAAGCCTACCAACATAGCTTATACTGCTACTGAAGGTACTAATCCATATGCTTCCTCGGTACAATGGATAGTAGACTCGGGTGCATCTGATCATATGACAGGAAACATTGATCTCTTGGAGGAATATAGTGACAGCAACCTACAAGCTTCTATCAAATTGGCAGATGGCTCTCTTACTACAGTCAAAGGGAGTGGTTCTGTTAAATTAAACAAAAACCTACTACTTCATAATGTTCTCTATGTTCCTAGACTTGTATGCAATCTATTGTCAGTCAACAAATTGATCAAAGATTCTGGTTGTAATGTAGTGTTTGGTACTGGTGGTTGCATTTTTCAGGCATAGGGCTCGAAGATGGTGATTGGCAATGCTAGGCTGGGCCAAGGATTGTACACACTTGGGAGGCGAGCTTCTCAGAATCATGCTCTATCCAATGAACTTAGGAAACCAGTTTTATCTTCTGATCTCAATACCAATAACATTATGTTATGGCACTCTAGATTAGGTCATCCTAGTTTTTTCTATCTTTCCAAAATGTTACCAGAATTATTTATAAATAAAAATCCCTCTTTGTTTTCTTGTGAAATTTGTCAGTTAGCTAAACACACCAAAAAACCATATATTGCAGCCAAATTTGAACCAACAGCACCTTTTTCCATCATCCACAGTGACATTTGGGGCCTTTCTACTGTCAAAAATATTTATGGGTATAAGTGGTTTGTATCTTTTATAGATGATTACTCTAGGACAACATAGGTATTCTTAATGAGAGAAAAGTCTGAAGTTGAGTCTATAATTAAAAAATTTTATCAAAAGGTTGAAACCCAATTTGACACAAAAATAAAATTTTTAAGGAGTGACAATGGGAGTGAGTATTTGAATAAATCTCTTGGGTATTTCTTTAAGGAAAAAGGAATTGTTCATCTTACTTCTTGTGTCAATACACCTCAACAAAATAGGGTTGCCTAAGGAAAAATAGACATCTTCTAGAGGTTACTAGGTCTCTTATGTTTGTTGCTAAAGCTCCTAAGTATCTTTGGGGAGATGCACTTCTTACGGCCACTTACCTCATCAATAGAATGCCAAGTAAGACCTTAGGTTTCCAAATTCCTATTGAGGTTCTGTTTAGACATTTTCCCCATTTTAAACCGTTAAACTCAAGTCTTTCTCCTCGGTTATTTGGGTGTATAGCATTTGTTCATATCCACAATAATAACAGAGGTAAATTAGATCCTAGGTCCATAAAGTGTGTGTTCTTAGGCTATTCTTCGAGTCAGAAGGGTTACAAGTGTTACTCACCATCCACAAAAAAGACCTATGTCTCCTTTGATGTTACATTTTTTTAGAACCAACCTTATTTTTCAGGAACAAAAATTCAGGGGGAGAATTACAAGGAATTTCAGCATGTTCCTCCACAGCAAGCTAGCACATTTCAAAGTCCAAGTGAGGGCGGTGGAAATAACCTAAACAATTCTGATGATGATTTACCTTCCCCATTATCTCAGCATCCTACTCCGTGCAAAACACCTTCCACCACTACTAAAACTGCACCTAACAATGACCTTGAAACCATAACACCCCAACCGAAGCAACTCACTGTTTACTCAAGGAGGAAAGCTGTTGCTGATGAAATCAGTCAACCTAGCATTTGCCGAGAACCAGATTCGGATCCTGCCGCAACTAAAACAGAAAGTAATAATGGCTCCCAAGAGGCTACTGCTGTTGACCTTGATGATTTTCCTATTGCTATTAGGAAGGGGGTAAGAAAATGTACTGTTCATAGCATAAATAAGTATGTTGCATATGGAAAATTACAGCCTCATTTCAGGGCATTCACTGCCAGTATTAGCAGTGTAAAAGTCCCAAGAACTGTGACAGAAGCATTTCAATCTCCTGAGTGAAAAAAGGTTGTGGAAGAGGAGATAAAAGCTTTGCAAAAGAATAAGACATGTAGTTTGACAGATTTGCCAGAAGGGAATAAAGCTGTTGGATGCAAGTGGATATTCACGGTGAAATATCATTTAGATAGGAGTGTAGAAAGATACAAGGCAAGGCTGGTTGCCAAAGGTTTTTCTCAGTCCTATGGTATTGACTACCAGGAGACTTTTGCACCGGTTGCAAAATTGAATACCATCAGAATATTGTTGTCAGTGGCTGTTAACATGAACTGGAAATTACATCAGCTAGACATAAAGAATGCGTTTCTGAATGGGAACCTTGAGGAGGAAGTATATATGGAGGTCCCCCCGGGATTAGAAGGAAAGGTCACTAAGAAAACTGTGTGTAAGCTCAGTAAATCCTTATATGGCTTAAAACAGTCTCCCAGAGCGTGGTTTGATCGATTTGCTAAGACTATGGCACATAATGGTTTCAAACAAAGACAAGTGGATCACACACTATTCAGGAAAGTTGCATCAAGTGGTAAGATAACTCTCCTAATTGTCTATGTAGATGATATGATTATCACTGACAATAATATAGAAGAAATAGAAAAGCTAAAGATGGATCTTGCAAAGGAGTTTGAAACCAAGGATTTAGGGAGTATGAAGTATTTTCTTGGGTATGAAAGTCGCAAGGTCCAAGGAAGGGCTGGTCATAAACCAACATAAGTATGTTTTGGATCTTCTTGCAGAAACAGGAATGCTCGGTTGCAAACCAGTTGAAACTCCAATGGAGCCGGGCTTGAAGTTTTGCAAGGAACTGGAAATCCAGTAAACAAGGAAACCTACCAAAGGTTAGTTGGGAAGTTGATTTATCTTTCTCTTACCAAGCCTGATATTGCATACTCAGTTAGCATTGTCAGCCAACATATGAGTGACCCTTGAGAAGAACATTTGGAAGTTGCTAATAGAATTCTAAGGTTTTTGAAGTTTACACCAGGAGCTGGACTTATATTTAGAAAAAATGAAGACAAAACAGTGAAGGTTTATACGGATGCAAACTGGGGAGGTGAATTAACTGATAGAAGGTCAGTTAGTGGCTACTGTACATACGTTTGGGGTAATTTGGTGACTTGGAGAAGTAAGAAACAAGCAGTTGTTTCTCGAAGTAGTGCTGAATCAGAGTTTAGAGCACTAGCTCTTGGAATATGCGAAGGAATGTGGATTAAAAGACTCCTTACAGAACTGGACTTAGATGACAAGAATGATTTTGAGATATTTAGTGATAGCCAGTCAGCTATGAGTATAGCAAAAAACCCAGTACAACATGATAGGACGAAGCACATTGAGATAGACAGACATTTTATTTACGAGAAGGTTAACAATGGAGTTGCAAAACTACAGTACATTCCGACAAAGAAACAGCTGGCAGATATCTTCACCAAAGCTCTTCCACGAGTAACTTTCGATGAGCTGTCATCCAAACTAGGTATATACAACATATATACACCAGTTTGAGGGGGAGTGTAGGTTATGTATTTAGGAATATTTCGTGCAATTAGAATCCCTTACTTTAAGGGATTATATCTTATCCTAGAATTAGTCTCTTTCCTAATTTAGAGTTTCCTAAGATAGGTATATATCTTGTATATAAATATGTAACATATCCTTTCTAATGAATCGAGAGAGAGAATTACTCTGACTAATTACAGATAAGTCGGGAGATTTTCCCCGCATAGTTTAGAACAATAACACCATAACACGTGAATGAACCAAACATTAACAAACATCTGGAGTTAAACATGTAAGACTGTTTCATCAAAAAAAAAACATGTAAGACTTATCTATTGCCTTTTCTATTTTTTTTCAAAACTAATTCGCAAGGCAATACACAACAACCATAATTCAGCCACAGTCCACAGCTGATACAACTAAGCCCCAAACTGATAAACCTTTTATATGTAGAGAAAACTGCAAAACTCCAGAACTCGTGATTAAATAGGACAATGAATTGAATGTCGGAGGAGTGCATGAATAATTCAGGCCAGAAATATATAACCATGCTTTCTAAGGAAATCTTTCATGTCAAAATTAAGGCACTATGGCATTATATAAGTCTCAACATCCATTAACCACTAAAACTACCTCAACTATAGATGAACTCTGCCAACATGACACCCTACAAAAACATATGCATCTAATCTACAACTAAAATTAAAACAATACTCAACATTTTTCGTAGTTAATTCTAGAAGGAGGCAATAACATTCCAAGTTCAAACTCCAAGAATAATCTAGCATTGACGTAGAAATTACTAGGGCACCAAATCACATATGCATATATAAGTTATAACTCACGCATACATCATTCTTTGACGAACCTAATACATTCTACTAATAAAAGGGGAAGGGAGAATAGCTTACCTGTTCCATCATTAGCAACTTTTACCCCGTCAAAACTAAGTATAATATCAGATGGCTTCAGAAGATGAGATTCTGGAGCAGTGGGCTCAATTCTCCTAATAAGGACCCCCTTCTGATCTGGTTTCATCCCCATTGCTAAGCGCAAGTCAGGATTTTCCATCTTTTGCCACTCAACACCCAGGACTGGGAAGCCTAAATAGAAATGGAAAGAAGGGAGCATAACATCATATATCACTGAAGTCGAACCAGTTTTTAATTCCAATAATGAACAAGGAGAAAGTGAAGCGAAATGACTGACTTAAATAAAAAGAGTACTTATTGCAATAATACCTGTGTAGGCTCCATTCTTTTCATAGTCCTGAATGAAGTGCATTATAACTGGTGTAGGTATGACATACCCAATATTTTCTGCATCTTCATGTTTCAAAGATTGAAAGGCAATACCAACACATTTTCCCTTACCATTGAAGGCAGGCCCGCCAGAATTTCCAGAGTTTATAGCTGCATCTATCTGCAAAATGATAGCAATTTCAATACATTTATAAACATGTCAAACAACAAACAATGTCAAACGGATAGAAGCTGGAACCATGTCACAACCTGTAGTCCTAAAAGTTCAGTTGACCCATGAACATATGAGAGTATCTCGATTCGTGACACAACACCACTAGTAACAGAGATTGTGTCACCTCCAATCGGGTAGCCGACAACAGTTACGGCATCTTGGAGTGCGGG
The DNA here is from genome assembly GCA_958450335.1 of Hibiscus tridactylites. NCBI lineage: Eukaryota > Viridiplantae > Streptophyta > Magnoliopsida > Malvales > Malvaceae > Hibiscus > Hibiscus tridactylites. Next base: position 31,388,466 of record OY288280.1, on the reverse strand, counting down.
CAAATCTCCAAAATCCACAGGTGAAACACCTTCCCAGAACTCATCATCTTCAACCGTTAACATTGCTGCAGCATCCAAAAACTTATAATCAGTAAACCCAAGCATTTCCCTTCTCAATCAATAGTCATTTTCATACAATCATATTACATAAATCAAGTTTCCCATCGAAAAACAAGCAGCTCTCTTTCATAAAAAAACAGTGACATAAATTAAGAAAACATTTCAAAAAGGACCATAAAAATGTCAAATTTTCCCTTACCGATATCACATTCGGTCCCAATAGCCAAAACAGTAGCCAGATACTTAGTATCAGACCCCCTTTTCTTCAACTTCACTTGAGTATAATGTTCCACTGAATGAGCATTTGTTAACACTCTTTTCCCTCCAATTACAAACCCACTACTACTTGAAGAATACTGTCTTTTCCTCTGCCATGGCAGCGAGTAATTTGGCTCCGTGTGAACGCAGAACACTTTCACCACCGCATCCATTGCTGCAACCACCCTCACCGCTGCACTCTCCCAATTCGCCACCGACTGTGATGGCGGCTCCAACACCACTCCCCCATTTTGATAAGGCCTTCTCTCGGGAGAGGCCGCCGCATGAGGCTCCGTATCCTCCGTATGCCCCACCCTAGTCTTCCTATGTCGCCCTCGGCCCCTTCGTGCTGGTGGCGGGTTATCGACGTCATTGTTGGCGGCAGCGGTCGATACCACGTTGTTTTCAGCGATAAAGCCATCATTTTGGGCGGCGTTGGTGTATTCTAAGTCCATGGTTTCGGAAGTTGAAGCCGGAGCTTTTGGCTTCCGGCCCCGTTTCCTAGTTTCCACCATTTGAGTTTGGTGGTATGAAGGGACTTAGGGTTTTAACTTGGGGTTTTTGATATGTAGATGGTCAGTTTATGGTACGGGAATGTATTCTTTGCTTTCGGCTGCGTTTTTGAAATGAAAGAAAGAGCGAAAGAGACGATGAATTTGGGCTTCCATCGGTTGAAATATGAACCTTTAAGCCCATTCAAAGCTTTTTCAAAAAAATGAATAATTTTTTTTAAAGCAATACTAAGGGAAGTGAATGGAGCAGGTGAGCGTGCTCTGACCACCAAACTGTCATCGTATACTTATAAATTATAAAATATTATAAAAGAGAAAACATAGTTTCATTTTCATTGAAATAAAATACATTATAATGGCTACATAGAATCCTTATTCTATTTATGGAAGTGTACATTTAATTTGATATGAATTTAATAAATCCAAAGTGTTTTTTAGTACCACAAAGGCTTGACGACAATTTTGATATGGCGACAATAGTAATAAGATGTCTCATGACTATGACTCTAAATGAGACGAAACATATCGCGAGCTACTCGAGCTCGACTCGGTTAAAACTCGGTCAACACTCGACTCAATTAAGCTCGACTTGAGCTTGAACTCGGCTCGAGTTCTTAACGAGCCGAGCTGAGCTACTTGATACCCGACTCGAAAAGTTCGCGAGCTACTCGAAAGTATAATAAAATGTTTTAAATTTTTAAAATTAAAGTGAACTAAAATGTAGGTTTGATGCTTTTGGTTGTTATGCTATGTTAGTTTAATTTTTAGTTTAACTTTCTTTAAATTTTCATGTGTATTTTTTTTCTCCTACTAGGATTAGGGATTTTAAATGAGACACATAGAAATATTTCTTTTGTATAATAATAATAATAATAATAAGGGTAAATTACATAAATGACCACCATATTATTGCAAAAATCGCGATTTGACCACCTTACTTTTTTTCGAAGCAATTAAACCATCATACTATTAAATTGGGTGCAATTTGACCACCAGTCGTTAATGGTTAACGTCAGGGTGACGTGACAGTTAAAAAAATAAGGGTATAATTACATATTTGGTCATTAATACTTATACATTCTTTCAATTTAGTCCTAATTTTAATTTAATAAAATAAATTAATTATTTAATTAGGTGGTGACACGTGTCACTACCTTATTGGAGGAATTTAATTATTTATATTTAATTAAAGGATAAATGAAAAAAATCACAAATACATATAGGAGGGATTGAACCTGCATCTCCTAGAAGCCTAGACTATTAGCTTACCACCACACCAAATGCTATATTGTGATATATTTCCTGCCATATGTTATATCTAAATAAATATCAAAAACTGAAAAACTCCATCATCGTCATCCATTGCCTTGAACTTCTCCAAATCCTTCACTGCAAAACAAATTCCAGAAGAAAATGTGATATTGTTTCTTAAAATAATTACCTGCGTTGAGGCGGACATGTGTTTTCATGACTTAAACCAGCTAAAACATGTGTTTTCATGGTTGCAACACATCCATCTTAGTTCTGATTCGGTAACTACAAATAAATGATGTGTGCATACCTCACTCTTCAGAGCAAAAGCTGCAGTTCTATGATGAGCATGATCTATCGTAAGCAAGGTCTCCATGAGAGTTACAGTAGGAGAAGAGAGGTCTTTAAATGTTTCCGCGATACGTCGTCTATACGGGTGTTGAGGCTTGAACACCGTTGAATGAAGTAGTTTTGCTCTTCTCCAGTATTCCTCAGTTGGCGAACCGCAAAGCTTGAAAATCTTATGTAATTGCTCAACTTACAAGGTGCAGAGATCTTAATTCATACCTACCATTTACTTGGATAGACAATAATATCACCTAAAGTGAAATTTGGATTCATAAATCATATAGCTTCTTGATGGAAGAATTGTGAGAAAGCACACTAGAAAAATATGAATCATACATCATTCACGAAAACGATTATTAGAACATATCTGAAACATCAGTTTCTGCACATTTACATGGTGTAGACACATCGATTACAGTCGAGTTTAATCAAGTTCAAAGTAGAGACAAAATAACAAAACAATACCGATTATAATAAAGAAAAAAAATCTTGTACTGTTAAGTCGGGAACTTGAACATCAGTATAAGCAAGCATGCACTGTTAAACAGAAAAATATGTCTGTTCAAGGGTAAAATAGGCTTTGATTAGATCATCCAGCAGATTTCATATGATTTTCTCTTTACCGTCACAACACCGAGTTAAGGCCAGGAACTTCTAGTCGATTCTTTCCGGCCAGATACTTTCTGGGGATTTGGAGAAGCTCAAGGCAATGGAAAATGTTGCTAATGACGATGATGGAGTTTTTCAGTTTTTTATGTTTATTTAGATATAATATATGGCAGGAAATATATCATAGTACAACATTTGGTGTGGTGGTAAGCCAATAGTTTAGGTTGTTAAGAGACACAGGTTCAATCCCTCCTACATGCATCTCCAATAAGGTAGTGACACTTGTCACCACCTAATTAAATAATTAATTTACTTTATTAAATTAAAATTAGGACTAAATTGAAAGAATGTATAAATAATAAGGACCAAATGTGTAATTATACCTTTATTTTTTTAACTGACACGTCACCCTGCTGTTAACCTTTAATAGTATGATGGTTTAATTGCTTCGAAAAAAAGTAAGGTGGTCAAATTGCGATTTTTACAATAGTATGGTGGTCATTTATGTAGTTTACCCTAATAATAATAATAATAATAATAATAATAATAATTACAAACAATGTTGTAAATAAAATGATACAGATCGCGAGCTACTCGAGCTCGACTCGGTCAAAGCTCGATCAATACTCGACTCGACTCGAACTCGAGCTCGGCTCGAATTCTTAACGAGCCGAGTCGAGCTCAACATACTCAAGCTCGAGTCAAGCTCGAACTCGACTCAAATTCTTAACGAGTCGAGCCGAGCTTAGCACTACTCGAGCTCGACTCGGCTCGTTTACACCCCTACTCATGACCAATATATACTTTTGATGTTGGTGTTAATCGCGTGGTCTGATTCTGTTGGTTGCACAGTTGTTCAATAGAAAATTTCAAATTGAAATAAATAAAGTAAATTATACTCATGAATCAAGATTAAACGGAACCTTGAACAAACCAGATAGAAGACAAGAAAGGCCTCCATAACAGTCTTAGAACAACACTAATCAAGTCCAAAACAAATAAAACACAACAAAATCTTAAAACAAGCTAGAATCAAGCTGGCTCAAATTCTTTTAAATACCACCCCAAGGAGCCAACACCATTCATCGAAATAAGAAGAAAAACGAACCCCCTACTTTAGTGGTGGAACAAGAAAAATTAAATTACAGTGTCAAAATAAAATAAAATTAGTGTCGAGTTTAAATTATAGTGTCAAAAACCCTAAATCCCTAAATTACTCTCATCACATCATTGATTCGACTACCACCAGCCACCTATATCTTCGCCGGACCACCACGACTGAAAATCTCATCATCTTGCCGTTAAAGATCGACGAGTGAACCATCAATGAGCATGCAACAATGAGAAAATGAGGTTGATTGGATTATGACTGTCGACTAGAGGGTATGAGATGTCGAACGATGATGTACGTGACGTTTGGGCTGCTGGAGAGTGAAGAAGATGTGATATGATGGTTCGATTGAAAGAAACTTAAACTTTGAGATTTTAAAGAAATTCAGAAATTAAAAAAACCGAAAACAGGCCACGTGACATATTTTAATTCGGTGATAAAATTTTTATCGGTCAGTAATGGAAAAACCTTATTTGAGTAACGCAATGAAACGATAGACACTTATTTGCCCCGAAAAATAGTTCAGTCACCTAACTAGAGAAAAGGGTTTAGTTTAATCACTTAAATCTTTTCCAGTTTCGGATAGAACTTAAACAAATAACTAGATCCTTAAATAAGTCTTGTTTCTTTTTTCACAAAGATAAATATTTTATATTAATGAAAGGGCCCACTAAAATAATAGGTAAAATCTAGAAACAAATTCGAAGATAAAAATCATACACTGAAATGCAAAGAGAAGTCACATAATACACCTCGAACTCAATCTAAAGAAACAAGAAAATAACTCCTCACACCATACATAAAAATGTTAGAAAAGGGGCGTTAATAATCCAAAAAAATAATAATAATCAATAAAATTATTATAATGAACATAACAAAACAATTGCAAAATAATATTTGAAATATAAATCAAATGTTAAAGTAGTAAATTAGAACTATTTACTTGTATTCGGGCAGCAATTCGGATGAATAGATTTGTTGAGGCATGTGAAACATAGTTTCCTTAAGGCAGATTCATCCGCTTCTATAGTTCTTGAGAAACGTTGGACGTCTATCTCCCAAGATACAACAGAATGATCAACTATATTAGAACATATGCAGAGATCACAAAATTTGAGAAAAAGGTTGAAGCTTTAATGGGTTTTCATGTAGCTTTTGATTTACAAAGTTTATTTATGTTTTAATCTTGCCCTATAGTGTATTATATTTGAAAATGGTGGGGTTTTGTCAAAAATCCCGAAATGGGTTTTGTGGGTATTTTAAAAGGTTGAAAACTTGAGTTTTTGAGGTAGTTTGGTGTATGAGAGTTGGGGTGATGTTATAGTGATGCTTGAGGGTTGTTTTGAAGGTGTTTAATGATTATTTAGGTGTTGGATTCGATAGTTTTCTGCTGGGTTGTGTGTGAGCTCGAAAATGGGATTTTTGTGTTAGCTTTGGCTTGGAAATGTAGAGGATTGGTCTTGTGGTTAAAATATGTTATGAGACAGTGGTTTGTGGATGATTTGTGTAGTAATGTGTTGTTTTTGATTGGTTAGAATCAAGGAAAATCGTTGGAGAAGCTTCGGGCTCGATTCCGGGAAGTTTGGAGGCTTGATTTGGCTTTCTCGGTTTGCTTAAGGGAGTTTGGTGAGTGGATTACTTAAAATGGTTTTAAATTGGTTCAAGTGTGTGGTTGTGGTGTTGGATTGTTCTTGGTAGGCCAATCCAAGGTGGAGATTAAGTTGGTAGCTTGATCTCTTGTTTGCTTTATGAGTTTTGCTTATTGTGCATAAATGTGGATTTGCATAGTATGTGTTCGATTAAGCATGTTGTGATATATATATTGATGTTGTTCGTTGATGATGATATGTTGTGTTGCATGATTGTGAAATCATGGTGAGACTTGTATAGTATGATTGGTACTAGTTAATTACCGGGTATAAATGATCGATCATTAGGATGAGTGTGCGCACGGTAAGAGTCAAATTTGCGCGTGGCCTTGGTGACGTATAATCATCAAGGAGGAGTACGGTGAGGTAATATTCCACCAGAAATTGTTAGCATGTGATGGTGAGTGTAATCCCATCCATGAGTGAAAATGGTGATGAGTGTAATCCCACTGGAAGGTAATTATTGTTGACTACATTGGGGGTGAAAATTCCAACGGAAGTTATCCGCATATCCGAGTAAGCTAATAGTTGCCAATATACTTGTTCATGTGTGGTTGTTGTGTAAGATATTATGTTATATCTTTGTTTAGCATAACATGAGGTAAGATGCCATGTTCATGCATTCTCGTAATTGTTGATATGTTGCTTGTGGTGAATATGTGTGCATTGTGAATGTCTTAAGGATAACATGCTTTGAACCATGCATTGTCGTTGTTTTTGTTTTAGAGCTCCCACACTAAGCCTCTAGCTTACGCTCTCGTTTTCGACTATAGCAAAGGGCAAGGAAAGGGCATCCAAGCGTGTTTGTGGTTGCTCAAGTATGGTTTTAGTAAATAATGTAGTAGTTTATCAATGAGGATGCTACGTGTTGTAGGAGCGTGTATCTAGACTCCTATGTGTTGGATTTATTTTGTTACTGCTTTTATGATGTAGATTTGTAAACCATGTTTATGAGATGTTTATGCGTTGTTTTGAATGCATGTAAACCTTGCTTCATGAATGCTTATGTTTTGTAATGAAGGTATGTAAACTTGTTTATGCCATGTTTATGTGAATGTATGTTTCCTTGAATGAATGGCCTTAACATGTATGTTTATGTGTTTGATCATGCTTGTGGTAGGATAAAATGCCTCTAGATTAAGTGTATAATTGTTGTTTCTTGTTTTTGTGGTTTTGGGGGATGTTTGGGAACACTTGGAGATGCAAAAAACTGTCTTTAGGGTCATGTAGAGTGCATGTGTTTCGAAACACGGGTAGTTGTTTTGGAGCGGGTGTAGCTCCAGAGATATTCGTATCGAAACGGGGTTGGTGCCGTTTCGTTACAAGTTGACACTGTGAGTGCCTATTTCGACAAGCGTTTCGATACGGTTTGCCTCTGTGAATGCCCGTTTCGGAACCTGTTTCGGAACGTTTTACTACTGGAGACCCCCGTACCAGAACAGAGTAGACTGTGTCGGTACAACCTGGTCTGGCTTTTAAACTGGGGCCCGTGTATCGAAACGGGCAAGCCTATTTCGAAACACAAGCCTATAAATTGGGATTTTAGGCATCGTCAAAGGTTCTCAGATGTCGTGTTTTAGTTCTGTTGGTCGTATGCTTCCTTGTTAAGTTTATATGCATTGTTTATATATGGTTTTGGTTACGAATGCAAGTAATCAGACTAATGTGTCACTTGGTAAATTTATATTACCTTACGCCTCATTTGTATCTTTTCCTTTATCTTTTCCGTTGTCGTTTCTCACATAAGACTAAATGATACATTTAGACAAGACAATCAATGAAAAAATAGGGTTGCTAATCGAAGTGGAGCCTTAACGGGTTTCGCTTCGGTTTTCCCCGTGTAACCTGCTCGGACCGGTCTGTCGTCTAGCCCGGGACGAGGGGGTTACATTATTATTATGGATTATTATCTTATACACTAGCGGTGGAAACTTTTTGTTTCCACAAGCACCTCAATTATAGGGTTTATGGTTTAGGGGGGTTTAGTGTAGGGGTTTAGAATTTAGGGTTTGTGGTTAGAATTTATGGTTAGAATTTGGGGTTTAGAGTTAGGGTTTAGCTTTTAGGGTAATATGGGTATGGATTAGGTTTTAACTTATAAAGCCTAAATTTTAACCCTAAACCTAAAATTCTATCAATAGCCCCTAAATTAAAAACTAATACACTTAAACCCCTAAACTTTAAACCCTAAATAGAATCCCTAACCTCTAAAACTAAACTGCTTGTGTAAAAAAAATTCTACAAGTGCTTGTGTATATTATTATTATTATTATTATTATTATTATTATTATTATTATTTTGCTCGGCAACATGTATGCTTTTATTATAAATAGGGAACATATATGACCTACACGCCCATAAGCCTCGTTAAAAATCTCTCTAGAGCCTATAGAGGAAAAGAGTACTCATGGACGTGTGAAAAACAAGGGAAACCATACACCAATCAGATCCAACAAAGCTCGACACCGGGACCAAGACACTTATGCAAACCGTTTAAACCAAACAGGCCGATCCACACCACTCTTCGCAAGTGCATCCGCAAGCCTATTCGCCTCTCGATAGACATGATGGAAACACACATCACTCAACGCTTCACACGCCTCATCAATTCTCCGCAGCCAACGCCAAAATTTCCATGGCCTTTTTTCCAAGTGTAAAACCCAGGCAATGGCCATTGTAGAATCCGATTCGATCACCAAAGGGCATTGGCCACCTTTCGATTCCAACATGAACTCCAACGCAAAACATATTGCTTGTAATTTCGCTTCATTTGAATCTGCTATCCCAATCGGACCCGAAAACAAAGCTATTATATGCCCAAACTCGTTTCGCAGAACACCTCCACACCCAGCTTTTCCCGGTTTCCCCCTAGCAGACCTATCAACATTAAATTTAAGCACTCCCATGGGCGGCCGTTCTCACCTCACGTTAACCCGTAACGATTCTCCACGGGGCTGAAACTCACACTGCCATGGACATTCCCACCATGTCGACTCCAAAATAACACCTGTAAGAATCCCCATCCACACCCAATACATCGAGCGAGTCTTTATCAAGAAAAAAATTTCCCCTGATGTCGCCAGCGTACCATTAAACAAGCAGTTGTTTCTCGCCAACCACATCGACCACAACGTCGCTGCACAACCCACCATCCACCACCCGCACACCTGCCCGACAAACAAGTAATCAAAACATTATGCCAACAACTCCATTACCTCCACACGGCTGCACCATGGCCACTTGCCACCAACGAAAGAAGCATAACCATACCTCCCATACGACCGGACATCGAACCATAATGTGGTCCAGCGTTTCCTCCACTGCCCGACACCAACAGCAGCGTGAAGCATCCCCCTCAACACTCACACCTCAGCCCATCAACATGGCCATTGTCGGCAACCTATCCATCCAAGCAAACCACAAAAAATACTGCACTTTGAGAGGGATAGGCAGCTTCCAAATCACGGCTAGCTCAATGTTCACCTCATGGCCAAAAGATTGCATTAATTTATATAATCCCGCCATGGAAAAATCTCCCGTAGATGAATGCGTCCAAACAAGCCTATCAACTCGATTAGGATATAGGTGGAGGTCCCAACAAAAATCACGAATGTCATGGACTTTAGCCCAAATAGCAAATAGTTAAGGCTTGGATCCACCAAGCATAGGTCACGAGTTCAAACCCTTGTAGTTGCACTATTTTCAGAGTTGTGTATATGAATCTTATTTTGAATCTTAAATTCTGATTTTACAAATATAATCAATGCAACAAACTGAATTAAATGGCGTCGGCGGAGAACTCCCAAGAGGGGTCGCAGAGGAGAAAGGTTTGGACATTATTCGTGATGAATCTTCCGTTGCAACTACATTGGAAGGGTGTTTTGCAGGTATTTGATAGGCATGGGGTGGTGGTGGATGTTTTTATCCCAAAGAAGAAATCAAGAGAGGGAAAACGTTTTGGGTTCGTGAGAATGAATTCCAAGGCTGACGCAAATAGGGTTATCGAAAGATTGGATGGTTTTAAATTGTATGGGGCTTGGATTAGGGAGTCACTTGCACAGAGGGAGGCGCGAACAACATACTGGAGAAAGAAACCAGCCGATTTGCATCAATCGGTTTCGGAAAGATCTCAATTGAAGCCTAATCGTGTGAGTCCAGGGCGAGAGGGAGAGACGGAAAAACCAATTGACAATAGAATAGTGGAAGGTGTGATTGATATGGATAAAATGGAAATTCTAAACAAATGCGCGGTGGGATTTTGCAGATCTTCTTATCGAATTTGAGAGCTAGCAATTGAATTCAGGAAAGCAAAATTGAAGGGTTTTTCTATCATGAGAGTGGCGGGATCAATGGTATTATTGATGTTCGATGATATTGAAACTCGAACGCGATTGCTCGAAGAGCATTCTTTTGAGAAGTGTCTGGAGAATGTAATGAATTGGGACGCGACATTGTGACTGCCTAATGGAAGAGTTTGGTTGTCCGCAAGTGGAATTCCGATACACACATGGTCCGAAGGCACCTGCCGGAACATTGCTGAATTGTGGGGGGGATTCATCCAACTGGACGGCGAAACAATAGCGCCATCATCTTTTGAACGATGTCGGTTCCTAATTGAAACAGACTGGCTTGAAATGATTGATGCTGTAATTACTATGAATGTGGGTGCAAACTCATTCCGAGTGCGTATTTTGTAGATGGAGGAGACATTGGGGGTGAAGTGCTACTGTTGCTGTGGGGTTACGGAGGATGAAAGTGATATGAAGACGAAGAGTGAAGAGGGATCTATTGCAGCAACCATGAATTGTCGAGAGCTGGGGGATAAGAGCTATGAAGTGGATGACACAATTGTCCCAGATTCAATTTCGGGGGCAAATGGCAAGGTGATACATTGGAATAGTCTATGGACGGACCAGCAGGGGGTGAGGAGAGAATGCTGGAAGTATCGACAAGGGATACGAGATGGATGGCAGACGAAAATGTGGGAGTAGTGTCCCGACCATTGGAGGAACAAGTGAAGATTATTGGGGTGGAGTATGAGCAGACGTTGAGTGAAGAGGCACGAGATACGGCTATGGGACAAGAAGTGGTGTATCAATCGTTGGTGGATGGGCCAAGATCCGAAATTGACAGAGTTGGTAAAGCAACAGTGGTTGAATCATATGGGGAACTGTGTAGGGTGAGACAACTTTATGAAATTCTTTTGAGTGATCTATCCCCTGAAAAAAGGCAAGAAGCAAAGAAGAAATTGGCTAAGCGGGGTAGGGGACGGCCAAAAAAGAAGACAAATACACCACAAGAATTTGCAAACGTTTCTCTTTCGGATTCTGATTTTTAAAATAGGAAACGATCAATCATAAAAGAAGCACGAGAGACTCTAGTATTGGGGAAATATATTGGTGCAGAGGCGATTGGGAACGAGGAAGATATAGTAAAGGATATTGCGCGATTGATTGCGGATCGAGAGGGGAAACAATAGCATCACGAGATGCGGATGTTGTCGTGGAATGTGAGAGGATTGGGTTCAGCATCGAAGAGGCGGGCGGTGCATAATCTAGTGCGACAACATAGGTGTGAATTGATCATTTTACAGGAAACAAAATTAGAAGAGATAACAGGCGATATGGTGGGACGGATTTGGATTTCTGACGAGTTCGAATTTGCGTTTACCCCATCGAAGGGACGGTCATGGGGAATTTTGGTAGCTTGGGATACGACTCGTTTTGTGGCATCATCTATTTGACTGGGTGATCGTTTTGTGAAGGTGGAGGGCACATAGATTTTGGATGACTGGCGCTGTGGAGTGATGGGAATTTACGCACCTTGTGCAGTAGGTGAACAAGAGGATTTGTGGGCTTTGGTGAGTGAAGAAATATCGGATAGGGATGTGCCATGGTGTGTAGGGGGATTTCAATGTGATTTTGCATCCAAAAGAAAGGCGAGGATGTGACATAAGGTCGCGAGGTATGGTTAATTTTCATGAGTTTGTGGAATTGAATGCGTTAATTGATATGCCAATGCAGGAGAAAAGCTACTCTTGGTTTGGCCCGGGTAAACAATGCAGCCGTATAGATCGTTTTCTATTGGCACCGGAGTGGTTTGAGAAGTATAGTGAGCTGCAGATGTTTGCTTTGTCGCGAGGATTATCCGATCATGTGCCCTTGCTGTTGGCTAGTGATCCAAGTGATAGTGGACCAAAGCCGTTTTGGTTTTTGAATGCGTGGTTGATGTCTAATAAATATGTGGGGTTGATGGAGCAAGAATGGTTGAGGCTGGGTGCATCGGATGTGGGTTGGGGTGAGCTGGGAGTGTTGGCAAAATTACGTGGGATGAAATCCTACCTCAAAAAATGGAATGCTCAAACGTTTGGGAATATCGACAATCGTATTAATGTTGTTACTAGGCAATTGGATGGCGTTGATATCAAAGTGGAGGATGGATCGGTTCGATGGGGTGACATAGAGGAAAGATGGAAGTTGAAAGCGGAATTATGGAAGCTAATGAAATTTAGAAAATCGTATTGGCGACAAAAGTCGCGCATGGCATGGTTAAAGGAGGGTGATCACAATACTACATTTTTCCATCGAGCTTCGCGTATTCGAGTGATGCGAAACACGATCAGGGGTGCACTGTGTCGAGGTAGGTGGGTTACTGAGCCAAACCAATTGAAAGGTTATTTTTTCTATGCGTTTCGACAACACTTTGCACGGATCGAGATGGCTGGTTCAATGGATGTAGTGGTTAATTTTAATTGCCTAAGTGAGTTTGACGTGGCAAGTTTGGAGGTCGAATTTACAGAAGAGGAAATCCATGAGGTGATTTGGAGTTGCGAAGGTTCTAAAACACATGGACCCGATGGGTTTACTTTTGAATTTTATAAGAGGGGTTGGTCGTTTCTAAAGGAGGATGTGATTAAGTTTGTTCATGAATTTGCTGCATCGTGTAAGATACCACAGAGAGTGAATTCGACGTTTGTGGTGCTGATTCCCAAGAAAGAGGATCCGAAAGTCATGGGGGATTATCGACCGATATGCCTGCTTAATTCTCTGTATAAAATTTTGGCTAAATGTTTGGCGAGGCGACTACAATTTGTGTTGCCAAAGCTAATTAGCGATGTGCAATCGGCTTTCGTCAGCGGGCGACAAATTTTAGATGACATATTGTTAGCCAATGAAACGATACATTCGTTACAGAAGAGGCAAAGAGGTGAGGGGGATTTAATTATGAAATTAGATTTTTCAAAAGCTTACGATTGCATTAAGTGGGAGTGTCTCGATCAAATTATGACTCGAATGGGATTTGGCTCAATATGGCGTAATTGGGTAATGGAATGTGTCAGTACAACAAGATTGTCTATCCTAGTTAATGGTTCACCGACAGGCAAATTTGCGATGCATAGGGGGCTGCGACAGGATGATCCGTTATCGCCGTTGCTATTTGTAATAGTGGCGGAATTGTTAGATCAATTTCTACGGAATGCAATAGAATTAGAGGTGATTAGAGGCGTGACGGTGGCCGATGGGTGTGAGGTGTTGCATTTACAATTTGCGGATGACACGATCCTTTTCTTCCAAGCGAAGGTATTTTTTCTAGAGATTTGAAGCGTCTATTGACTTGTTTCGAATACGCCTATGGTTTGAAGATTAATTATGCCAAGTCGAAATTGTACGGAGTGGGAGTGGATGACGAATTATTAGTGAACATTACTTCAATTTTGGGATGTGAACGCGATGAGCTGCCGATTACTTACATGGGATTACCGTTGGGTATTAATCTGAGGAGTCTACAAATGTGGGATCCTCTAATTCAGCGTTTTCGGAAATGTTTGGCTGGTTGGAAACGTGACACATTGTCCTTTGCAGGGAGGTTATTATTAATTAACTCGGTCTTATCAGCTTTGTCGCTCTACTATATGGGATTGTTCTTGGTACCGCGGAGCATTATAGCTAAAATCGATCGGATAAGGCGTAGATTTTTGTGGGGAGGATCGGACACAAAAATTAAATTGAGTAGAGTCAATTGGTCCGTTGCTTGTAGGCCGCGTCGGTTTGGGGGGCTGGGTGTGGTGAATTTGCATGCGCGAAATTTGGCGTTATTAGCTAAATGGCGTTGGCGTTATGCTATGAATGAAGACTCGTTGTGGCGTGCTATAATTGATGCCAAATATGGGTGTAATTCTCTTAGATGGTGGCCGAATGAGGTTGGGGTACGGAAGATGTCTACGGTTTGGCAACAAATTATTAAACTACAGGGTGATGGGGGCGTGAATCGTTTTATGGGTCGGGCAGCTTTCTTTTGGCAGTTAGGCGACGGTGAGAAAATTCTTTTTTGGCAGGATGTTTGGTGTAGTGAGGAGCCTTTAGAAGTGCTGTTCCCAAGACTTTATCATTTAGCTATCGACAAGAGAGCGATGGTTAAGGAGTATACGAGGGAGGGGAATTTCGAGCATGAGGAATGTGGACATTTCTTTTGTAGATCATTGAGGTCTTTTAAGGTATTATTATTATTATTATTATTATTATTATTATTATTATTATTATTATTATTATTATTATTATTATATCTTAAACATATACCTCGTCTTGTAGCAGGGCTATGCCAATTAATTGGACAAAAATCTTTTGTCGTTTTCCGGTACTATTTTTTTATGCCTCAACACTAGAAAAAATATTAAAAAATTAAATTCTAAGCTCTAACCTTAAATTCTAAACCATAAACCCTACACCCTAAAAATACACACTACCCCTAATTCTTTAAACCCTAAACCTAATTTTTAGAGTGGAAACATAAATTAGTGGGAAAATGTAGAGGATTTATATTCTAGTTAATTAAGCCAAGAATTAATTAATCTTCTGGACGAACAATAACTTGGCTGACAAGGCATGTGAGAGGAATTGGAAAAATACATGCATGGTGCAATGGTATATATAAACCACCTCTTGGTTCCCTCAAACATGTTTCTTCCATTCCAATGGTGAGGCCTCCAAACACCATTAGATATCAAACGAATGCTTGGAATTGTTTCTTCTTATGCCGTTTGTTGGTTGCATAAACCACGTCCTCAACCTGAACAACTACTCGAAATTGCTTCTTATGCCTTTCATATCAAGCTCGAGGAGCTTGTTTTAAACTATATAAGGCTTTAATAAGTTTAAAAACATGGTTTGGAAATTTTGGATCTTCAAATCCAAGTGGTTGTTCAACATACACTTCTTCATTAATAAAACCATTTAAAAATGCACTTTTAACATCCATTTGAAAGCTTGAATTCATGATAACATGCAAATGCAAGAAGCATCCTAATAGCTTCCATCCTAGCTACGGGTGCGTAAGTTTCATCAAAATTAATTCTCTCTTCTTGACTGTAACCTTGAGCAACAAGTTAGCATTGTTCCTCACTATGTTACCACTCTCATCTAGTTTGTTTCTAAATACCCATTCAGTTTCTATTGTAGATTTATTACTAGGCCTATCAACTAGTGTCCAAACTTGACTCCTCTCAAATTGATTTAGTTCTTCTTGCATGACAAATATCCAATAATCATCTTTTAATGCTTATTTGATATTTTTAGGCTCAATGCATGAAATAAATGCAACATCATTAACTAATATAAGAGAGGATCTAGTGGTTACCCCTTTGGATGGATCATCCAAAATCTCACCACATTTGACATAGTTGAACTCCCTTGGGAATCTCACTTCCTTTTCCTCAAGAGTCATATCTTTCAATGCTTCTAGAGGTGGATCTTGTGCTTCTTCTTCTTTTGTTGGAACCTCATCTTCCTTTAATAGTTGTGTTGGGTTTTATGGTGCTCGATTTCCTACAACTGATGTGTTTGCCAAGTTTGGAGAAGATTGGATTTTTGGGTGATAGAGGTGTGGATGCTAAAATGAAAATGACAAGATTATTTATAGTGGTTCAACCTTCTAACCAAGGTCTACATCCACTACCTTAGCTCCCCACTAAGGATTTCCAATCAATCCATTATTGATTCGTCCCCTTTTCTAGGCTTAGGAGGGAACCCTTAAAAAACCTATCAAGCTTTCTACCCAAAGCTTGATCAAACCCTCTTTACAAAGAGATGAAAAATAACCAAACTCAAATCCCTCTAATAGGTATTTGTTTGCACAATTAAGCTCTCACCCAATCCTAAAACACTTGAGCAAATAAAACAATTTTGGCTCACTAGTGTTTGTCTATACAAGAAATTGACAATTAGGTTCTAAGACATAGCTTTGATCATATGATGTTTGACAATTGAAGCATTAGCCTTCTCTTGATGCTTGGAGGTCCATTTTATACTCCTAATTGAGTTTGTAACCGTTACTAGCCGTTGGGGTTGAATTGGAGCCGTTAGAGACTTTATTTCCCACCATAAATGTAGTTCTACAGCCTACCGTATCGGTACACGTGGAGGCGTATCGGTAGGCCCTTCTTCAGAACTAGCCGTTGGGCTCTTTGTCAGCCTATGAGTATCGATACGTTTGAGAGTGTATCGGTACAATCTGCAATTTAAAAGACCGTTGGGAAATAGTCGTTGGGGGTAGTTAAAACAGAGATTGATACGCTTAAAGGGCATATTGATACGAACCCTATCTGTATCAATACGAACAAGCCTGTATCGGTACGAGTTTTGGAAGATTCAAAACATGGGTAAAACGGTATCGATACGGGGTATACCGTATCGGTACGAGCTTGTTGAAATGTCAAGTTTGACTACTTTAAAGCATTAAAAACTTTGCCAAAAACCTTTTAAACTGCCTCAAACTTATTTTCAAGCTGTTTAGACTTAAAGACATATTTAAATTCTTTTCAAAATTGTCTAAAATATTTTTCAATTATTATATCAAAACGCTTAGTTCTACAATCTCCCCCTTTTGATATAATAAAACCAACTTGAAAAATTGTTTGAGATTTCACCCCTTTGTGAAATAAATTTTGAATAAGAGAATTAAGATTCAAAATCATTGTTTGGGATTTCTCCCCCTTTGTGAAATAAATTTTGAATAAGAGAATTAAGATTCAAAATCAATTAAAGCTCCCCCTTATTCATTTGAAAATTCAATTTTCAAACCATTTCTCCCCCCTTTTTGTTATATCAAAAAGAATTTAAAATACTTTTAAGCTCAAAATAACAATGAAGGTTTAAATTTTGAAATTATTAAAATGTTTGGTTTTAAAAGGAGCTCCCCTTGCTCAAAGCATCATCAAAAGATGTTAGTCCAACACATGATAATCTAGTTGAATTAAAAGAAATAAAAACAAATTAAACAAAAAAACAACTAGATTTTACCAACACTTGAATCCAAGGGAGGATGTGAAGCCTTCCTTCTTTAAGTGTTCTTCCTTGTGTGCATGGAGCTCCCCTTCAATTTTTGACTTGTTGATTAATCTCCATCACACCTATCATAAGACAATCAAGTAATTTTTGGTATCCAAATTGCTTTGAATCCATGGATGTTAGTAGCACAAAATTTAGTCCCCTTAGGAATCCATTTTTCAATTTCACCCTTCTTAGTTGAAGTACTTAGTCTTTTTGGGACCCAAATACTTCTAAAAACTTTACCATTTACAAATCTACGGGCACTAGATTGTCTTACATAAAAATTTGATTTTCCAACATTATTTTTCTTTTCATGTTCTTTGGAAGTCAAATATTTTTCTTCTTGAACTTTATGAAGCAAATTTTGCAAATCGAAACATTTTTGTTCAAACTCATTGAGTTTTGCTTCAAGTTCAATTTTGGTTTTAGAAATCAAGTCATTTTGAATTTTCAAATTTGAAATCACTCTCTTGTTTTTCAAAATGTGATTTTTAAATTCTAAAACCAAATCGTCATAGGCCTCTTGTAATTCATCAAATGAATACGAACATGAAGTAGATGAATTAGAAGTTACCCTTGAATCTTCTTCGATGACCATAAGGTAAAGGTTGGCTTGTTCATCGTCAGTGGAGTCTTCATCACTCCAAGTAGCCACACATGCCTTCTTCTTATGGCTTGAAGTGCTTGCCCTCTTCTTCTTCATGGATTCTTGTTCAAGTTCTTTCAAAGCTTTCTTCATGAAAAGGGCACACTTCTTGAAGAGATGAACTATCTCTTCTTCTTCATCCTCCTCTTCACTTGAATCTACATGATGGCATGTGGAGGATTTGAGAGCAATGGCTTTTGTGTTGATGCCAAGCTCTTTAAGCTTCTTCTCCTTCATAGCTCTAATCTCTTCCTTCTTCTTCTCCTCTTTTTTTCTTCATAATTTGGTGAGTGAGAAGTGACCCCCGTGAGCTCATCAAGCTTTAAAGTCTTGAGATTCTTGGCTTCGATGATGGCGGTCCTTTTTGAGTCCCATGACTCGGGAATGGAGTAGATGAGCTTTCGGACAAGCTTCTCTTCAAGGATGGCTTCTCCATAACCTTTGAGTCCATTGGTGATGGTGGAAAACCTATTGAACATCTTCTCAATGTTCTCTTCCGGATCCATCTTGAAGTTTTCATACTCTTGGTTGAGGAGCCCGATCTTGGTCTCCTTTACTTCATTTGTCCCCTCATATGTAACTTCGAGCTTGTCCCAAACTTCATTGACACTCTCGCAAGAAGACATCTTCTCGTAGATGCTGAGGCTAAGTGCACAAAAGATGAAGTGCAAAGCCTTGAAATTTAGCTTCATCTTCTTGCAGTCGTCGGCACTCCACTCCGCCATGCTTTCTTGTGGTACGAACGAGCCATCTTCAATGATATCCCAAAGCTTGTAGTCTTTGGATTTGACAAAGAACATCATCATCGTCTTCCAATAAGCATAATTTGTCCCGTCGAAGAAGGGCAACTTGTCGATGGATTGCGCCATTGAACCGGTTGTTGAAATGTTGTACGAGCTTGCCGAATCGATTCAATAGGATGTTAATCCTCTTCGATTGAGCCTCGTTCTGATACCAATTGTTGGGTTTTATGGTGCTCGATTTCCTACAACTGATGTGTTTGCCAAGTTGGAGAAGATTGGATTTTTGGGTGATAGAGGTGTGGAAGCTAAAATGAAAATGACAAGATGATTTATAGTGGTTCAACCTTCTAACCAAGGTCTACATCCACTACCTTAGCTCCCTACTAAGGATTTCCAATCAATCCACTATTGAATCGTCCCCTTTTCTAGGCTTAGGAGGAAACTCTTACAAAACCGATCAAACTTTCTACCCAAAGCTTGATCAAACTCTCTTTACAAAGAGATGAAAAATAAGCAAACTCAAATCCCTCTAATAGGTATTTGTTTGCAAAATTAAGCTCTCACCCAATCCTAAAACAAATATAACAATTTTGGCTCACCGGTGTTTGTCTATACAAGAAATTGACAATTAGGTTCTAAGATTTAGCTTTGATCATATGGTGTTTGACAATTGAAGCATTAACCTTCTCTTGATGCTTAGAGGTCTCTTTTATACTCCTAATTGAGTTTGTAGCCGTTACTAGCCGTTGAGGTTGAATTGGAGCCGTTAGAGACTTTATTTCCCACTATAAATGCAGTTTTGCAGCCTACCGTATCGGTACACGTGGAGGTGTATCAGTACGCCCTTCTTCAGAACTAGCCGTTGGGCTCTTTGTCAGCCTATGAGTATCGATACGTTTGAGAGCGTATCGGTACGGTCTGCAATTTAAAAGACTATTGAGAAATAGCCGTTTGGGGGTAGTTAAAATAGGGATCGATAAGCTTAAAGGGCGTATCAGTACAACCCCTATCCGTATCGATAAGGACAAGACTGTATCGGTACGGGTTTTAGGAGATTCAAAACTTGGGTAAAATGATATCGATACGGGGTATACCATATTGGTACGGGCTTGCTGAAATGTCAAGTTTGACTACTTTAAAGCATTAAAAACTTTGCCAAAATCCTTTTAAATTGCCTCAAACTTATTTTCAAGTTGTTTAGACTTAAAGACATATTTTAAATTCTTTTCAAATTTGTCCAAAACATTTTCAATTATTATATCAAAACACTTAGTTCTACAAGTTGTTCACCATCATTGGTTTATTTGATTCCTACATCATCATCATAATCACAAGAATCCTTCCTCGGAAAGAGGTTATCATCGAAAACCACATGAATAGACTCTTCTACAACTAAAGTTCTCTTATTAAATACACGATAGACTTTAGAGTTTAAAGATTACCCTAAGAAAATAGCTTCATCACTTTTTGCATCAAATATACCTAAATTATTTTTTCCATTATTTAAAACAAAACACTTGCACCCAAAGGATGAAAATATCTAATGTTAGGCTTCTTTGATTTTAAAATCTTATAAGTATTTTTCTTTAAAATTGGCATAACCATTACTCGGTTAATGATATAACAATCGCTGTTTGTGGCTTCTGCCAAAAAATATTTAGGTAAATTGTTTTCACAAAGCATAGTTCTAGCCATTTCTTCTCAAGTTCGTTTTTTCCTCTCAAGTACCCCATTTTGTTGAGGAGTGCGAGGTGCGGAAAAATTGTGGCTAATACCATTTGAGTTACAAAAATCCTCAAATCCTAAATTTTGAAATTCGGTTACATGGTCACTTCTAATATGAGAAATTTGTTGACCAAGATCATTTTGAGAAATTTTTGAAAACGTGATGAACTTTTCTAAAGCCTCATCCTTAGTACTTAAAAATAGAACCCAAGTGTATCTACAGTAATCATCCACTAACACAAAAGCATATGATTTTCCACCCAAGCTCATAGTCCTAATTGGGCCAAAAAGATCGATATGGATCAATTGTAAAATTCTACAAGTTAAAACATCATTAATAGGTTTAAAAGAAACTCCTTTATGTTTACCATTAGCACAAGCATCACAAATTTTATCTAGAGAAAATTTTAGCTTAGGTAAACCTCTTACTAGATTTTGGGAAACCAATTTCTCTAAAACACTCATGCTAGCATGTCCTACTTTCATATGGCATAACCATGAATCATGTTCATCCTTGGCTACAAAGCATGCATTAGAAATGTGAATGTCATCTAGATGCACCATATATATATTACCTATGCGATGACCTATGAGCATTATCTTCTTTGTTTCAATGTTCAAAATTTTGCAACCATTAACATCAAATAGAACATTAAAATGTTTATCACATAATTGACTAATGCTCAATAAATCATGTTTTAGAAAGTTGACGTAAAGAACATTTTCAATGAGTATGTAAGAGTGATTACCAATAGAACCAATTCCTTCAATGTGGCCTTTGGAGTTGTCACCAAATGTTACTACTCTTCCACTTTTTCGCTTTAGCTCCAAGAATCTACTCTTGTCACCGGTCATGTGTCTTGAGCATCAACTATCAAGGTACCATGTGTTTTGACTTGATGCTTTGGCCTTGTAGCAATGCTCCCCCTACAAACAAAGATTAGGCTTTGATTTTTGGTACCCAAATCTTTTACGGTCCAAGTGAGTTTGCTCCCAAAATCTTGGTTCCCTTGGGAATCCAAGAAGACATAGCAATAATATTATTAGAAGCAACTAATTCCTTAGGAACCCATACACTTCTAATTGATTTAGTTCTAGAGGACTTTTGGAAGCCTATTTGTTTGTGATTATTAAATTTTCTCTTAACATAGTTGGTTTTTGAAGAACTTCCTTTTTCAAAATTTGATTTCCCAACCTTGTTTAGAGAAGCTTTAAGTTCACGCACTTCCTTGTGGTGAAGGTCATGAATTGGAAAGAAGGTTGTTTAAATCAATATTTTCTTTTTCAAAATATTTTTGATCTTCTTTGTAAATCCAAAACCTTTTTTCAAGTTCCAAGTTGGTTTTATAAAGAGAATTGTTTTTTATTTTCAAATCAAAAATAGTTTTCTTGTTTTTCAAAATTGATTCCTTGTATTTCTCAACCAACTAATCATGAGCTTCTTGCAGCTCATCAAATGTAAAATAAAAAGATGATGAGTTAGAGGTTACCTTAGGATCTTTCCCAAAGGCAATGAGGTAAAGGTTGGAAACTTCTTGCTCCTCTTCATGGGATGATTCCTTATCACTCCAAGTAGCAACGTTGGCCTTGAGCTTCTTCTTCTTTCCGAAGCTCTTCCATTTGAGTTGGGGGCAATCGGTTCGAATGTGTCTCGGCTTCTTGCACTCATAACATATGAGTTGATCCTTCTCTTTTTTTATTCTTGTTGTTCAAGTCTCCTCTTCGATTGAGCTTTCTTCCTCTATATGACTTCATGAACCGAATGAACCTTTTGGCTAACATAGATATCTCCTCGTCTTCCTCCTCACTAGAATTGCTCTCTTCTTGTGAAGCCTTGAGAGCAATTACGGTTTTCTTTTTCTCCACTTCCTTCTTCTCCATCTTCTTATCTTCCTTTCTCTTCTCTTCTTCTCTTCCTTGCTTCATGATCTCATGAGTAAGGAGAGAACCCATGAGTGCATCGAGCTTCAAGGTCTTTACATTTTTTGCCTCGATGATGGTGGTCTCTTCCCATCCCATGAATCGAGAATAGAATAGAGCAATTTCTAGACAAGCTTGTCTTTAAGGATGACCTCTATGAAGCCCTTGAGACCATTAACGATAAAAGAAAAATGACCGAACATCTTCGTGACACTCTCATCAGAATCCATCTTGAAATCCTCATAGTTCATGTTGAGGAGTCCAATCTTGATCTCCTTAGCATCGTTGGTGCCCTCGTATGTGGTCTCAAGCATGTCCCACACTCTTTTGCACTTGTGCAAGAGGACATCTTCAAGTACATGTTTGGTCCAAGTGCACAAAAGAGCATGTGCAAGGCCTTGTCATTTACTTGTAGTCTTCTTCTTTCCTCATATGTTATCTCATGCTTGGCCTTGGTAATTTTCCTTTCACCTTCTTGCTTAATTGGAATGGATGTCCCATCCTCGATTACATCCCAAAGAATGTAATCGTGGGATTTGATGAATACCTTCTTCCGGTTCTTCCAATATGGGTAGTTATCCCCAGTGAAGAATGAAGGTTTGGTGATGGATTGACTCTCATAAAAGTTGGTGGAAGTAGACGTCATTTCTTTGTAGTCAAATGATTTGATTGCTTCAAGGATCGCCTCTTGTAGATGTTAATCTCTCAAAGAGTTTTCCCATATATTTATTAAATTTGAGTTTCAACATCATGCTTAAAGAGAATAATTTCTCTATAGCTTCATCTTTGATTCTAAGCAAATACACGTAGCACTATTTTTGTGCTATCATTATTGAATGTAACAAAAGTATTCCTTCAAACAACAATTTTCCATGTCAATTGTTACGCCAGTAACATTCCTTGTGTAGAAGTCTATAGTCCGAAGACTTGTTCTCTCTTATATGACAATTGAAGCATTTCTCATGAAATTTTGCTTCTTGAACACACAGTCTAGTCCGCAATTTGTTTTCTTGAAGTCTTTTATGACTATCACTATGTTTGTCCTGGTAATATTTGTCTTAGCAATATCTACCTTAGCAACATTTGAAGGTGATAACAATATTTACCTTATCCTCTCTAACAATATGAGGATCATCCTTCAGATATTTGACAAATTTAGCTAAAGAGTAAAACCAAAAGCATAAATATAATTTCCAACTTTTGTTAGACGTTAGGAATTTAGTAAAGTAAAATCCTAAACAAAAGTTCAAACGGTTTAATAGAAAGAACAATAATAAACAATACATCAGGTATGTAACTTATATGAAAAGAGAGGTGGTTCACT
Organism: Hibiscus tridactylites; assembly: GCA_958450335.1. Taxonomy (NCBI): domain Eukaryota; kingdom Viridiplantae; phylum Streptophyta; class Magnoliopsida; order Malvales; family Malvaceae; genus Hibiscus; species Hibiscus tridactylites. The sequence goes on along the minus strand of OY288280.1, from coordinate 31,364,986 downwards.
AGGCCCACTTAAAAATCAGGTCTTTCAAAGAACCAATCCTAGAGATGCACTTTCAAATAGATTTTCTTTTAAATTACCCGTTTAAGAGTGTTTCCTTCTTCGAATCAGAATTAACAATAATTTTGTAATAACTAAAAAATTAATTCTCGTTTATTTTGATTTTGTTATCCGAAAGAATTATAATTCTGGAACAAAATATGTAACCAATGTTACATCCATTGAGAATTTCGGGTAAAACAGATTTGTCCACTGCAAAATTGAATAAACCAAATTTATTCAAATTGTCTCTTTTTTGATAAAGAAATCTAGTAAATTCGTTGAAATAACATGAATTAAATCCTAAAACCAATTAATTACGAGATTTTAGTTTTCAAAGCTAATCAAACTTTCGTCTGGATAGCATGTCCGTCTCTATGATGGTAGTAAATGTTTACAAGTTTTGTCTACCCATGGCACTGGTTCTATAACCATAATGCTTGACTTGATAATCTGTTCGCCTTGTTTTAACTTAAATGAAGTCTGGGTTAAGATTGTTAGAAAAAAGGGCGTTAATATTCCAAGAAAATAATAATAATAAACAATAAAATAAATACGATAAAATTATTATTATAACGAACAAAACAATTGCAAAATAATATTTGAAATATAAATCAAATATTAGTGTCATAAATTAGAATCGTTTACTTGTATCCGAATAACAATTCGAATGAATAGATGAGGTCTATGAAACACCCCGGTTTCCTTAAGACAGATTCGTGTGCTCCTATGGTGTTTGAGAAACGTTGAAAGCCTATCTCTTAGGATACAACAACAGAATGATGAACTACATTAGTACATATGCAGAGATCACGAACTGGAAGTTTGCCTTCTTCTATCACCGTGGAAGAAATGAAAACCAAATACATGATGGTTTTTAGAGAAAATAGAGAGAGAGTTGAAAGAAAATTCTATTCACTTGCAACGTTCATTGTTGTTGTGAATTGTGAGTTGTGTTGTGATGAGTGAATTATCTTCTTGTTGAAGCCTCATTTTATAGGCAAGCAATGATAGAGTTTCTAATCACAATTGGACTCAAATTCATAATTTAAAGTTAAAAAAATATTATCTCGTAATATCTATCTAAATATATATAATCCAAATTCACAAAATCTATTTTGAATTACAAATTATTTGACTGATTCTTGGATGAGTTTTTCGTAATTGGGCTAAAATTTTTGTAAGTCCTTGCTAGGCTTAACCGGTCCAAACATTAACGTTCACCCACACCGTGACTACACATAAAGCACATTATTTGGCTAGCTTATTCAACAACCCTTTGGTTGGTTCCATTATATATACACTTCCGAAACTTATTCTCTAACTAATGTGAGATTCAAGCTTACCATTTCCTCTCCAATCATTGTAAGTTTCCTACTTTGAGCATCAATTTCTTATTCAGCACACAATGAATTTGAGTATATGAGATATCATTGTAAAGATCTCATAGAGTAGAATATGAAGACATAGTTTCACAATTCGATTCTTCATCCTTACATGTTGAATTTCTGCCTCAAAGTTTCCATATGATAACAATTTTCTAACAAAAACAATCAAAATTTAGCATACAAAATCAATCACCGCTCATTCTCACCCACATAACATGCACTCACATGCACAATCAATGCAACAATGTCTAAAAAACTGAAAAATATCACTAATAAGATCACCATGTTTCCAAATATCCTTACAAAAAATAACAAAATCTTAAAGACTCACCCCCCGATATGACTAGAAGAACAAACCTCTTTCAACCAAAAATCGGACTATATTGAAGTCTCCCAAAGAGAACAAATACGCCCTCTCTCAACACTTCAACGAGCTCCACCCAATATGACATTAAAGAAAAACTCAACAACACGACCAAAATCATATTGCAACCACTCTCAAAGGGACCCCAAGAATAGCGTAAAAGCTACCTTCATTCCCTGAAAAAAAAAACACCTACCACGCTCACTGCATAAAAATCGATAGCACCATCGGTCGCCAATCTGCATACATATATCACTCTCGACATCCGCCTCCTATGTTCTATGAATGATTCAAAAACCGTCCAGCCTTGCCAATTAATTGCCATATCCAAAATACAAGAAGAAGAACTAATCTTGCGCAATGATGATGATGTTCAATTGTTTTAAGTGAACTCTCAATTGGTTTAAGGCGTTTTCTCATAAATTAACAAAAAAATTCAACATTAATGTTGATTTTAATTAACTATTAAACTCGAACTATAACCAGTTTAAATTTAACCATTTTAAGTGTAATAACTCATACCAATCCTTTTATATATGTCCCTGAATACAAAACACACAAGAGTCAAAACTAGGGGAGAGAGAATAAAATATGTTAAAAAAAGAGAAAGAATTAATTTGCATACATAACAACTTTATTCACAAAAGACAAGCTTCAAAGGTTTGAATATATTAACAACTTGATTGATTGGTTAAATGCCTGGTTACTACTGCCATTCATCTAGGTTTAAGTCACCTTAAAATCAAAATTTGTGTTTTTAAATTTTAAACCAAATAGGATGGCGACTATCTGATGGGTTGTAATTAATTAAAGGCTTTTTAGGTCACTTTTTGTAACCCCTCGTCCCGGTCTAGCCAACAGGCCGGTCCGAACGGGTTACACGGGGAAAATCGGGGCGAAACCCGCTAAGGCTTCACTCCGATTAGCAACCCTAATTTTTTTCATTTATTTATCTTGTCTAAATATCACATTTAATCCTATGTGCAAAGCGACATCGTAAAACGATAACGAAACAATCCAAGCAGAACATAAGGCAACTTAAATTTACCAAGTAACTTGTTAGTCCAATTTCACGCGTACAAAACAAAACCATTCATAAAAGATACATACAAACTCAACAAGGAAAAAACGAGCAATAGGGACTAAAACGTAACGTCCAAGAAACTTTGAAGATGCCAATATCCAAATTACTTTCCTGCGTTTCAAAACAGGCTTGCCCGTTCCGAAACGCGGGCTTCAGTTTTAAAGCAAAACCAAGTCGTTCCGATACTGTCCACCTTGTTCCGGAACGGAGGTCTACATTGTCAAAACGTTTCGGAACTGGTTTCGATATAGGGGCTCAAAGTGGCAAACCGTATCGAAACGCGTTCCAAAACAGGAGCTCACATTGTCAAATTGTATCGACATGACACCACTCTCGTTCCGATACGAGTATCCCTGGAGCTACAACCGTTCCGAAACCACTTCGAGCATTTCGAAACGTCTGCACATAGAGAGGCCCGAAAACAGATTTTAGCATCCTCAAACATCCTCAAACTTGCCCCGAAACATCAAAGATCACAAAGAATCAATCATACAAACAAACTAGAGGCAACACATCCTACAACCGAGCATGTTTAAACATACAAGCATGCATAACGAGTCTATTTAGCTAAAAGAAACATGTAGAAACTTAAGCATCACATAAAACAAGGTTTACATCCCATCACACAAAAACATGAACATTCAACAACATGAAAACGTCTAACATACGCTCCTACACACTTAGCATCCCTATTGCCATCTATTACATTATTCAAAGAAAACCATACTTGAGCAGCAACACATGCTCTTGGGTGCCCCTTCCTTGCTCCTTGCTAACTTCCACACTAATGATCTGCATTGTCAGAAATGAGAGCGTAAGCTTGAAAGCTTAGTGAGGGATCTTAAAAACAAATATCGACAATGCAGGGTCCAAAGCATGGTATCCATAAATCATCAACAAGGCATGCATTAACACCGACATATTAACATAGCCAACCACTACAAGAATGCATGAACATGACATCTTACCTCATGTTATGCTTAGCATGGATGTAACAGAACATCTTACCACATCAACCACACATAAACAAGGTATATTGGCAACTATATAGCTTACTCGGATATGCAGATAGCTTCCGTTGGGATTTTCACCCAACGTACTCAATAACAACAAGATTACCTTCCGGCGAGACTTCACTTATCACCATTTTCTTTTACAGATGGGATTCCACTCATCATCACACATATATACGTTCTGGTGGAATATTACTTCACCGTACTCCACCTTGGTGACTTCACACCATCAAGGCCACGCGCGAATTTGACTCTTACCGTGTGCACACTAATCCTAATGATCGATCATTTATATCCGGTAACATAACTAGTTCCAACATACTAAACGAGTACTCACCATGATTTCACAAATCATGGAACACAACATACAAATCACCATCGTGCAACATAAATATATCGCACACGCATAATCGAACACGTATCACACAAGACATCATTTATGCACACTTAGCAAGAAATACATAAAGTTAAACAAGAGATGAAGCTACCAACTTAACCCCATATTAGATTGGACTACCAAGCACAATTTAGCACCTCAACAACATACTTTGAACCAATTTAAAACCATTGAAAACAGTCCACTCACCAACACCCCAAAAATAAGCCAAGAACGTCGATCAAGCCTCCAAGTTCCCCAGAAATGAGCCCGAAGCTTCTCCAACGTTTTCTCTTGCTTCTAATAAACCCAAAAAACAGTGTATTACACATCAAAACAACCACAAAATCACCACAAATCATATTGCAACTCAAGACAATTTCACTACATTTCTAAGCCAAGAACTGTAACACCCCAATTTTGGGCTTAGAAGTTTTGGGTTTGGACCGGACCGGTCGGATCGCGGTTCGAATATAAAAGGTGATTTTTAGGAAAGCCTAGTTCGGGATGCATTAAAAATATGGAAAAATATCTTAAAATCCTCTTTTATTATATATAATAGAATGGTGAAATCAATTTTACAAAATAAGGTTTGGAAGAGTGACATTTTGGTTTAGTGACTAAAATGTAATTTTCGAAAACTTGGTGACTGTTTTAAAAAGGATTGAAACTTTGAATCTTTAAGGAGCTATTTACCTAAAAAGAGTTTCTCCAAATTTTTCTTAATATTAATCAATTTAATTAATGGTTTTAAAGTAAAGGTAAAAGGGAGGGAAAGATATTTTGTCATAACTAACTTTTCTCCAAAATTTTCCATTTCTTTTCTCTCAACTTTTCTCTCAACCCAAACACTTTTCTCCAGCAAATTTCCCTCTGATTTTGACCTCCAAGGATGAGATTTCAATATTCATTTGATCTCTAATCTTTTCTACATCAAAACCTTAGCATTTGCTTATTGGATTTTCAAGAATCTTGGTTCCAAAAAGGGAGAAACTCACATTTAGAGGTATGAACGTCCTTCTCCTCTAAATACTCAATTCTTTACTGAAATTCCCAAGTTCTCAATCCTTGATTTGTGTTTTATAAAAGGTTTTGTAGTTGTGTTCTTGATCTTGGCTTTAAAATGCAAGATTTGGTTAATTTTTGATGAAATTCGTATGAAATGGTTGGGCACTGTTTTGAGATGTGTTTTTAATGTAAAATGGATGTATAATTGTTGAGAAATTGAGGTTTAATCAATGCAATCCCGGATAGGTTGATTTTCCTAAGTTTTGCTTGAGTTTTTGGTGGTTTTTGGAGTGATCTTGGTGATCTTCTATAGATGGAGGTATAAGGACGTGTTTAGATCCTTTTTGGATGTTAATTGAGGTTTAAGAATGTTTGAAATTGATGGATCTTGGCTGGGTAGTGTTGTAGTGATGTTTGGATGTGATTTCGGTTGTGTTTGGTAGCCGAAATGTGAGTGTTGATGAGAGCAGCGAGTTTAGGTGTCTTGGTTGAAGATATTAATGCATGATGATGTATTAATCCTCTGCTTTGATGTGTTTAAAACATGGGAGACATCTTCGGATCCTTGTGGTGTTGATCCGGAAGCTTGATTGGTGTTTCGGCAAGTGGCGAAACGGAATCGGTGAGTGAAGTTTGGTTTTCAGCTTTGAAACCAATGTTTTGAAGGTTTGGGAGCTTAGTTTAAGTCTAAGCAACTTATCTAAGCTCAAGAGTAAGTTTTCGGAAAAACTCTCTTGTTGATGAGCCATGAGTTGGTTGAATGCAAAGTGATTTGTTGCATGTTTAAATTCTGTTTTTGAAAGCATATTTGAGCATGTTTATTGCTGATTTTATAAGCCATGAATTGAAGGATGCTCAAGGTAAGAGATCCTTGTTTTTGTACATTGATAAATGTGGTTTTGATGCATAATGATGCATGATGATAATGGCTTTGTCAAATGCTTTAAAACAGTGGATTAATGATGATTAATGATGTATATTGGCAAGTGATGTGGTTTGTCTTAAAGTACTTGAATCGGATATAGTTAGCCGGCTATAGGATTGGGTGCACCGTGAATAAAGTCGCCTTGGATGTCGAGGGGTTGTGATTGTACCATGCTCCATCCAAGTACACTAACGAGATGGTTAAGATCACAATGGTGGTTAAAAGTCCATGTGTGGATCTTGTGTTGTATGTCCCGTGATCTCGTTAGTGATGTTATACAACTACCAATGAGTGATGTGGAGGGGTTGTGATTGTACCATAGTATCCATCACGGGTGTTGAGGGGTTGTGATTGTACCATACTCCACCTTGAGATTGGTAGTGTGTATGAAGCGTAGGGACAACGCTTGTAATCCGCGTATCCGATTGTTGTTGTTGGTTGTCAATTGTGTTTTGGAAATGGTTATGATTATCACTTGAAAGCCAATATGACATGTTAATGATTTGAAGCATGAAATGCTTGGTTTATATACATATGTGCATGATCAAATGTGGTTTGAACTAAAGGTTTTGAAAAGGAGTTTTATAAATGCATTATTGTGATGTTTTAAATGAGCATTCCTCACTAAGCTATGTGCTTACGCTCTCTCTTTTCTTAAACCAATAATGCAGAGCATTGAAGTGCTTAAGGGCAGCAAGGAGGTCAAGAATCCATGTGAAGAACTAAGCTCATGTATGGTGAATGTTTTCCTAACACTATTAGCTTTTGGGCATTTGGCAATGGGGACCTATGTGTTGTTTTGGGAGATGTTTTGGACTCCCTAAGTTGGTTTTATGCTTTTGATAATGTTGGAACATGTAAATGGCCTTTATGAGGATTGTTTGGTGTTTTGATGCTTGAATGGTTTTCAATATAGGATGCATGCCTATAGAGTGGGGATTTTCCTTGTTTGATGCCATGTTCGAGTTTGGTTGATGCTATTATGTTCCTTAAGTATACAATGACTTGCTGGTATGATTTGAGGGTCTTTGGATGATGTTTGATTGGTCAAAAGCATGATAAACCAGAAAAAATCTGCAACCTGGGCAGCCTATTTCGGAACAGGTGCTACCGTATCGGAACGGAGGGCCTGAAATGGCCTTGTCGTACCGAAACGGGTGGAACCGTTCCGGAACGATTTTGCCACTGCCAAGCCCTGTTTCGGAACCTGTTTCGGAACGGTCCCGCGTTTCGGAACGGATCATCCCTGTTCCGAAACACCCGACCGTTGGGCACTAAAATTGACGGTTATATGTTTTGAAATCTTTGCGTTTTGGTCCTGAACTTTGTATATGCAATTGAATGAGTTTGAGATGTCCGTTTGAGCTGAAATTTGGCAGAGAAGCATGAAACATGACTAATTTCATAATGGCAACTCAAAAGTTGGTTAAGTCCCTGTAATTTCCAGAATTTACGTTTTGGTCCATAAATTCATGATTTGTGCAATCGAGTCCCTAAATGTTTTCTGATTGCAGTGATCTTTGAGTATGCTGATCTTATGAACATATCTAGGGTTAATATGCATTTAGATAAGATTAAAAAGAAAAAAAGGGTCGTTAATCAAGGTTGACTTTCGGGTTGACTTTGGTTTTCCCCGTGTAAACTTCTTAATTCGGGTCAACCGTCTAGACCGGGTTAAGGGGGTTACATTTGGTGGTATCAGAGCCGAGTTCTCGAGTAATTGGGAATGATTATGTGGGTGATGAGTGTATGTATGCTTTGTTTGCTTGTTGAATGAAAGCATGTTGTGTGAATTGTAAGTATGTTACAATTGTGATGAATGCTGTGGTGAAGCATGTTGAGGGACCCATTGCCAAATCAAAGCTAATGTAATGATTTGTTTTTAAATTGGAAATGAGCTTGAGTACTTGGATTGCTTACCTTGCTGAGCCTGACTTTGTTTATTGCATTGTGATTGCATTGTTTAGTGAATGGCACCTCGTAGAGAAACGAGGATTAATACGCGAGCTATGGCTCAAAATGAGAATGAGGAGAATGTTGAAAATGTGGTGGATTTACCTCCTCCGCCTGGTGGTGGTGGTGTTGGGGGTGAAGGAGCTGCTGCTGGTGCTGGGGTCGCTGGACCTGAAGCTGGTCAGGGGCAAGCTGTTCCTGACATGACAATGCTGGTACAAGCCATTGTTGGAGCTTTTCGAGCAGCGGTAGCTGGAGCTCAAGGAGCTGGGCATCAGGGAGATGCTAATGCTAGAATACCTTTGGAACGTTTGCGCAGTCTGGGAGGGACTGAGTTCAGAGGTTTGTCTGCTGAAGGTTCTGAGTCTTGGTTGGAAAGTATGTTGCGTGTAAAAGAGTCTATCGCAATTGTAGTGCAAGTGTACACGACGCAAGTAGTAAAGTGATACGAACTATCGGATATCGTCTCCACAGGGATTGGGCTAATGACTTCACCTTAGTTTACTTCACGAAGTAAAGGAAATAGTTTAGAAGATTGTCACGAGAATAATGAGAAAAACGTAAATAAAAGAATTGAGTTATCAAGATAGAGAGAATGGGCTGGTATTGAATTGCTCGGTAGTGCAGGTATTGAATTGCTTAGGATCTCCAATTCTGTCGTTGCTCCCGTCACCGACAGCACCTGTCGCGGCGTCTGTCCGTTGGCTGTCGCGGCAGCAGACACACCAACTCCGTACTTCAAGTTTTGCAAGAATCCCAGATCTGCCTTGCCCTATCCCTAGGCACAAGTCTGTCGATGAACACGTCTTTGATGATACCTCCCGGCGTGAATCGAAGGATGAACACCGATGTGTATGAATTCTTCCTTAGCCACTTAACCTCGCCCTATCCCTAGGCACAAGATGGTTCAACTATAAACTAAAGAACGCGCTCTTATCTCTTTCGTATACTTAACTCTCCCGATACTAAGTAAATGGATAACCTCACAATGCTCTCCCGATGCTCTTGCAAGATATTAAAACCAAGATAAAAGAACTTGAAGTTTATTTTATTGAACTGAAAAATCCTAAAACAAAGCAACCCTTGCAACTACTTTACAAAACAACCCGTAGCCCTAGGGGGAATTTAGAACATGTCGGTGACGGGTGGACGACAGGGGTTTTTGGTTTCGGTTATGGGGTAATCGGTTATGCTCCTAGGTTAAATCTATGCCCTTATATAAGCTTTGGGCTCAAGTTATCTAAGGTAACAAGGATTACAACTTTAATTAAAAGTAAGATTCTAATAAAGACTAAATCTCTAAAGTCTCCTACTTTCCAGCCGCATCCTTGCTTTTAGGAATTTCTTCTCTTTGAGCTTTGGCTTGACATATCTTTCGATCTGGGGCTTGGAAAAATATGTGGCTTTCACACGACAGACGAGCATATTTTTCTCTATCTATCGAGGTCCACTTGACTTTTCCTCTTTATAAAGTTGCTGTCACCATGCTGTCACGACAGGTCCATGACAGGTTCGTCTTCTTCGGCTGCTTGTCCAGTTCCACTCTCCTGCTTCTCTGCCCTGCGCCTGCCTTCATCGTCTACTATGGCAGATACCTGCAAAAATAGCCATCTTTCAGTAGAATCCGTGCTTTTAATCCATTTGTGATGTTTTACTAAAAACTAACCTAAATGCAATGAAAAGATGCTTGAATGCAGCAGAAATATGGGTAAGAAAGGGTGTAAATAATAGAACTTTTACACGCTCAACACACCCCCAAACTCAAGTTTTTGCTTGCCCTCAAGCAATGAAGAAAGAAAAAATGAAAATTTTTTATGTTGGCCTTCAAACAGTGAACTGTCCCTTACCCGTCGCTCATTCTCTATGGCGGCAGCAACCTGTCGGAAAGGTTAGGATCTGTCCGGAATCTCCCTATAGCTCTCGTGCAGTGTGTGCATGCTTGTGAACAGTTATATGCTAGGACTCTCTTAGTTTCACTAGAATATTCAACTTCTTCACTCGAATTTCTATGCCAAAGTTTATTTTTTAGAAGGCACATTTTCATGCTTCTTTTTCTTCCATTTTCAAGCTAAATTTTTCTAGAGCCAGTTTTGGGCACCTCTAGTTAGCTTCCTAGAGCCGGTTTCGGGCACCTCTAGGTTTTTGTTTTTTTTTTCTTTTTCTAAACTTCTTTCCTAGAGCCAGTGTTAGGCACCTCTAGGGGCTATTCAAGTTCTAAGCATCCTATTCTAGTTTGGCTAAAAGAAATCTAAGCAATATAACAGTCACAAAGGTGTTTAAGTTTTCAGAACTATAGAAAGGCTCTAAACTTCTCCTTAAACTGTCCTAAAGATGCTGCCACGACAGAGCCGTCATGACATGTAAGTTAACTTCACAGTTTTAAGCCAACAGTTTTTAATTTTCTGATTTTTTTTAGAGAGAAAAAAATAGTTAATAATAAGACACAACAAATACTCAAAAGATGTGCTAAAGACTCCATTAAAGATGGAGGGTTGCTACCCCCAAACTCAAGGGTTGCATTGCCCTCAATGCAAAATGAGATGAAAAATAAAAGAAAGAAAAAGTACATCACAAAAATATAAAAGCAGGCAGCAATAAGAGGAAAATAAAGACTTAAATTTTCAATCGCTGCTCTCGCTGCTGCTGCTGACGCGGATCTGATGGCGGCGCCTGCGCTGTGGAGGGGGCTGGGCAGGTTCAATAGCAGGTTGATCAGCAGGATCATCGGCAGGTGGAGGGGTAGGTTCATCGGCAGGTTGAGGGGCAGGTTGCTCCACTAGCCGGACGTCAGAACTGCTGCCACTATCCCAGCTGCTGCTAGTGGTGGTGCTGGCTTTGGGCAGCCGTTTCTTGTCTGCCACGTGCTTAATTCTTTTCTCCCTCGTAAAGTCCCTCTCCAAATTCCTCCGGAGAAGAGGGCTGTCATCAGTGGCATGTCTTTTGGTTCCTCGAGGGGAGGTGTCTGCCGGAGGGCTGCCGGCTGCCGTCTGGGCAGGGGATGGTGTGGAAGTGGCAGAATGGGTATGGGGGGATACAGGTGGTGTAGGTGTGGGGGAGGGGATATGGAAATAATGGGAGGGGAAGGTGGGGAAGATGACATCCGAATAATGTAAAGTATTAGTAATAAAATTTACCGTTGCATTTGAGAAGTCTCGGATGAAGGTCATCAAACCCATTTGGCGCTCCTCTACCCGCAGGATTGCAGCAAGGATGTGGGCAGACTGGTCTGTCGGAGCGGTGTCGGCGGCAGCATCTGGGGCAGGGTCGGTGGCAGGTTCATCATCGGAGTCAGCATGGGGGGCATTTGGGTCGAAGGCATTGATGGGTGATACGACTATGACCTCCATGAGGCTGGAGATGTTGTTGTCAGTCCAGCCACTGCCCGTCTTGATTTTGTCGAAGGGTTCCTCCGGTACGACAGCACAGCGGCAGAGGGCGGTGATGGTGAACGGCAGGCAGAGTCGTGAGTCAGAACGGAAGGCACAATCGATGATGTTGTCCCTCATGTACCTGCCCACATTGATGGGCCTGTCATGCATGATAGAGTGAATGAGGGCCAGCCGCTGTCGGTTGACTGTCGTGTGGTGAGAGGAGGGCAGGATACGCTTTTTGATGAAAGCGTTCCATAGTTTTGCTTCTGGGAGGAGCTGCCCCCTATTGACAGAGTGGGGGTTCTTCTTGCTGGTTGTCCATGTCGTACCAGCTTCTGTCAGCTCCACCATGATGGCATCATAGGCAGCAGCGTCGAGGGTGTCCAGAAATTGTTGGTGAGCATCATCATCGGGGCCAAAGAAGAGGCCGAACATATGGTTGATGCTGTTGGCGGTAAAGGGCACTTCCACTCCTCGGACAGGGACATATGTCGCTGCTTTACTGTCGATGGCCTCGTAAAACTCCCGGACCAACGTATCATTTAGCTCTGCCGGCTGCTCGGCAAAGTCCTCCCACAGCTGTGCCGTTATGGCCTTCACAATGAACGGCCTGAGTCCCATATGGGGGGCATCTCTGTTGTAAATGAAGCCACGCTCCTCCCATAGTTCCTTGTTGGCGAAGGGGGATGCTGCTGCTGAAGAAGAAGCGGCAGCAGCGTTACGACGGGTTTGTCTCGACGACATTTTGGTTGCAAGGGCTGTGAAAGAGAGAAAACAAATAAAACTAGAGGAGAAAACAAGAGAGAAAAAACAGAAGTGATGAAAATGAAAGGGAGAACGGGGTTATATAGCTGTTGGGTATCTGCCCATTTAATACCTCAACGGCAGGCGGGAATAACGGGGCGGCAGATTGGATGTAGCGTGTCTGACGCGTCTGACACGCATTTATGCGTCTGTTGTGCGTCTGCCGCACGCTTCTTCGTCTGCAGTGTCAGTCTGTTGACAGCCTGTCAATTCCGTCTGCGCCGGCAGCCGAAACGACAGGTTATCATAAATGGGCTTTATTGGGCTGGTGGATGGGCGGTGGTCTTGGGCCACTTCTTCTTTCCTTCTTGACTCCTTTATTTCCTAAAAACTGAAATTATAAAAACAAAACATTATTCGAATAAAATAAATCTAATTCCTAATAAATAATATTAATAATAAAATAAAAATAAAATTAAAACTTAGGTTAAATTAGGGGTGCCTTGTGGGGCATCTCCTAAAGTAACCACTTCCTGAATTCCTGGGGCTTCAGTCCCCTGATAGTGCTTGAGGCGCTGTCCATTGACTTTGAATTTGTGCCCGTCTTTTAATGATTGAATTGTGATGGCACCATGGGGAAAAACTTGAACTACTTGAAACGGACCCGACCATCTAGACTTTAGCTTTCCTGGGAAGAGTTTGAGTCTAGAATTAAATAGCAACACAAGCTGCCCTGGGCAGAACTGTCGTGGCAGCAGTTTCTTGTCGTGCCACTTCTTAGTCTTTTCCTTGTAGATCCTTGCGTTGTCGTAGGCCATTGTCCTTAATTCTTCAATCTCGTTCAGATCTAATAACCTTTTCTGGCCGGCCTTGTCCAAGTCCATGTTCACTGCCTTAATTGCCCAATATGCTTTGTGCTCGATCTCGACAAGCAAGTGACAGGTTTTCCCATAAATTAGTCGGAATGGAGACATGCCCAATGGAGTCTTGAAAGCTGTCCTGTATGCCCATAATGCATCATTCAGAAGTAAAGACCAGTCTTTCCTAGTTGGTTTAACCATCTTTTCAAGGATGTTCTTCACTTCCCTATTGGAAATCTCAGCCTGTCCATTGGTCTGTGGGTGGTATGCTGTCGCGATCCTGTGCTTGACACCATATTTCTTCAAAGCGGCAGCAATTACCCTATTATCGAAATGTCTCCCTTCATCACTGATAATCGCTCTAGGGATGCCAAATCTAGAAAAGATGTTTTTGTGCAAAAACTTTTGGACCGTTTTGGCATCATTCTTTTGAGTTGCGATTGCTTCTACCCACTTGGAGACATAATCCACTGCTAGGAGGATGTAAAGATTTCCACACGAAGATGGAAAAGGTCCCATAAAATCAATCCCCCAAACATCAAAGATCTCTACTTCTAAAATATTCTGCAGTGGCATCTCGTTTCTCCTCGAGATGTTACCTGTCCTCTGGCACCTATCACAGTTTTTGTAAAATTCCTGTGCATCTTTATATAGTGTCGGCCAGTAGAACCCTGACTGCAGCATCTTGGCAGCAGTCTTATTTCCTCCTAAGTGACCTCCATATTGTGAAGCATGACAGTGATGGAGAATGTCTTCTTGTTCTTCTTGTGGTATACACCTCCTTATAACCTGATTTGCGCACATTTTGAAAAGAAGAGGTTCGTCCCAATAATAATGCTTAACATCATTTTGGAACCTCTTCCTGGCTTGATAATTAAGATCAGAAGGTAATATTCCGCTAACTATAAAATTAACGAAATCAGCATACCAGGGAAGGTTAGAAGACTTACCTGCCGCCATGGCTGTCGCGACAGCGATTGCGGCAGCAAAGAGCTGCTCATCTGGGAAGGTCTCCAGTATGTGTGTTTCATCTAACGGTAGACTCTGTCCCGTCTCCAACCTCGACAAGTGGTCTGCCACCTGATTTTCTGTCCCCTTTTTGTCCTTAATTTCAAGGTCGAACTCTTGTAGTAGCAAGATCCATCGTATCAACCTAGGCTTTGCATCCTTCTTTGCGAACAAATACTTGAGGGCAGAATGGTCGGTGTGTATTATTACCTTCGTTCCAAGTATGTAAGAACGAAACTTGTCGATGGAGAACACTACAGCTAACAACTCCTTTTCTGTGGTGGTGTAGTTCACTTGGGCATCATTTAACGTCTTGCTAGCATAGTATATGACGTGAAACAGCTTGTCCTTGCGCTGCCCAAGTGCTGCCCCGACAGCATAATCACTGGCATCACACATGATCTCAAACGGTTGTGTCCAGTCTGGTGGCTGTACTATGGGGGCTGTCACTAACTTTTCCTTCAGAACCTTGAATGCTTCAGTACATTCTTCATTAAAGTCAAAGGGTCGGTTCTGTTCTAAGAGATGGCATAGGGGCTTTGTGATTTTCGAGAAATTTGCAATGAATCTTCTGTAAAAACCAGCATGCCCTAAAAAACTCCTAATGCCCTTGACAGTGGTTGGCGGCGGCAGCTTCTCAATGACTTCAATCTTTGCCCTGTCGACTTCTATCCCATGGCAGCTAATCTTATGGCCTAGAACTATCCCCTCATCCACCATAAAGTGGCATTTTTCCCAATTTAAAACAAGATTAGCTTTTTCACATCTTTCAAGTACCTTTTGTAAGTTGCTGAGGCAGCTCTCAAAATCATCTCCAAAGACGGAAAAATCATCCATGAAAATCTCAAGGAAGTCCTCTACCATGTCGGAGAATATAGCCATCATACACCTTTGGAAGGTGGCAGGTGCGTTACAGAGGCCGAACGACATCCTCCTAAATGCGTATGTTCCGTAGGGGCATGTGAAAGTCGTTTTCTCTTGATCCTCTGGTGCAATAGCAATTTGGTTATATCCTGAATAACCATCAAGAAAACAATAGTAAGATTTACCCGCTAATCTATCAAGCATTTGATCAATAAAGGGTAAAGGAAAGTGGTCCTTTCGGGTAGCTTTGTTAAGCTTCCGATAGTCCATACAAACCCTCCAACCGGTCACAGTCCTGGTTGGGATTAGTTCATTGTTCTCGTTGGTTATCACTGTCATTCCTCCTTTCTTTGGAACACATTGCACCGGGCTTACCCATTTGCTGTCGGAGATGGCGTAAATAATACCAGCATCTAACCATTTAATTATCTCTTTACGCACTACCTCCTTCATTGCAAGGTTTAACCGCCTTTGGGCATCAATAGTCGGCTTATGATCTTCCTCTAGTAGGATTTTGTGCATGCAAATCGCCGGACTAATGCCCTGAATGTCTGCTATCGTCCATCCAATCGCCTTTTTGTGCTGCCTTAGCATGTCGACCAGCTGTCGTTCCTGTTCCTGCGGCAGCTTAGCAGAGATGATTACGGGCAGTGTGTCATCACAACCAAGATAAGCATATTTAAGCTGCCCTGGCAGGGGCTTAAGTTCTAAGACAGGTGGTTCAACAGTAGATGGCTTTTGGATTAAATGGTTATCCGAAGTGTAATTCAAGGGTTCGAATAACTTACCTGGACGATGGTCTAACTAGTTTACCTCCTCATGACCTTCAGTATCTGATGTATCGGATTCAGAGGAGTTGCTGTCGTCGGTGCTGTCGTCATCGCTGTCGTCGTCACTGTCGTGACAGGCCTTTAAGTGGCTGTCGCAGCAGTGACCAAATTTTATATCACGGAAGCCCGACCTGATGCAGGGGTAATCAAAGGTCACCTCAATGATGGCTTTGCATTCCTCGTCCACATCGGCATGTTTCATTGCTTGGAGAACATTCAACTTAATTTCTTGATCGTTCACGCGCATGGTGAGTTCTCCTTTCTCCACATCAATCAATGATCTTCCCGTGGCTAAGAAGGGTCGCCCAAGGATGACTAGTGCGTTCTCATCTGCCTCACAATCTAAAATAAGAAAGTCAGCAGGAAAAATAAGCTTATCCACTCTTACCAAAATGTCTTCAATTTTTCCCTCGGGGTGAACGTAAGAGCGGTCGGCTAGCTGTAGGGTAACTGTCGTGGGCCGCGCCTTCCCAATACCTAATTTCTGAAAAACAGATTTGGGCATTAGATTAACACTAGCTCCAAGATCACAAAGTGCCTTACCCACAAATTTGTCGCCGATTACGCAAGGTATGAGGAAGCTCCCCGGATCCTTCTTTTTCTGGGGTGGCTTCCGATGAAGAATACTCATGCAACCTTCTTGCATCCTTACCGTTTCAAATTCCCCAAGTTTAGATTTTTTTGACATAACATCCTTGAGAAATTTAGCATAACCGGGCATCTCCCTAACAGCATCTAACAACGGAATGTTAATATGAACCTGTTTAAAAATATCATAAATCTTTTTAAGTTGAGATTCATGCTTAGCTTGCTGTATTCGTTGAGGAAAAGGTGGTGGAGGACGATAATCAGCAATACGCCCTTCCCACTGCATGCAAATCTGAGGACGATAATCATCTTTTTTCTCCTCTGTCGCTTCTGCTGTCGTGACAGGCTCATCGGCAGCAGTCTGTTTATCACCTGTCGGGGCAGCTTCCTCGGCCCTGGTAGTTTCTTCCCACTCCTAGTAGTAATTGCCTTACATTGCTCATGTGGGGGTGGTCTAGCATTTTCAGTATTGCTAGGAAAACCTCCATTCTGCCTCGGCTTGATATGCTGTGACACCTGACCCATTTGTGTCTCTAAAGACTTCAATGTAGCTTCATGGTTTGTCATCCTCATCTCGGTTTTATCTATAAAATTTTCCGTCTTCTTGACAAACTGATTTATATTCTCCATATACGTACCAGTCTGAGACATAAAAGTGGCCAGAGTCTGTTCCAATACACTACTCGTGGCAGGTGGTGGCTGCTGTTGCTGCTGCGGCGGCAGGTTCTGCGGCAAGTTCTGCGGCTGCAGTTGTTGTCGCGTCAACAATCTAGGACCCCCCTGATTCTGATGATGGGCTTGTGGATTCAGAGCATTGTTAGGGTTACTCCAGGAAAATTTGGGATCTTTCCTCCAATTGGGATTATAGTTGTTGGAATTGTAGTTTGGCTTGTAATTTCCAACATATTTTCCCTATTCTATATTTATAGGGCACTCATCCCTACTATGATTTCCCTCACAAGTAGCACAAACTTCCTCGACAGCAAATCCTCGTAAGTCCTCTTCATTCAATAAGTGTTTCATGGCTTTAGTGAGGAATGCTACCTGTGATTTCATAGTGCTGTCGGCCTCATAGTCCTTGACAGCAAGTACCCATTTACCCCCTCTTCTAGCTGTCGGAAACTGCTCCTCATTCTTGGCTAGATTTTTCAGAACTTGCAATGCCTCGTCCGGATCTTTATCCAATAATAGTCCATTTGCTGCAGAATCAATCCGAATACGAGTTTGTAAGTTAGCAGCATTATAGAACTTAGTTACCTGATTCCAGACAGGGAATCCATGCATTGGGCAGTTCCGTAGAAGAGTAGTAAATCTGTCCCAGGCCTCGTGCATCGGCTCGTCATCTTCCTGTTGAAAAGTAGCAATTTCGTTACGTAATCGCTCAGATAAATGCGAAGGATTAAAACGAGATAAAAATTCATGAGTTAGATCTGCCCAAGTCATAATGGAACCCGGTGTAAGTTTATTCCACCACGTTTTAGCTCTGTCCCTCAATGAATGGGGGAATAACCGAAGCCTCAGTATCTCCGGACTAACTCCTGGCAGTCTAAACGAACCACAGATCTCCTGGAACGTTTTGAGATGCTCCCTCGCATCTTCTGTCGCAGAACCACTGAACTGTCCGGCGTTGTTGATCATACTAAACACGACAGGTTTAAGCTCAAAGTTGTCAACATCAATATCCGGCAGCGTGGTCTCCAGCTCTACATGATCGTTCAGCATGTAGTCACGAGATGACCGTCGTCTATCTGCCCCAGGCGGTTCGACGACAGGTGGGTTATTATCGCCAAGGGGTGGTATGAAACCACCAGCAGGTTGGTTATGGCCCATCTTCTCTAGCTGCTCTTCGAGATATTCGTTTCTGTCTAAAAGTCGGCGAAGTTGTTTCTTGAGATTGAAGGAACGTTCATTCTCCGGATCTAATCTATACTCAGGATCTTCACCTCTTTTAGATCTGCGCATAAACAAGAAAACCTCGTGAAAAGCAAGAGTTGAAAACACAAAAGAAAAATTAAAGAAAAATAAAAATGAAAATAAAAGCAAAAGTGCAATAAAAGAAAGATGTAGTTATGTTGCCAATCCCCGGCAACGGCGCCAAAAACTTGTTGCGTGTAAAAGAGTCTATCGCAATTGTAGTGCAAGTGTACACGACACAAGTAGTAAAGTGATACGAAGTATCGGATATCGTCTCCACAGGGATTGGGCTAATGACTTCACCTTAGTTTACTGCACGAAGTAAAGGAAATAGTTTAGAAGATTGTCACAAGAATAATGAGAAAAACGTAAATAAAAGAATTGAGTTATCAAGATAGAGAGAATGGGCTGGTATTGAATTGCTCGGTAGTGCAGGTATTGAATTGCTTAGGATCTCCAGTTCTGTCGTTGCTCCCGTCGCCGACAGCACCTGTCGCGGCGTCTGTCCGTTGGCTGTCGCGGCAGCAGACACACCAACTCCGTACTTCAAGTTTGGCAAGAATCCCAGATCTGCCTTGCCCTATCCCTAGGCACAAGTCTGTCGATGAATACGTCTTTGATGATACCTCCCGACGTGAATCGAAGGATGAACACCGATGTGTATGAATTCTTCCTTAGCCACTTAACCTCGCCCTATCCCTAGGCACGAGATGGTTCAACTATAAACTAGAGAACGCGCTCTTATCTCTTTCGTATACTTAACTCTCCCGATGCTAAGTAAATGGATAACCTCACAATGCTCTCCTGATGCTCTTGCAAGATATTAAATTCAAGATAAAAGAACTTGAAGTTTATTTTATTGAACTGAAAAATCCTAAAACAAAGCAACCCTTGCAACTACTTTACAAAACAACCCGTAGCCCTAGGGGGAATTTAGAACATGTCGGTGACGGGTGGACGACAGGGGTTTTTGGTTTCGGTTATGGGGTAATCGGTTATGCTCCTAGGTTAAATCTATGCCCTTATATAAGCTTTGGGCTCAAGTTATCTAAGGTAACAAGGATTACAACTTTAATTAAAAGTAAGATTCTAATAAAGACTAAATCTCTAAAGTCTCCTACTTTCCAGCCGCATCCTTGCTTTTAGGAATTTCTTCTCTTTGAGCTTTGGCTTGACATATCTTTCGATCTGGGGCTTGGAAAAATATGTGGCTTTCACACGACAGACGAGCAGATTTTTCTCTATCTATCGAGGTCCACTTGACTTTTCCTCTTTATAAAGTTTCTGTCACCATGCTGTCACGACAGGTCCATGACAGGTTCGTCTTCTTCGGCTGCTTGTCCAGTTCCACTCTCCTGCTTCTCTGCCCTGCGCCTGCCTTCATCGTCTACTATGGCAGATACCTGCAAAAATAGCCATCTTTCAGTAGAATCCGTGCTTTCAATCCATTTGTGATGTTTTACTAAAAACTAACCTAAATGCAATGAAAAGATGCTTGAATGCAGCAGAAATATGGGTAAGAAAGGGTGTAAATAATAGAACTTTTACACACTCAACAAAGTACCAAGAGAATCTTGGGGCAAATGAATTGCACTGATGTGCAGAAGTTGGGCTGTGTGGTATCGTTGTTGCAGGACGATGCTTACACTTGGTGGACAACCACTATCTCTGGGATGGCGGATGCTGATGTGACATGGACGTTCTTTCAGAACATTTTCAAGAGAAGGTACCTGGGTGTGAGGTACTTGGATGAAAAGAAGAGGGAATTCATGTCTCTCACTCAAGGGAGCATGACAGTGGCTGAGTACGAGGTTCAGTTTGTCCGACTCAGTCAGTACGCACCTGAGCTTATCCCTGATGAGCGGGAGAGGTGTGAACGGTTCCGTTATGGGTTGGTGATTGAAGTGAAGACTTACATGCTGGCTGCTGAGTATAATGATTTTGATGTGCTGGTTGGTAGAGCAAAGGATATTGAGATGAATTTGGGTTTATCTTCTAGAAGTGCTGGTTCTAGTGCTGGTAAGCGAGTTGCTGAGTATAGTTCCGGTGGTGGACGGAACAAGAGGGGACGTGATCGGAAGTTTCAGTCTTCAGCTAGGCGAGGTGCTGGAGGGCAAGGTGCGCTTGTTCAGGGAGACAAGGCAAGAGCTGATCCGAACACATGTTGGACATGTGGGTCGCGTGGCCATTTGAGGCGTGATTGTCCTCGAGCGGCGAGGGAGGTTCAGGCTCCTGTTGTGGCGGCTGGTAACTCGTGCTGGAATTGTGGATCCGCTGATCACTTGAGGAGGGAGTGTCCTCTGTTGGCCGGTGGTGGCCAAGGACGTGCTCCTGGAGTTGTTGCCCCACAGAGAGGTCGTGGGCACGGCCGTGGTAATTTCCAGCGTAGAGAGGAAGGTGGTCGGAATGTGGCTCATATTGTAGCTGTTCAGCCTGAGGGTGGTGGCCAGGCCAGAGTGTATGCTCAGAGGGAGGGGAGGAATGACACGGATGTGATCGCAGGTACTTTTACTTTGCAATCCTTGTCATTACTTTCCTTGATTGATTCTGGATCTACCCACTCATACATTTTGCGTGAGCATGCTGAATTGCTTGGTTTGCCTGTTGAGTCTTTGGATGTTGGTATGCGTGTCACTAGTTCTTTTGGCGAGACTGTTGTGACTAGAAAGCTTTATAGGAGATGTCCTTTGGTTGTGCAAGACCATGTTTTTCATGTTGATCTTATGGAATTGCCTTTCTATGGTTTTGATGTAATCCTTGGTATGGATTGGCTTGTTGAGCACCGAGCTGTAGTGGATTGTGAGAATAAGCGAGTTTCGTTGAAGCTTGCGGATGATTATGAGGTAGTTGTGGTTGGTGAGAATGTGAAGTTTCTTGCCAATGTGGTGTCTACATTGGAGGCGAGCCGGATGCTGAGGCAAGGTTGTGAAGTTTATCTCCCTTTTGTGATGAATCCTAGTTCTAAGGAGTTGCGTGTGCAAGATATCAGGACTGTGCGAGAGTTTCCTGGTGTGTTTCCTGAGGAGTTGCCTGGATTGCCTCCTAATCGTGAGGTGGAGTTTGGGATTGAGTTGTATGAAAACACAACTCCAGTGTCCATTACTCCTTATCGTATGGCACCTAAGGAGTTGAAAGAGCTGAAGACGCAATTGCAAGAGTTGCTTGATCGTGGTTTCATTCGGCCGAGTGTGTCACCTTGGGGTGCACCGGTCTTGTTTGTGAAGAATAAGGATGGCACTATGAGAATGTGCATTGATTATCGCCAGCTTAACAAGTTGACTATCAAGAATCGGTATCCATTGCCGAGAATTGATGATCTTTTTGATCAATTTCGGGGAGCTGCTGTGTTCTCTAAGATTGACTTAAGGTCAGGGTACTACCAGTTGAAGGTGAAGGATATGGATGTGCCAAAGACAGCTTTCAGGACGAGGTATGGGCATTATGAGTTCCTTGTGATGCCGTTTGGTTTGAAAAATGCTCCTGCAGCTTTCATGGACATGATGAATCGTGTATTTCATGAATACCTGGATAAGTTTGTTGTGGTGTTCATTGATGATATCCTCGTGTACTCGCGTACGGAGGAGGAGCATGAAGAGCATTTGAGGATTGTGTTGCAAGCTCTGTTGGAGAATCAGCTTTATGCCAAGCTGAGCAAGTGTGAGTTCTGGCTTAGAGAAGTAGTGTTTCTTGGTCACGTGGTTTTTGCTGAAGGGATTCGTGTTGATCCTCAGAAGATTGAGGCGGTGATGAATTGGAAGGTTCCTAAGTCTGTTCATGAAGTCCGTAGTTTCCTGGGTTTGGCAGGATATTATCGGAGGTTTGTGGATGGGTTTTCAAAGATTTCTGCACCATTGACGAAGTTTTTGCAGAAGGATGTTAAGTATGAGTGGACGGAAGCGAGACAGCAGGCTTTTGAGAAGCTTAAGGCAGCTTTGACACAAGCTCCTATCTTGGTTCAACCTGAATCAGGGAAAGAGTTTGTGGTGAATAGTGATGCGTCCTATGTTGGTTTGGGATGTGTGTTGATGCAAGAGGGTAAGGTGGTGGCTTATGCGTCGCGGCAGTTGAAGGTGCATGAGCGCAATTATCCTACGCATGACATTGAGTTGGCTGCAGTGGTTTTTGCTCTGAAAATCTGGAGACATTACTGTATGGTGAGAAGTGTACTGTGTACACGGATCACAAGAGTTTGAAGTATCTGATGTCTCAAAAGGAGTTGAATCTTAGGCAGCGACGTTGGGTGGAGTTGCTCAAGGATTATGATTTGACGATTGAGTATCACCCGGGTAAAGCTAATGTTGTAGCGGATGCTTTGAGTAGGAAAGTGGCTGTTGAGTTGAGGGCTATGTTTGCCAGTTTGAGTATTTCGCGTGATGGTGGTCTTGTGGCTGAATTGCAAGTGAAACCATCTTTGGTTCAGTTGATTAAGGAAAAGCAGTTGTTGGATGATTCCTTGGTACCGCATGTTCAGGATATTGCGGAGGATAGGCCTTCGGATTTCTGTTTTAATGATGATGGAGTGTTGTGTTTTGGGAGTCGGATAGTAGTGCCCAATGATGCTGAGTTGAGGCGTGCTATTCTGGCTGAAGGTCATAGTAGTCCTTTTGCTATGCACCCTGGTAGTACTAAGATGTATCGTGATCTTCGTGATGAGTACTATTGGGTGGGTTTAAAGAAAGATGTTGCTGAGTTTGTTAGCAAGTGCTTGGTGTGTCAGCGAGTTAAGGCTGAGCATCAGTTTCCTTCAGGGTTGTTGCAACCGTTGAGGATTCTTGAGTGGAAGTGGGAAAGGATTACCATGGATTTTGTATCTGGTTTGCCTTTATCGCCATCGAAGAAGAATTCGGTGTGGGTGATTGTGGATCGTTTGACGAAGTGTGCGCATTTCTTGCCTGTGCATACTACGTACACTTTGGATAAGCTTGCGGAGCTGTACATTGATGAGATTGTGCGGCTGCATGGTGTGCCTAAGTCGGTTGTGTCGGATAGGGATCCGAGGTTTACATCGCGTTTCTGGCAGTGTTTGCATCAGGCTTTGGGGACACGATTAAATTTCAGTACATCTTATCATCCACAGTCGGATGGTCAGTCCGAGCGTGTTATTCAGGTTTTGGAGGATATGTTGAGGTGCTGCGTGATTGAGTTTCAGGGCTCTTGGGAGAAACATTTGCCTTTGGTGGAGTTTGCCTATAATAATAGCTATCAGGCAAGTATTCAAATGGCACCTTATGAAGCTTTGTACGGGAGGAAGTGTAGGACTCCTCTTTGTTGGGCTGAAACGGGTCAGAAGTTGGTTTCGATGCCAGCTTTGTTGAAAGGGACCACCGAGAAGGTGAAGCTCATTTGTGAGCGCTTGAAGGCAGCTTCTGATCGGCAAAAGTCTTACGCGGATCTGAAGCGTAAGGAAATTGAGTATGCGGTGGGTGACCGTGTGTTTTTGAAGGTTTCGCCTTGGAAAAAGGTGATGAGGTTTGGTCGAAAGGGTAAGTTGAGCCCTAGGTACATTGGACCATACGAGGTGGTTGAGCGTGTGGGTCCTGTTGCGTATAAGTTGAGGTTACCGCAAGAGTTGAAGAAGATTCATGATGTGTTTCATGTTTCTATGCTTCGGAAGTATAGATCAGATCCTTCACATGTGATGCCTGTGGAAGAAGTGGAATTGAATCCGGATTTGTCCTATGATGAGGAACCGGTGAAGATTCTGGATTCGGATAGTAAGGTTCTTCGTGGCAAGACCATTGAGTTGGTAAAGGTGTTGTGGAAGCATCATGGTGTTGAAGAAGCCACGTGGGAGCGGAAGGATGATATGTTGAAGCAGTTTCCGTACCTCTTTCCTTCAGGTAAATTTCGAGGACGAAATTTCTTAAGGGGGGGAGAGTTGTAACACCCCAATTTTGGGCTTAGAAGTTTTGGGTTTGGACCGGACCGGTCGGATCGCGGTTCGAATATATAAGGTGATTTTTAGGAAAGCCTAGTTCGGGATGCATTAAAAATATGGAAAAATATCTTAAAATCCTCTTTTATTATATATAAGAGAATGGTGAAATCAATTTTACAAAATAAGGTTTGGAAGAGTGACATTTTGGTTTAGTGACTAAAATGTAATTTTCGAAAACTTGGTGATTGTTTTAAAAAGGATTGAAACTTTGAATCTTTAAGGAGCTATTTACCTAAAAAGAGTTTCTCCAGATTTTTCTTAATATTAATCAATTTAATTAATGGTTTTAAAGTAAAGGTAAAAGGGAGGGAAAGATATTTTGTCATAACTAACTTTTCTCCAAAATTTTCCATTTCTTTTCTCTCAACCCAAACACTTTTCTCCAGCAAATTTCCCTCTGATTTTGACCTCCAAGGATGAGATTTCAATCTTCATTTGATCTCTAATCTTTTCTACATCAAAACCTTAGCATTTGCTTATTGGATTTTCAAGAATCTTGGTTCCAAAAAGGGAGAAACTCACATTTAGAGGTATGAACGTCCTTCTCCTCTAAATACTCAGTTCTTTACTGAAATTCCCAAGTTCTCAATCCTTGATTTGTGTTTTATAAAAGGTTTTGTAGTTGTGTTCTTGATCTTGGCTTTAAAATGCAAGATTTGGTTAATTTTTGATGAAATTCGTATGAAATGGTTGGGCACTGTTTTGAGATGTGTTTTTAATGTAAAATGGATGTATAATTGTTGAGAAATTGAGGTTTAATCAATGCAATCCCGGATAGGTTGATTTTCCTAAGTTTTGCTTGAGTTTTTTGTGGTTTTTGGAGTGATCTTGGTGATCTTCTATAGCTGGAGGTATAAGGACGTGTTTAGATCCTTTTTGGATGTTAATTGAGGTTTAAGAATGTTTGGAATTGATGGATCTTGGCTGGGTAGTGTTGTAGTGATGTTTGGATGTGATTTCGGTTGTGTTTGGTAGCCGAAATGTGAGTGTTGATGAGAGCAACGAGTTTAGGTGTCTTGGTTGAAGATATTAATGCATGATGATGCATTAATCCTCTGCTTTGATGTGTTTAAAACAGGGGAGACATCTTCGGATCCTTGTGGTGTTGATCCGAAAGCTTGATTGGTGTTTCGACAAGTGGCGAAACGGAATCGGTGAGTGAAGTTTGGTTTTCAGCTTTGAAACCAATGTTTTGAAGGTTTGGGAGCTTAGTTTAAGTCTAAGCAACTTAGCTAAGCTCAAGAGTAAGTTTTCGGAAAAACTCTATTGTTGATGAGCCATGAGTTGGTTGAATGCAAAGTGATTTGTTGCATGTTTAAATTCTGTTTTTGAAAGCATATTTGAGCATGTTTATTGCTGATTTTATAAGCCATGAATTGAAGGATGCTCAAGGTAAGAGATCCTTGTTTTTGTACATTGATAAATGTGGTTTTGATGCATAATGATGCATGATGATAATGGCTTTGTCAAATGCTTTAAAACAGTGGATTAATGATGATTAATGATGTATATTGGCAAGTGATGTGGTTTGTCTTAAAGTACTTGAATCGGATATAGTTAGCCGGCTATAGGATTGGGTGCACCGTGAATAAAGTCGCATTGGATGTCGAGGGGTTGTGATTGTACCATGCTCCATCCAAGTACACTAACGAGATGGTTAAGATCACAATGGTGGTTAAAAGTCCATGTGTGGATCTTGTGTTGTATGTCCCGTGATCTCGTTAGTGATGTTATACAACTACCAATGAGTGATGTGGAGGGGTTGTGATTGTACCATAGTCTCCATCACGGGTGTTGAGGGGTTGTGATTGTACCATGCTCCACCTTGAGATTGGTAGTGTGTATGAAGCGTAGGGACAACGCTTGTAATCCGCGTATCCGATTGTTGTTGTTGGTTGTCAATTGTGTTTTGGAAATGGTTATGATTATCACTTGAAAGCCAATATGACATGTTAATGATTTGAAGCATGAAATGCTTGGTTTATATACATATGTGCATGATCAAATGTGGTTTGAACTAAAGGTTTTGAAAAGGAGTTTTATAAATGCATTATTGTGATGTTTTAAATGAGCATTCCTCACTAAGCTATGTGCTTACGCTCTCTCTTTTCTTAAACCAATAATGCAGAGCATTGAAGTGCTTAAGGGCAGCAAGGAGGTCAAGAATCCAAGTGAAGAACTAAGCTCATGTATGGTGAATGTTTTCCTAACACTATTAGCTTTTGGGCATTTGGCAATGGGGACCTATGTGTTGTTTTGGGAGATGTTTTGGACTCCCTAAGTTGGTTTTATGCTTTTGATAATGTTGGAACATGTAAATGGCCTTTATGAGGATTGTTTGGTGTTTTGATGCTTGAATGGTTTTCAATATAGGATGCATGCCTATAGAGTGGGGATTTTCCTTGTTTGATGCCATGTTCGAGTTTGGTTGATGCTATTATGTTCCTTAAGTATACAATGACTTGCTGGTATGATTTGAGGGTCTTTGGATGATGTTTGATTGGTAAAAAGCATGATAAACCAGAAAAAAATATGCAATCTGGGCAGCCTGTTTCGGAACAGGTGCTACCGTATCGGAACGGAGGGCCTGAAATGGCCTTGGCGTACCGAAACGGGTGGAACCGTTCCGGAACGATTTTGCCACTGCCAAGCCCTGTTCTGGAACCTGTTTCGGAACGGTCCCGCGTTTCGGAACGGATCATCCCTGATCCGAAACACCCGACCGTTGGGCAGTGAAATTGACGGTTATATGTTTTGAAATCTTTGCGTTTTGGTCCTGAACTTTGTATATGCAATTGAATGAGTTTGAGATGTTCGTTTGAGCTGAAATTTGGCAGAGAAGCATGAAACATGACTAATTTCATAATGGTAACTCAAAATTTGGTTAAGTCCCTGTAATTTCCAGAATTTACGTTTTGGTACCTAAATTCATGATTTATGCAATCGAGTCCCTAAATGTTTTCTGATTGCAGTGATCTTTGAGTATGCTGATCTTATAAACATATCTAGGGTTAATATGCATTTAGATAAGATTAAAAAGAAAAAAAAGGGTCGTTAATCAAGGTTGACTTTCGGGTTGACTTTGGTTTTCCCCGTGTAAACTTCTTAATTCGGGTCAACCGTCTAGACCGGGTTAAGGGGGTTACAAGAACTAACCCAAACTCTTCATTTTCGGACTTGAACACAACCCAGCTGTTACCCATCAATTTCATCATCCAAATCATCACTAAACATGTTCAAAACAGCCCCCAAGCCTAACCATACCATCAGCCCAACTTTCCCTCACATAACCACCTTAAAAACTCAAGATTTCTATCCTTAAACTCACCCACAAATACCCATTTCGGGATTTCAATAAAACCTCACCATTTTAACATATGTTAAACTTAAAAGCAAGACTATAACATATATAAACTTTACAAATCAAAAACTCAATAAAAACCCAACAAAGTTTCCACCTTTGACTTAAAATTTGAACATTTGAAACAACTCAAAAATGAAGTTTATGAAAATCTAAAACCATGGAAATGTTAAGGATGAAGAGGAGAAGTAAAAAACATCATTACCTTGATAAAAACTCTTGAAAACGCTGAGGAAGAAGATGGAACAATGTTTGGGGTTGGGGAGGGGTTTTAGTCGTGGGTTTTGTGTTTCAAGAGAAAGAAGATGATAGTTTCAAAACACCATTTTAACAAAAAAAATGGTCTGATGTTGTGTGTTTCCATACTATTTGATCCTCACACTTTTAACAAACCGCACCACGCCACTCTATCGACACAAAGGAAATCTCGCACCATAGCCAATGAATAATTCCACCATACCTCGTTGTAGATTACCACACCACATATCGCCTAACAAACTCGCTTGATCCCCTCCCACACACGGTATGTATACTCCTACTATACCACAAAAATAGACATCCAAGAACCGAGCAAATCCGTCTCCTCTCTCAAATGTAAAAAACATCCGAAGAAGGCGTAAACACATAAACAAAATCATTCGTAAACCATATCTTATTCACCATACCATCACTTGATGTCTTTAATTTAGTCATATATAAAATGACCATCGCACACCTTTTTTGTCTCAAAAAGTGTTGAACCGAATTACACTTCAACGCTGAACCAATCCCTCTCACATTCTACAACAACAAACTCAACACTCTTCACAATTATTTTCATTCTCGCGCTTCAATCACACGCACGATATCCTTTATGATTTCTTGTTCGTTTCCAATTGTTTTCAGCCCAATCAGTTTACCCAATTTCAATGTTTCCTCTGCTTCTCTTAAAATAATCTGTTTCTGGTTATAGAAGTCTGAATCTGACAAAGAGCCATTAGCAATTACCTCTGATAGTTTTGGGTTTTTCTTCGGACGACCTCTGCCCTTTTTTACTAGCTTCGCTTCATCCTCACCTCGCTCACCAGGCAATAAAAAACTCAGTTCGATTTCAGAAACCTGTCGTAACCTTCTAAACTCTCCATTGCATTCAATTGTTTGAGCCTTATTAGCCCTAGGAATTTCTATCCTTGACCCATCAACACGTGGGCTCAATTCATCAACTACTAGTTCTTCGGCAACTAGTTCATCACACGGTACTCCCACATTGTTTGGAAAAACATCCACCACAACATCACTCGACAAAACATCCAAAATTCGCTGACTTTCCCTTTCACGATGGACAAAGCTTAAATCTTCATCCGCCATCCAACTTGCCATGCTCATGACACGCCAATCCTCCCTCTTGTTCTCATTCTACATACGATCATTTTGGCTCGATCCCAGAGCCGAATAAGAGAAAGAATTAGGTACCACTGTATCATTTGCTGACCTCGCACTTATAGACACCTTAACCGGGCTGGACATATCCATGTTCAAATCCTCAGTACTTAATGTATCTTCCGAGCAGTTCGCCACCTCACAACTACAATCACACTTAGGGCCAATCGCTTCCTCAATTTCTGTAACACGAATTGTGAAGACGTTATCGTTAATGCGCAAGTCCATTACTTCATCTATGTGTGAAATCCAGTCGGTTTCGATATGAAATCGACATCGTTCAAACGTCGAAGGTGCCAAAGTCTCAATGTTAATCCATACGAGTTCGCCCCAAATCCCTGCAATATTTTGAAATGTTTCTTCAGACCATCCATGAATAGGAATTCCACTTACTGAAAGCCATACCCTTCGATTCGGTAAAAATGATGTAGGAGACCATTCAATTAAATTTTCAAACCATGTTTCTAGACACCTAGTCTCCAAAATTCTCTTCCTCGATTATTTATCTTCAAACATGAATAATACAAGAGAGCCCGCAACTCGCATCAACGTAAAACCTGTCAATTTCGCCTTTGTAATCTCATTTGCAAGATCTGCTATTTGACTGGGTTGACGACAAAAACCCAAAGCGCAATTCTGTAAAATTTCCCATTTATCGGCATGAATAACCCCATCCACACATTTGCGTTTCTCTTCCACTCTAGATTGCTCTTTCACTGCGATCCGATCATCAACATCCTCATCCTTGTTACGCCGCCTCACTGGATTCCTTTTGG
Organism: Hibiscus tridactylites; assembly: GCA_958450335.1. Lineage (NCBI taxonomy): Eukaryota > Viridiplantae > Streptophyta > Magnoliopsida > Malvales > Malvaceae > Hibiscus > Hibiscus tridactylites. Next base: position 31,335,166 of record OY288280.1, on the reverse strand, counting down.
AATTGTTCGTACGATCATGATCATCCCGCTATTTCTGGATCTCCTTGTTCGTCCTTGAATCAATGTTATCACGTTTTCTTCTCCAAAATGTATCCCTAGTCTCCCTTTGCGCCACCATCACCTTTAATTTGTATCCATAAAGCCGAAATCCATGAAAACGCTCTACGATTTGATCCGCATCCGCCTTTGACCCCAAACGTACAAATCTGAATCTGGTTCCATCTCCCGCTCACTTTCTTGGTACAAACACATCCACAACCACTCCATGTCTGTCGAAAACTTGCCAAACGCCTTGCTAGTGTAACTGCTCTGGCAAGTTTGATACAAAAACTGTCCAAACTCTTTGAATCTGATTTCCCGAGCTCATATTCCTCACCATTAAGGTTGCATGCACGCCTTCAATTCTTACTTGAAATATCAATTGTGCACACAGTTTTATTCAGAAATATTCACAAACACATGGTGTGCACACATCAAATCCAATCCATTTTCACTTCTCATTCAAAAGATGAATGCAAGCGTTGATACACAAGGTTTTGTAGTCTCCAAGTGCAAACTAGAGGCAGTGAATCGCGTTGTTGATTGGTGTTGCGGTACTATGCTAATTTGATAACGGCCAAAGAGAGAGAACTTTTTTTTTCAAAAAATTTATCTTAATACAAAAACAATTAGTTAATATTTGAATATTTAATTAAATTTTTATAGGAACTCGAAAACTCGACTTGAATAAAAAAATTTCAAATAAAGTTTGAGTTGTAAAATATGATGCGTCAACTCGAATAACTCGAAATTTTTTGACTCGACTCGATCGAACGCTCACCTCTATCTTAAGATATGACGCGTCAACTTGAATAACTCAAAATATTCAAATATTTTAAATCATTTTTTTCTTTTAAATCACATCGAATATTTAATAACTACTTTAAATATTTGATTTAATTTAAAAATATTTGATTTACAAGAAAAATTGATTTAAAGTATTCAAATATTTAATAAATATTTAAAGCAGTTATTAAATATTTGAATATTTAAAAGAAAAATATTTAAAATAGTTATTAAATATTCAAATATTTTAAATCATTTTTTTTTCTTTTAAATCGAATATTTTTAAATTAAATTGAATATTTAAAGTAGTTATTAAATATTCGATGTGATCAATTTTAAAAATCTTCGATTTAAAAGGAAAAATGATTTAAAATATTCAAATATTTCGAGTTATTCGAGTTGACGCGTCATATCATAAGATAGAGATAAGTGTTCGATCGAGTCGAGTAAAAAAATTTTGAGTTATTCGAGTTTACGCGTCATATTTTACAACTCAAACTTTATTTGAAATTTTTTTTATTCGAGTCGAGTCGAGTTTTCGAGTTCCTAAAAAAGTTTAATTGTAATTATTTAACATGTTACCATACTTTGGAATTTTGCTTTAAGGACCAAATTGAAAGAATGCGTAAATAACGAGGGTTAAATTTAGTGAATTGTTTCGAATTAGGACTAAATGTGTTATTATACCAAAGTTTATAACAGTCACTTAACGACATTTAACGTGTAGTTACCATTTTGTTAAAAAACATAAAGTTTAATTGCCATTTTGTGATTTTTGAAAGTTTGGTTACCATTTTATTTTTTTACCAAAGTTCAATGACCGTCTGTGTACTTTACCCAAATTATTATTATAACGAACAATACAATTGCAATATAATATTTGAAATATAAATCAAATATTAAAGTAGTAAATTAGAACCTTTTACTTGTATCAGAACAACAATTCGAGTGAATAGATTTGTTGAGGTCAAAGAAACACCCCAGTTTCCTAAAGACAGATTTGTGTGCTCCTATGGTGTTTGAGAAACGTTGAAAGTGTAACACCCCGGAATTCGGTCTAGTCAAAATTAAGTTCCAATGGTCGAAAATTATACATTGTTGAAGCCTAATTATTGTATTGGCTAATTGATTATTAATATCGAACTTTAATTAGGACTAAAATATTGTCTTGGACTCCATTGAATATTATTGAAACTCATATAGTGATCATACTGAAGAAATCGCAAGTTGAAGGACAAGTCTAGGAAGTAGTGAAAAGTGAAGGGTTAATCTTACGATTAGCCCCACCTCAAATAAAATCAGTAAACGTGGGTTATTTTGGTGAGAATACTTCACCATGAGGATAGCTATCCTCCTAAAAATAAAGTAAACAATTTGAAGAGGCTTACTCGAGAATTTACTAACCAAGAACTTCCCAATCTTTTCATCTTTGTAACCCCCTTAACCCGGGCTAGACGGTTGACCCGAATTAAGAAGTTTACACGGGGAAAACCAAAGTCAACCCAAAAGTCAACCTTGATTAACGACCTTTTTTTTTCCTTTTTAATCTTATCTAAATGCATATTAACCCTAGGTGAACACTTGAGACAAACATATTCAAAAACCACAACAAACGGATGACATTTAGGGACTCAATTGCACAACATACAAATTCAGGGACCAAAATGCAAATTCTGAAAATTATAAGGACTTAACCAACTTTTGAGTTACCATTATGCAATTAGTCATGTTTCATGCTTCTCTGCCAAATTTCAACTCAAACAAACATCTTAAACTCATGCAATTGCATAAACAAAGTTCAGGACCAAAACGCAAGGATTTCAAAACATATAACCGTCAATTTCAGTGCCCAACGGTCGGGTGTTTCGGAACAGGGATGATCCGTTCCGAAACGCGGGACCGTTCCGAAACAAGTTCCGGAACAGGGCTTGGCAGTGGCAAAACCGTTCCGGAACGGCTCTTCCCGTTTCGAAACGCCCAGGCCATTTCAGGCCCCCTGTTCCGAAACGGTAGCACCCGTTCCGATACGGGCTGCCCAGATTGCAAAAATTTTGCTGGTTAAATGCACAATTGACCCATCAAACATGCTTCGAAGACAACCAAAACGTACCAGCAAATCATTCAACACCCAATGGACATACTAGCATCAACCAAACTCCAACATAGCTTCTAATTAAGAAAAACCCAATTCTATAGGCATGCATCCTATATAGCAATCCATTAAACCATCAATTCTTCAAAACCACATAACAAAAGGCCAATACAAGTCTCAACATCACCGAAAGTATAAAACCAACTTAGGGAGTCCAAAACATCTCCCAAAACAACAACATAGGTTTCCCATTGCCAAATGCCAAAAGCTAAACAAGTTATGAAAATTGTCACCATACATGAGCTTAAGCTTCCACTTGGATTCTTGACCACCTTGCTGCCCCTTTAAGCACTTCAATGCTCTGCATTATTGGTTTAAGAAAAGGAGATCGTAAGCACATAGCTTAGTGAGGAATGCTCATTTAAAACATCACAATAATGCATTATTAAAACTCCTTTTCAAAACCTTTAGTTCAAGCACCATTTGATCACGCACTTAAGTATATAAACCAAGCATTTCATGCTTCAAATCATTAACATGTCATATTGGCTTACAAGTGATAATCCATAACCTTTCTCAACTCAAAACACAATTGACAATCGGATACTCGGATTACAAGCGTTGTCCCTTACGCTTCATACACACTACCAATATCAAGGTGGAGCAATGGTACAATCACAACCCCTCAACACCCGTGATGGAGACTATGGTACAATCACAACCCCTCCACATCACTCATTGGTAGTTGTATAGCATCACTAACGAGATCACAGGACATACAACACAAGATCCACACATGGACTTTAAACCACCATTGTGATCTTACCATACACAAGGTCCACACATGGACTTTTAACCACCATTATGACCTTAAAACAAGAACCACCCATGGACTTTTAACCACCATGTTGTTCTTAACCATCTTGTTAGTGTACTTGGATGGAGCATGGTACAATCACAACCCCTCAACATCCAAGGCGACTTTATTCACGGTGCACCCAATCCTATAGCCGGCTAACTATATCCGATTCAAGTACTTTAAAACCAACACATCACTTGCCAATATACATCATTTAACATCATCAATTCACTGTTTTAAAGCATTTAACAAAGCCATTTAATCCACATGCATCACTATGCATTGAAATCGCATTTATCAATGAAAAACCAAGGATCTCTTACCTTGAGCATCCTTCAACACATGGCTTATAAAACCAGCAATAAACATGCTAAAATATGCTTTCAAAAACAGAATTAAAACATGCAAACAAATCACTTTGCATTCAACCATCTCATGGCTCATCAACAAGAGAGTTTTTCCGAAAACTTACTCTTGAGCTTAGCTAAGTTGTTTAGACTTTTACTAAGCTCCCAAACCTTCAAAACATTGGTTTCAAAGCTGAAAACCAAACTTCACTCACCGATTCCGTTTCGCAAGCTTGCCGAAACACCAATCAAGCTTCTGGATCAACACCACAAGGATCCGAAGATGTCTCCCCTGTTTTAAACACATCAAAGCAGAGGATTAATGCATCATCATGCATTAATATCTTCAACCAAGACACCTAAACTCGTTGCTCTCATCAACACTCACATTTCGGCTACCAAACACAACCGAAATCACATCCAAACAACTCTACAACACTACCCAGCCGAGATCCATCAATTCCAAACATTCTTAAACCTCAATTAACATCCAAAAAGGATCTAAACACGTCCTTATACCTCCAGCTATAGCAGAACATCAAGATCACCCCAAAAACCATCATTAACACAAGCCAAAACTTAGGAAAATCAACCTATTCGGGATTGCATTGATTAAACTTCAATTTCACATCAATTATACATCCAAAAATCATTAAAAAGACATCTCAAAACAATGCCCAATGAATTCATACGAATTTCATCAAAATTAAACCAAATCTTGCATTTTAAAGCCAAGATCAAGAACACAACTATAAAACCTTTAATAAAACTCAAATCAAGGATTGAGAACTTGGGAATTTTAGTAAAGAACTGAGTATTTAGAGGAGAAGGACATTCATACCTCTAAATGTGAGTTTCTCCCTTTTTGGAACCAAGATTCTTGAAAATTCAATTAGCAAATGCTAAGCTGTTGATGTAGAAATGATTAGAGATCAAATGAAGATTGAAATCTCATCATTAGAAGTCAAAATCAGAGGGAAATTTGCTGGAGAAAAGTGTTTGGGTTGAGAGAAAAGTTGAGAGAAAATGAAGAGGGAAAATTTTGAGAAAAGTTAGTTAAGAACTCAAAATATCTAATTTCCCCTTTTCCTTTTATTAAAACCATTAATTAAATCTTTAATTATTAAGAAAAATCTGGAGAAAACTCTTCTTGGGTAAATTAGCTCCTTAAAGATTCAAAGTTTCAATCCTTTTAAAACAGTCACCAAGTTTTCGAAAATTACATTTTAGTCACTAACCCAAAATGTCACCCTTCCAAACCTCATTTTGTAAAATTGATTTCACCACTCTCTTATATATAATAAAAGAGGATTTAAAGATATTTTTCCTTATTTTTAATGCAACCCGAACTAGGCTTTCCTAAAATCACCCTTTTATATTCGAACCGCACTCCGACCGGTCCGGTCCAAACCCAAAACTTCTAAGCCCAAAATTGGGGTGTTACAACTCTCCCCCCCTTAAGAAATTTCGTCCTCGAAATTTACCTAAAGGAAAAAGGTACGGAAACTGCTTCAACATGTCATCCTTTCGTTCCCACGTGGCTTCTTCAACACCACGATGCTTCCACAACACCTTTACCAACTCAATGGTCTTGCCACGAAGAACCTTACTATCCGAATCCAGAATCTTCACCGGTTCCTCATCATAGGACAAATCCGGATTCAATTCCACTTCTTCCACAGGCATCACATGTGAAGGATCCGATCTATACTTCCGAAGCATAGAAACATGAAACACATCATGAATCTTCTCCAACTCTTGTGGCAACCTCAACTTGTACGCAACAGGACCCACACGCTCAATCACCTCGTATGGTCCAATGTACCTAGGGCTCAACTTACCCTTTCGGCCAAACCTCATCACCTTTTTCCAAGGCGAAACCTTCAAAAACACACGATCACCCACCGCATACTCAATCTCCTTACGCTTCAGATCCGCGTAAGACTTTTGCCGATCAGAAGCTGCCTTCAAGCACTCACAAATGAGCTTCACCTTCTCGGTGGTCCCTTTCAACAAAGCTGGCATCGAAACCAACTTCTGACCCGTTTCAGCCCAACAAAGAGGAGTCCTACACTTCCTCCCGTACAAAGCTTCATAAGGTGCCATTTGAATACTTGACTGATAACTATTGTTATAGGCAAACTCCACCAAAGGCAAATGTTTCTCCCAAGAGCCCTGAAACTCAATCACACAGCACCTCAACATATCCTCCAAAACCTGAATAACACGCTCGGACTGTCCATCCGACTGCGGATGATAAGATGTACTGAAATTCAACCGCGTACCCAAAGCTTGATGCAAACTCTGCCAGAAACGCGATGTAAACCTCGGATCCCTATCCGACACAATCGACTTTGGCACACCATGCAGCCGCACAATCTCAGCAATGTACAACTCAGCAAGCTTATCCAAAGTGTACGTAGTATGCACAGGCAAGAAATGCGCACACTTCGTCAGGCGATCCACAATCACCCACACTGAATTCTTCTTCGATGGTGACAAAGGCAAACCAGATACAAAATCCATGGTAATCCTTTCCCACTTCCATTCAGGAATCCGCAACGGTTGCAACAACCCTGAAGGAAACTGATGCTCAGCCTTAACTCGCTGACACACCATGCACTTGCTTACAAACTCAGCAACATCTTTCTTTAAACCTACCCAATAGTACTCATCACGAAGATCACGATACATCTTAGTACTACCAGGGTGCATAGCAAAAGGACTACTATGACCTTCAGTCAGAATAGCACGCCTCAACTCAGCATCATTGGGCACCACTATCCGACTCACAAAACATAACACACCATCATCATTAAAACAGAATTCCGAAGGCCTATCCTCCGCAATATCCTGAACATGCGGTACCAAGGAATCATCCAACAACTGCTTTTCCTTAATCAACTGAACCAAAGATGGTTTCACTTGCAATTCAGCCACAAGACCACCATCACGCGAGATACTCAAACTGGCAAACATAGCCCTCAACTCAACAGCTACTTTCCTACTCAAGGCATCCGCTACAACATTAGCTTTACCCGGGTGATACTCAATCGTCAAGTCATAATCCTTGAGCAACTCCACCCAACGTCGCTGCCTAAGATTCAACTCCTTCTGAGACATCAAATACTTCAAACTCTTGTGATCCGTGTACACAACACACTTCTCACCATACAGGTAATGTCTCCAGATTTTCAAAGCAAAAACCACTGCAGCCAACTCAATATCATGCGTAGGATAATTGCGCTCATGCACCTTCAACTGCCGTGATGCATAAGCCACCACCTTACCCTCCTGCATCAACACACATCCCAAACCAACATAGGACGCATCACTATACACCACAAACTCTTTCCCTGATTCAGGTTGAACCAAGATAGGAGCTTGCGTCAAAGCTGCCTTAAGCTTCTCAAAAGCCTGCTGTCTCGCTTTCGTCCACTCATACTTAACATCCTTCTGCAACAACTTCGTCAAAGGTGCAGCAATCTTTGAAAACCCATCCACGAATCTCTGATAATATCCTGCCAAACCCAGGAAACTATGGACTTCATGAACAGACTTAGGAGGTTTCCAATTCATCACTGCCTCAATCTTCTGAGGATCAACACGAATCCCTTCAACAGAAACCACATGACCAAGAAACACCACTTCTCTAAGCCAGAACTCACACTTGCTTAGCTTGGCATAAAGCTGATTCTCCAACAAAGCTTGCAACACAATTCTCAAATGCCCTTCATGCTCCTCCTCAGTACGCGAGTACACGAGGATATCATCAATGAACACCACAACAAATTTATCCAGGTATTCATGAAATACTCGATTCATCATGTCCATGAAAGCTGTAGGAGCATTCGTCAAACCAAACGGCATCACAAGGAACTCATAATGCCCATACCTCGTCCTGAAAGCTGTCTTTGGCACATCCACATCCTTCACCTTCAACTGGTAATACCCTGACCTTAAGTCAATCTTAGAGAACACAGCTGCTCCCCGAAATTGATCAAAAAGATCATCAATCCTCCGCAATGGATACCGATTATTGATAGTCAACTTGTTAAGCTGACGATAATCAATGCACATTCTCATAGTGCCATCCTTCTTCTTCACAAACAAGACCGGTGCACCCCAAGGTGACACACTCGGCCGAATGAAACCACGATCAAGCAACTCTTGCAGTTGCGTCTTCAGCTCTTTCAACTCCTTAGGTGCCATTCGATAAGGGGTAATGGACACTGGAGTTGTGTTTTCATACAACTCAATCCCAAACTCCACTTCGCGATTAGGAGGCAATCCAGGAAACTCCTCAGGAAACACACCAGGAAACTCTCGCACAGTCCTGATATCTTGTACACGCAACTCCTTAGAGCTAGGATTCATCACAAAAGCGAGATAAGCTTCACAACCTTGCCTCAGCATCTGGCTCGCCTCCAAGGTAGACACCACATTGGCAAGAAACTTCACATTCTCACCAACCACAGCTACCTCATAATCATCCGCAAGTTTCAACGAAACTCGCTTATTCTCACAATCTACCACAGCTCGGTGCTCAACAAGCCAATCCATACCAAGGATTACATCAAAACCATAGAAAGGCAATTCCATAAGATCAACATGAAAAACATGATCTTGCACAACCAAAGGACATCTTCTATAAAGCTTTCGAGTCACAACAGTCTCACCAAAAGAACTAGTGACACGCATACCAACATCCAAAGACTCAACAGGCAAACCAAGCAATTCAGCATGCTCACGCAATATGTATGAGTGTGTAGATCCAGAATCAATCAAGGAAAGTAATGACAAGGATTGCAAAGTAAAAGTACCTGCGATGACATCCGTGTCATTTCTCCCCTCCCTCTGAGCATACACTCTGGCCTGGCCACCACCCTCAGGCTGAACAGCTACAACATGAGCCACATTCCGCCCACCATCCTCTCTACGCTGGAAGTTACCACGGCCGCGCCCACGACCTCTCTGTGGTGCTACAACTCCAGGAGCACGTCCTTGGCCACCACCGGCCAACAGAGGACACTCCCTCTTCATGTGATCTGCTGATCCACAGTTCCAGCACGAGTTACCAGTCGCCCCAACAGGAGCCTGCACCTCCCTCGCCGCTCGAGGACAATCACGCCTCAAATGGCCACGCGATCCACATGTCCAACATCTGTTCGGATCCGCTCTTGCCTTGTCTCCCTGAGTAGGCGCACCTTGCCCACCACCACCTCGCTTAACTGAAGACTGATACTTCCGATCACGTCCCCTCTTGTTCCGTCCATCACCGGAACTATACTCAGCAACTCGCTTACCAGCACTAGAACCAGCACTTCTAGAAGATAAACCCAAATTCATCTCAATGTCCTTTGCTCTACCAACTAGCACATCAAAATCATTATACTCAGCAGCCATCATATAAGTCTTCACTTTCGTCACCAAACCATAACGGAACCGTTCACACCTCTCTCGCTCGTCAGGAACAAGCTCAGGTGCGTACTGACTGAGTCGAACGAACTGAACCTCGTACTCAGCTACAGACATGCTCCCTTGAGTAAGAGACATGAATTCCCTTTTCTTTTCATCCAAGTATCGTACACCCAGATACCTTCTCTTGAAAATGTTCTGAAAGAACGTCCATGTCACATCAGCATCTGCCATCCCAGAGATAGTGGTTGTCCACCAAGTGTATGCATCGTCCTGCAACAACGATACCACACAGCCCAGCTTCTGTACATCAGTGCAATTCATTTGTCCCAAGATTCTCTTGGTACTTTCCAACCAAGACTCAGAACCTTCAGCAGACAAACCCCTGAACTCAGTCCCTCCCAGACTGCGCAAACACTCCAAAGGTAGTCTCACATTAGCATCTCCCTGATGCCCAGCTCCTTGAGCTCCAGCTACTGCTGCTCGAAAAGATCTAGCAATGGCTTGTACCAGCATGGTCATGTCAGGAACAGCTTGCCCCTGACCAGCTTCAGGTCCAGCGACCCCAGCACCAGCACCAGCAGCAGCTCCTTCTCCCCCAGCACCACCACCACCAGGCGGAGGAGGTAAATCCACAACGTTTTCAGCATTCTCCTCATTCTCATTTTGAGCCATAGCTCGCGTATTAACCCTCGTTTCTCTACGAGGTGCCATTCACTAAACAATGCAATCACAATGCAAATAAACAAAGTCAGGCTCAGCAAGGTAAGCAATCCAAGTACTCAAGCTCATTTCCAAATAAAATCAAATCATTTCATTAGCTTTGATTTGGCAATGGGTCCCTCTAACATGCTTCACCACAGCATACTTCACAATTGTAACATTCTTACAATTCACACAACATACTTTCATTCAACAAGCATACAAAGCATTCATGCACTCATCACCCACATAACCGTTCCCAAATACTCGAGAACTCGGCTCTGATACCACCAAATGTAACCCCCTTAACCCGGGCTAGACGGTTGACCCGAATTAAGAAGTTTACACGGGGAAAACCAAAGTCAACCCGAATGTCAACCTTGATTAACGACCCTTTTTTTTCTTTTTAATCTTATCTAAATGCATATTAACCCTAGGTGAACACTTGAGACAAACATATTCAAAAACCACAACAAACGGATGACATTTAGGGACTCAATTGCACAACATACAAATTCAGGGACCAAAATGCAAATTCTGAAAATTATAAGGACTTAACCAACTTTTGAGTTACCATTATGCAATTAGTCATGTTTCATGCTTCTCTGCCAAATTTCAACTCAAACAGACATCTCAAACTCATGCAATTGCATAAACAAAGTTCAGGATCAAAACACAAGGATTTCAAAACATATAACCGTCAATTTCAGTGCCCAATGGTCGGGTGTTTCGGAACAGGGATGATCCGTTCCGAAACGTGGGACCGTTCCGAAACAAGTTCCGGAACAGGGCTTGGCAGTGGCAAAACCGTTCCGGAACGGCTCTTCCCGTTTCGAAACGCCCAGGCCATTTCAGGCCCCCTGTTCCGAAACGGTAGCACCCGTTCCGATACGGGCTGCCCAGATTGCAGAAATTTTGCTGGTTAAATGCACAATTGACCCATCAAACATGCTTCGAAGACAACCAAAACGTACCAGCAAATCATTCAACACCTAATGGACATACTAGCATCAACCAAACTCCAACATAGCTTCTAATTAAGAAAACCCAATTCTATAGGCATGCATCCTATATAGCAATCCATTAAACCATCAATTCTTCAAAACCACATAACAAAAGGCCAATACATGTCTCAACATCACCGAAAGCATAAAACCAACTTATGGAGTCCAAAACATCTCCCAAAACAACAACATAGGTTTCCCATTGCCAAATGCCAAAAGCTAAACAAGTTATGAAAATTGTCACCATACATGAGCTTAAGCTTCCACTTGGATTCTTGACCACCTTGCTGCCCCTTTAAGCACTTCAATGCTCTGCATTATTGGTTTAAGAAAGAGAGAGCGTAAGCACATAGCTTAGTGAGGAATGCTCATTTAAAACATCACAATAATGCATTATTAAAACTCCTTTTCAAAACCTTTAGTTCAAGCACCATTTGATCACGCACTTAAGTATATAAACCAAGCATTTCATGCTTCAAATAATTAACATGTCATATTGGCTTACAAGTGATAATCCATAACCTTTCTCAACTCAAAACACAATTGACAATCGGATACTCGGATTACAAGCGTTGTCCCTTACGCTTCATACACACTACCAATATCAAGGTGGAGCAATGGTACAATCACAACCCCTCAACACCCGTGATGGAGACTATGGTACAATCACAACCCCTCCACATCACTCATTGGTAGTTGTATAGCATCACTAACGAGATCACGGGACATACAACACAAGATCCACACATGGACTTTAAACCACCATTGTGATCTTACCATACACAAGGTCCACACATGGACTTTTAACCACCATTATGACCTTAAAACAAGAACCACCCATGGACTTTTAACCACCATGTTGTTCTTAACCATCTCGTTAGTGTACTTGGATGGAGCATGGTACAATCACAACCCCTCAACATCCAAGGCGACTTTATTCACGGTGCACCCAATCCTATAGCCGGCTAACTATATCCGATTCAAGTACTTTAAAACCAACACATCACTTGCCAATATACATCATTTAACATCATCAATTCACTGTTTTAAAGCATTTAACAAAGCCATTTAATCCACATGCATCACTATGCATTGAAATCACATTTATCAATGAAAAACCAAGGATCTCTTACCTTGAGCATCCTTCAACCCATGGCTTATAAAGCCAGCAATAAACATGCTAAAATATGCTTTCAAAAATAGAATTAAAACATGCAAACAAATCACTTTGCATTCAACCATCTCATGGCTCATCAACAAGAGAGTTTTTCCGAAAACTTACTCTTGAGCTTAGCTAAGTTGTTTAGACTTTTACTAAGCTCCCAAACCTTCAAAACATTGGTTTCAAAGCTGAAAACCAAACTTCACTCACCGATTCCGTTTCACAAGCTTGCCGAAACACCAATCAAGCTTCTGGATCAACACCACAAGGATCCGAAGATGTCTCCCCTGTTTTAAACACATCAAAGCAGAGGATTAATGCATCATCATGCATTAATATCTTCAACCAAGACACCTAAACTCGCTGCTCCCATCAACACTCACATTTCGGCTACCAAACACAACCGAAATCACATCCAAACAACTCTACAACACTACCCAGCCAAGATCCATCAATTCCAAATATTCTTAAACCTCCAGCTATAGCAGAACATCAAGATCATCAATTATACAAAACTATAGCAGAACATCAACCTATTCGGGATTGCATTGATTAAACTTCAATTTCACATCAATTATACATCCAAAAATCATTAAAAAGACATCTCAAAACAGTGCCCAATCAATTCATACGAATTTCATCAAAATTAAACCAAATCTTGCATTTTAAAGCCAAGATCAAGAACACAACTATAAAACCTTTAATAAAACTCAAATCAAGGATTGAGAACTTGGGAATTTCAGTAAAGAACTGAGTATTTAGAGGAGAAGGACGTTCATACCTCTAAATGTGAGTTTCTCCCTTTTTGGAACCAAGATTCTTGAAAATTCAGTTAGCAAATGCTAAGGTGTTGATGTAGAAATGATTAGAGATCAAATGAAGATTGAAATCTCATCATTAGAAGTCAAAATCAGAGGGAAATTTGCTGGAGAAAAGTGTTTGGGTTGAGAGAAAAGTTGAGAGAAAATGAAGAGGAAAAATTTTGAGAAAAGTTAGTTAAGAACTCAAAATATCTAATTTCCCCTTTTCCTTTTATTAAAACCATTAATTAAATCTTTAATTATTAAGAAAAATCTGGAGAAAACTCTTCTTGGGTAAATTAGCTCCTTAAAGATTCAAAGTTTCAATCCTTTTAAAACAGTCACCAAGTTTTCGAAAATTACATTTTAGTCACTAACCCAAAATGTCACCCTTCCAAACCTCATTTTGTAAAATTGATTTCACCACTCTCTTATATATAATAAAAGAGGATTTAAAGATATTTTTCCATATTTTTAATGCAACCCGAACTAGGCTTTCCTAAAATCACCCTTTTATATTCGAACTGCACTCCGACCGGTCCGGTCCAAACCCAAAACTTCTAAGCCCAAAATTGGGGTGTTACAATCTTCTCCCCCCCTTTGAACAAGCAAGCACCTCCATTGGAGGAATTTCAAGCTTATCCATTTCTTCGTTTTATTGATATCGAATCGTTGCTATCGATCGGGTAAGCTATATTCCTCAATCGGTAATTGGATTCCATGGATATTTTGAGTGTAATCTAAGCTAGGGTTTTGACTATCCATGGATATCTCCTCGTTGTCATCTCTAATGAAGTCGGATATTGATTTCCATATTGTTATGTTGATTTTGATATCGAAACATCAACCCTAATAAGTTTTCTATTAATTTTTCTAGCTCAAAAAGTGGAGAAAGAAGTTTCACCATCTCCATCACAAGCTAGGAACAAAGGGATTGCTATCCGAGAACCTTGAAGCTTCGAATTTCTAAGGTGAGTGTAGCCGAAGTCTCAGGTTTAGGCAAAAGGCCTTCCCGAATCGTTATTTGATATTTATATTACTTTGCTAACATTGCTATTGAAGCAATTGCATTGGATGGTTAATCATACACTTTGGTAAGTGTCGGTAAGTTACCATTGAACATTGATTATTGTCATCGATACAAGCATTGTCATTGGATTATTGCATTGAAATCATCAAACAGTGTTATTGATACAAATTTATGAGATATTGATGTTGAGATACATATATTGATCATCAGCTACATTGAATTCATTGGACATTGATATATCATTGATTATTGAAACGAATAAGAACTTTGCAACCTTGGATTGGAATGGACTCGGGATTCAATTGCCATGCCATAGAATTCATGAGCTCAGTGTACGGGTGGACTACGGTCCTAATGCTACAGCCTATATTGATTTGGTGAGGCGTAGGGATGTGTATTGTTATTGGTCATATTGGCGAGGTGAGGGATTAGACTATTAATTTATTTGGCGAGGCGTAGGAATTCTCGTATCCATGATCTTGATTCAATCCAAGGATTATGAATGAAAAAGAACATGTTTATTACTTTATGCATTGTTAGATGTCATTGATAATGTTAACATGAGAATAAGTATCATTGTAGCTATGGCATTTCCATCATTTATGTTATTTGAGACTACCTTACTAGGCAAAGTGTGCCTAACGTGTCTTATCTCATGCATTTTTAGGTTAAAAGGGTTTGTTCGTTGGAAGATCGGATCAGCCGCCAAGACAAGTCACTACCAAGCTACAAATAATGTAATTATGACCTTTGAACTCCTAGGAAGGTTGCAAGGTAATTAAACTAGTGATATATGCCCATTTTTTGTATTGGTGCTATGGCTATTTTGTAATATGGTCATTGGCCCTAAATGACCTTTATGGTTCTTGGAAGATTGCCTAAGTATGCATGCTTAGCTTAAAAAGGTAGAAACCTAGTAAACGTATTCATATAGCCATGAAATTTAGCATGTTAGATGTTTGTATAAATGAAATGTTGCAGGTAAAGTTTCGTTGCATTTAGACATCTTTTGGTACGGTAAATTGATTAAAAACCACCAAAAATCTATCATTACAGGCATGTCTGTATCGAAACAGGTGATGTCGTTTCGATACGGGTGCACAATCTTGAACCTGAGAATAAGGGCGTTCCGGAACGAAGTAATGTTGTTTCGAAACATTTTGCCTCTAGAGACCACTGTTTCGATACGGGTTTCGAAACGGTCAAAGTCAAAGTCTATGGTGGTCAATCCGTTCTGATACGGGTCAAGCCTGTATTGAAACAGTCTAAAGAGAAAGGTCAACAGGGTTGACTCTCGTGCACCCGTTTTGAAACAGCCTTAGGTGTTTTGAAATGGGGTTAGGTAAGTTAGTTAATGGCACTTTTGACAGCTTGAAATTGTTGCAATCTAGTCACTGATTTTTTGTAAGGTCTAATTGATGGTGCTAATGATCTATGAATTGAATGAAATTTGGTATGCATGACCCTTAAGTAATGAATTTCATCTTAGTAGGGTTTTTACATCGAAGGACCTCAAATTTGTTAAGATTTACACATTAGTCCTTAATACTTGTAAAAGATGCAAAACGACCCTGGATTCTCAATTATGCATTCTATTTGGTAATATTGGACTAATAGGTGCATTGGTCATATGTTGTACGCTTTCAATTGATTTATCGTGTGATTAAAAATGAAATTTATAACACTGTTTATCGCATCGTCCTTCGGTAACGCACTTCGACCCAGTTCTCTACCAGACCGAGAAGGGGGTGTTACATTTGTGGTATCCGAGCTAGATTTTAGTTGATTCTAGAACTAAACCTAAGTCTATTGCATTGTTATTATGTTACTTTGCCACGTAGGAGTTTTATTTTGTATATTGTGACTTATCGACTAATTTGTTCTTTCATATAGATATGTCTGAGACAAATGAAGATCACATTGATGAGCATGCTTCCGGCTCCTCGACGCATGGCGAGGAGGTTAGGGGAGGAAATCCTCCAAATCCACTGCAACCACAGAACCCTCCTATATAGAGTGTTGAGCCTGTTGCACTTACTACTCAGGCTGAATGTTATCATAATTTGGAAAACATGTTTAAGCAGTTCATGACTGCGATGCAAGCGACACCGCCAGTTCAGCCTACCCTCCCTACCGCTCAGTATGTCCGAGCTCCCGTGGACAAACTGTCTTCACTCCGAGCCTATTCTTTCACCGGACAGGATGATGATAACCTTGGAATTGTTGAATACTGGCTGGATAATACCTTACGTATCTTGAATAAACAGTTATAGTGTTCCGACGAGCACAATTTAGAGTGTGCTATTGCATTGTTGACCGATGAAGCCCTTATGTGGTGGGATACTACTATTCTTACTGTTCCTGAAGAATTGGTCACTTGGGAATTCTTTCTTAATGAATTCCGGAACAAGTACATCATCGAGTACTATCTCGCGGAAAGGCGGAGCACTTTTCTTCATTTAAAACAAGGCGGGTGGCCTATCGAGTAGTACATCCATGATTTTTGCAAGTATTGCCAATACGGAGCTGAGTTTATAAAGAAGGAAGAAGACAAGTGTCGAATGTTTATCGCTGGGTTGAGCGACGAGCTAAGATCTATGTTTACGGCCCTGGGTATCACCAACTTCCAGGATTTGGTGAACCGAGTTAAAGCAACCAAAGCAGCGCAGAGAGCTCAGAGAGGAAATATGTCTAGCAGATCCAAGAAGAGGACATGGAGCGATTCTCGACCTCCCAAGTGGAACAAGAAGGGCAAGTATCAAGGTTTGAGGCAAGCTTCGTTTCCACAGCCTTCCCGTACAGGGAATATTGAGAGACCACAGACTATCACCCAGTCCTGGTCTAAAGCAGGCTCAGTTGAGAGTACTGGAGGTTCGAACCGGAGTGTTCAACATCTAGTTTGTATTTTTTGTCAAAAACTGCACCCAGCGGGATAGTGTCGTAAGCAGACGGGAGCATGTTTCTTTTGTGGGGAACAAGGACATTTTATTAGGGACTGTCCTCAGAATCCCTCTAAGTCAGTGGTTGTGCACGGATACGTCTATTCACCCGCTCAGTCCTTTTGAGGAAAAGAGCCAAGACAAGCACCATCGGGAACCTTATGCAGGCCAGCTGGACCAAGTAAACAAGGTAACAAGCAAGAATCGAAGGCTTCTGCCCAGATGTATCATGTGAGAGGTCGCGAGGAGGATGACGAGCCTGATGTTATAGCAGGTACCGTTATGTTATATGTACACTCATTGTATGTATTGATTGATCCTATATCTACACATTCTTTTATAAGCCTGGAATTAGTTAAAAGACATATGATGTTTAGTGAACCTTTGGCAACAAAAATCTCTGTGAAAAATTCGTTAGGTGATTGTGTTGTTGTAAGCATTGTATGTAAGAATTGTCCAATCTTGATTCAAGGAATTTCGTTCCCTACAGATTTCCTAGTCTTACCAATCCACGAGTTTGATGTGATTCGAGGCATGGATTGGCTTAGTAAACATCAAGCGTGAGTAGATTGCAGTAAGCGAAAATTGTACCTTCAAGGTCTTGGCAAGGAAAAGATAATGCTGATGAAATCTCGGAACTTCATGTTGTGTGTGTTGTCCACAGAACCTAGGAATGAACCCCAGATTCATGATATTGACACACTAAATGAATTCCCAGATGTTTTTCTTAACGAACTTCCGGGAATCCCCCTAACCCGTGAAGTGGAGTTTGGCATTGAGGTGCAACCTGAGACTGCTCCAGTTTATATTGCACCGTATCGGATGGCGGTTGTCGAGTTGAAAGAATTTAAAGCTCAAATTCAAGACCTTATGAACAAGGGTTTTATTTAACCGAGCTCTTCACCTTGAGGATCCCCATATCTTTTTGTCAAGAAGAATGATGGTTTTATGCGTTTGTGCATTGACTATAGACAATTGAACAAAGTCACCATCAAGAATAAGTATCCTTTGCTCAGGATAGACGACCTGTTCGACCAATTAAAAGATGTCTCCGTGCTTTCCAAGATTGATCTAAGGTTGGGTTACTATCAAATGAAAGTGAAGGAGTGTGATGTGCCCAAGACTGCCTTTCGTACAAGATATGGACACTACGAATTCTTAGTGATGCGCTTCGGATTAACTAATGCACCGACGACTTTTATGGATTTAATGAATTGGGTATTTAGACCCTATCTCGATAAATTCGTTGTGGTGTTCATAGACGATATCTTAATCTATTCCAAGAATGAATCGGAGCATCGAGATCACCCTCGTATTGTACTTCAGATTATGAGAGAGAAACAATTGTATGCGAAGTTTTCTAAGTGTGAGTTCTGGCTCACTAAAGTGGCCTTTTTGGGGCATGTCGTATCAGCTTCGGGTATTCAGGTGGACACGAAGAAAATTCAAGCTATTGTAGATTGGCATCCACCGAAGAATGTTGGTGAGGTTATAAGTTCCTTGGGCTTGTTGGATATTACCTTAGATCCGTGAAAGGATTTTCTATGTTAGTCGCTTCTTTAACCAAATTGTTGCGGAAGGAGACACCTTTTGTTTGGACTGAGGTCCAACAATGAAGCTTTGATCAGCTGAAACAAGTCCTGACCTATGCACCTATCCTGACCCAGCCTGAGTCTGGAAAAGACTATACAGTTTATAGTGATTCCTCGCATCTTGGGTTAGGGTGCGTATTGATGCAAGAAGGTAAGGTTATTACTTATGCTTCAAGGCAACTTAAGAAACATGAGATGAATTATCCCACCCATGACCTAGAATTGGTTGTAGTTGTTTTTGCATTGAAAATATGGAGGCATTATCTCTACGGGGAGAAATGCTATCTTTTCACCGATCACAAAAGCCTCAAATACTTATTGACGCAAAAGGAGTTGAATCTTCGACAATGGAGGTGGATGGAACTTCTTAAAGATTATGATCTCATCATTGATTACCACTCGGGCAAGGCCAATGTTGTAGATGATGCGCTCAGCCGCAAACCCTTGCATGGTAAGCATTGATTATGGACTTGAAGTTAAAAGTTGTGAAGAATATTAACTCTTGGTAATATCACTCTCTTGTAGCCCTTCGAGCAATTAACGCTCAATTCCGACTTCAGAAGCATCGTTGCCTTGTAGCTGGACTTCAAGTTCAGTCTACCTTCATTTCACGAATCAATGACTTGCAAGAACAAGATCTCGAGCTCTAGGCTATTGTCTCTAAACTATCAGATAATCCAGACTTCATAATTAATTCTAAAGGACTCTTATGTTTCCATGATCGATTTTGTGTACCTAATGATGAAACTCTTCGCACCGACATCCTTGCTGAAGCTCACTCGAGTTCTTTTTCCGTTCACCCTGGGTCTGTGAAAATGTATAAGGATTTACGTGAGCTGTATTGGTGGCCAGGCATGAAGCAAGCCATCGTTGATCACATATCCAAGTGCCTCACGTGTCAACATGTCATGGCAGAACATTGTGCCCCTACAGGATTTTTACAACCTATTGATCCACCGAACTAGAAATGGGAAAAGATAACCATGGACTTTATTAGTGGTTTTTCGTTGACCCTGGCGAAGGATGACGCTATTTGGGTTATTATGGACAGTTTCACGAAGTCAGCTCATTTTATACCAGTTAGAATGGACTACGGTCTTCCTAAGCTAGCTGACTTATACATCAAAGAAGTAATCCGACTCCACGGAGTACCTAAGTCTATCATCTCTGATCGAGATCCTCGGTTTGCATCTTAGTTTTGGAGAACCCTACAAGAAGCTCTGGGCACCAGAGTTAATCTCAGCACAGCTTTTCACCCTCAGTCTGACGGTCAGTCTGAAAGGGTGATTCATGTAATTCATCAAACCACCTGTCTATTGAAATCCTAGAAATTTGCTTGGTTATTGAATCTCCCTATATAGATATTGGAAGACATGTTGCGGGCATGTATTATCGATTTTGGTGAGACATGGGAGAAATCTTTACCTCTTTTCGAGTTTGCCTATAACAATAGCTACCAAGCATCCATTCAAATGGCCCCGTATGAAGCATTGTATGGAAGACGATGCAGAACTCCATTATGTTGGTCAGAGCTTGGTGAAGGTAAAATGTTAGGCCCTGACTTGCTTTGTGAAACTAAGGAACGAGTTACCATTATTCATGATCGTCTAAAGGCTACATTTGATCGACAAAAAGCTTACGTTGATCTCAAAAGGAGAGACATTGTGTATGAAGTTGGTGAAAAATCTTTTCTTAAAGTGTCACCGTGGAAGAAAGTCTTGAGGTTTGGCAAGAAGGGAAAACTGAGCAATCAGTTCATTGAACCCTTTGAAATCATTGAAAAGATTAGGCTAGTGGCATATCGGCTTTTGCTACCCTCAGAATTGAGTAAAATCCACGATGTCTTTCACGTATCAATGCTTCGGAAGTATCGGTCTGACCCCTCACACATTGTGGAACCCGAATCTGAAGAACTCTGGCCAAATCTATCCTACGAAGAAGAACCAGTTCAGATTCTTGCTAGGGAAGTCAAGAGGCATCGCAACAAAATCGTACCATTAGTTAAAGTGCTCTGGAAGAGTCACACTGTTGAGGAAGCCACTTGGGAGCCTGAGGAGACTATATACGCATCTCTTCAGTTCAGGAAAAATTCGAGAACGAATTTTTCTTAAGGGGGAGAGTTGTAACACCCCGAAATCCGGTCTAGCCGAAATTAAGTTCCGATGGTCGGAAATTATACATTGTTGAAGGCTAATTATTGTATCGACAAATTGATTATTAAAATCGAACTTTAATTAGGCCCAAAATATTGTCTTGGACTCCATTGAATATTATTGAAACTCATATAGTGATCAAACTTAAGAAATCGCAAGTTGAAGGACAAGTCTAGGATGTAGTGAAAAGTGAGGGGCTAATCTTACGATTAGCCCCACCTCAAATAAAATCAGTAAACGTGGGTTATTTTGGTGAGAATACTTCACCATGAGGAAAGCTATCCTCCTAAAAACAAAGTAAACAATTTGAAGAGGCTTACCCGAGAATTTACTAACCAAGCACTTCCCAATCTTTTCATCTTCTTCCTCCTTTTGAACAGGCAAGCACCTCCATTGAAGGAATTTCAAGCTTAGCTATTTCTTCGTTTTATTGATATCGAATCTTTGCTATCGATCGGGTAAGCTATATTCCTCAATCAGTAATTGGATTCTATGGATATTTTGAGTGTAATCTAAACTAGGGTTTTGACTATCCATGGATATCTCCTCGTTGTCATCTCTAATGAATTCAGATATTGATTTCAATATTGTTATGTTGATTTTGATATCGAAACATTGACCCTAATAAGTTTTCTTTTAATTTTTCTAGCTCAAGAAGTGGAGAAAGAAGTTTCACCATCTCCATCACAAGCTAGGAACAAAGGGATTACTATCCGAGAACCTTGAAGCTTCGGATTGCTAAGGTTAGTGTAGTCGGAGTCTCAGGTTTAGGCGAAAGGCCTTCCCGGATCATTATTTGATATTTATATTACTTCGCTAACATTGTCATCGATACAAGCATTGTCATTGGATTATTGCATTGAGATCATCGGACAGTGTTATTGATACCAATTTATGAGATATTGATGTTGAGATACATATATTGATCACCGGCTACATTAAATTCATTGGACATTGATATATAATTGATTATTGAAACGAATAAGAACTTTGCAACCTTGGATTGAAATGGACTCGGGATACAATTGACATGCTATAGAATTCATGAGCTCAGTGTACGGGTGGACTACGGTCCTAAGGCTACGACCTATATTAATTTGGCGAGGCGGAGGGATGTGTATTGTTATTGGTCATATTGGCAAGGCGGAGGGATTAGACCATTCATTGATTTGGCGAGGCATAGGAATTTGCGTATCCACGATCTTGATTCAATCCAAGGATTATGAATGAAAAAGAACATGTTTATTACTTTATGCATTGTTACATGTCATTGATAATGTTAGCATGAGAATAAGTATCATTGTAACTATGACATTTCCATCATTTATGTTATTTGCGACTACCTCACTAAGCAAAGTGTGTCTAACGTTTCTCATCTCATGCATTTTCAGGTTAAAAGGGTTTGTTCGTTGGAAGATCGGATCGGCCGCTAAGACAAGTCACTACCAAGCTACAAGTAATGTAATTAGGACCTTTGAACTACTCGGAAGGTGGCAAGGTAGTAAAACTAGTCATATATGCTCGTTTTGTTGTATTGGTGCTATGTCTATTTTGTAATATGGTCATTGGCCCTAAATGATCTTTTTGGTTCTTGGAAGATTGCCTAAGTATGCATGCTTAGCTTAAAAAGGTAAAAACCTAGTAAACATATTCATATAGCCATGAAATTTAGCATGCTAGATGTTTGTATCAATGAAATGTTGCAGGTAAAGTTTCGTTGCATTTAGACATCTTTTGGTAGGGTAAATTGATTAAAAACCAGCAAAATTTTGTCATTACATGCCTATCCGTATCGAAACGGGTGATGACGTTTCGATACGGGTACACAATCTTGAACCTGAGAATAAGGGCGTTCCAAAACGAAGTAATTCCGTTTCGGAACATTTTTCCTCTAGAGACCATTGTTTCGATACGGGTTTCAGAATGGTCAAAGTCAAAGTCTATGGTGGTCAATCCGTTCCGATACGAGTCAAGCCTGTATCGAAACAGTCTAAAGAGAAAGGTCAACATGGTTGACTCTCGTGCACCCGTTTCGAAACAGCCTAAGGTGTTTTTAAACGGGGTTAGGTAAGTTAGTTAATGGCACTTTGGACAGCTTGAAAATGCTGCAATCTAGTCACTGAATTTTTGTAAGGTCTAATTGATGGTGCTAATGATCTCTGAATTGAATGAAATTTGGTAGGCATGACCCTTAAGTAATGCATTTCATCTTGGTAGGTTTTTTTTACTTCGAAGGACCTCAAATTTGTTAAGATTTACACATGAGTTCTTAATACTTGTAAAAGATTCAAAACAGCCCTGGATTCTCAATTATGCATTCTATTTGGTAATATTGGACTAATAGGTGCATTGGCCATATGTTGTACGCTTTCAATTGATTTATCATGTGATTAAAAATGAAATTTATAACATTGTTTGTCGCATCGTCCGCCGGTAACGCACTTCGACCCGATTCTCTTCCAGACCAGGAAGGGGTTGTTACAGAAAGTCTATCTTTTAGGATACAACAACAGAATGATCAACTACATTAGCACATATGCAGAGATCACGAACTGGAAGTTTGCCTTCTTCTATCACTGTGAAAGAAATGAAAACCAAATACATGATAGTTTTTTAGAGAAAATAGAGAGAGAGTTGAAAGAAAATTCTCTTCACTTGCAACGTACATTTTAGTTGTGAATTGTGAGTTGTGTTGTGATGAGTGAATTATCTTCTTGCTGAAGCCTCCTTTTATAGGCGAGCAATGATAGAGTTTCTAATCACAATTAAATTCAAATTCATAATTTAAAATTCAAAATAAAATGTTATCTAATAATATCTATCTAAATACATATTATCCAAATTCACAAAATCTATTTTGAATTACAAATTATTTGACAGATTCTTTGATGAGGATTTTGTAATTGGGCTAATTTTTTTATAAGTCCATGCTAGGCCTAACCAGTCCAAACATTCACCTTCACCCACAACGTCCAGCCAAAATTATGACATCAACTACGCCCTCTCTCAACACTTCAACGAGCTCCACCCAATATGACATTAAAGCAAAACTCAACAACACGACCAAAATCCTATTGCAACCACTCTCAAAGGAACCCCAAGAATAGCGTAAAAGCTACCTTCATTCCATGCAAAAAAACCACCTACCACGCTCAGTACATAAAAATCGATAGCACCACCGGTCGCCAATCTGCATACAAATTTAGCCAAAGACTAAACCCAAAAACATAAACATAATTTCCAACTTTTGTTAGACGTTAGGAATTTAGTAAACTAAAATCCCTAAACAAAAGTTCAAACGGTTTAATAGAAAGAACAATAATGAACAATACATCAGGTATGTAACTTATGAAAAGAGAGGTGGTGCACTAGTCCCACTTAAAAATCAGGTGCTTCAAAGAACCATTCCTAGAGATGCACTTTCAAATAGATTTTCTTTTAAATTATCCGTTTAAGAGTGTTTCCTTCTTCGAAACAGAATTAACAATAATTCTGTATTATCCAAAAAATTAATTATCGTTTATTTCGATTTTGTTATCTGACAGAATTAAAATTCTGGAACAAAATATGTAACCAATGTTACTTCCAATGGCAATTTTTGGTAAAACAGATTTTTTCACTACAAAATTGAATAAACCAAATTTATTCAAATTGTCTCCTGTTTGAAATAGAAATCTAGTAAATTCGTTGAAACGACAGGAATTAAATCCTAAAACCAATTAGTTATGATATTTTAGTTTTCAAAGCTAATCAAACTTTCGTCTGGATAGTATGTCCGTCTTGATGGTAGTAATTGCTTACACGTTTTGTCTACCCATGGCACTGGTTCTATAACCATAATGTTCAACTTGATCAGTTCACCTTGGATTAAACTTAAATGAAGTCTGTCTTAACATTGTTAGAAAAAAAGCGTTAATATTCCAAGATAATAATAATAATAATAATAATAAATAAATAAATAAATAAATAAATAAATACGATAAAATTATTATTATTAAAACGAAAAAAACAATTGCAAAATAATATTTGAAATATAAATCAAATATTAAAGTAGTAACATCCTTAAAGTAGTATCCGGACAACAATTCGGATGAATAGATTTGTTGAGGTCTATGACTAAAAGAACAAATCTTGCCATAAGATCACCATGTTTCCAAACATCCTTAAAAAAATAACAAAATCATAAAGACTCACCACCCCCCCAATATGACTAAAAGAACAAACCTCCTATGTTCTATGAATGATTCAAAAACCGTCCAGCCTTGCCAATTAATTGCCATATCCAAAATACAAGAAGAAGAACCAATCTTGCGCAATGATGATGAAGCTCAATTGTTTTAAGTGAGCTCTCAATTAGTTTAAGGCGTTTTCTCATAAATTAACTGAAAATTTCAACATTAATGTTGATTTTAATTAACTATTAAACTCGAACTATAACCAGTTTAAATTTAACCATTTTAAGTGTAATGGCTCATGCCAATCCTTTTAGATATGTCCCTGAATACAAAACACACAAGAGTCAAATCTAGGGGAGAGAGAATAAAATATGTTAAAAAAGGGAAAGAATTAATTTGCATACATAGCAACTTTATCCACAAAAGACAAGCTTATAAAGTTTGAGTATATTAATTAACAACTTGATTGATTGGTTAAGTGCATGGTTACTACTGCCATGCATCTAGGTTTAAGTCACCTTAAAACCAAATTTTGTGTTTTTGAATTTTAAACCAAATAGGATGGCGACTATCTGATGGGTTGTAATTAATTAAAGACTTTTATGTCATTTTTGTCCATGTAATAGACTCAATTTATTGATTTCGCGCTTATGATATTTTTGTATTAATTTAATCCCTAAAGTAGTCAAATTGCATCATCGTTTGCCCTTGACTGATAAAAGCTAATGTTGACCATTATGGTGCTGATGTGTCAGTCCACGTGTGATGATGACGTGGCAAAATGAGAAAAATTTGACGTTATATATTTTATTAATGTATGATTAAAAAATAAAATAAAATAATTAAAAATATCTAAAAATAAGTAAAAAAAAAATTATAAAATTAAAACGTCATAAACTAATAATTTATAAATTATTCAATATTTAAAATTTGAAAATATTTATAACGTATTAAAAATTATGAAATCCTTCGTCAAAAAAGTTTGGACAATTTTAGTTTTCTTTCTCTTAAAAGAACACAAGGGAGAAAGAATTCTAAAATAGGGGTTAATATGATTCTCTCAACCGAACAAAAATCCCCTACCTTTTTTGGTGCCCCTATCTACCCAATACTAAAAAATTAAACCCTATGCTCTAACTCTAATTTCTAAATCTCAAACCCTACACCCTAAAAAAACTAAAAAGTAAAACATAAACTCTAAACCCTAAATTCTAAACACTAACCTTAAATTGTAAACCAAAAAATCTAAACCCCTAAACTATAAACCTTAAACTAAACACATAACCCTAAAACTAAAATACTTGTGTTGCGTATTGAAGTTTTTTCTCTATACATTTACCTCATATTGCGACATGGATATGCTAATTAATTAAGCCAAGAAGTAATTAATATTCTAGACAAGGCATGTGACAGGAATTAGCAAAATAGATGCATGGTGTAATGGTCTATATAAACCTCTTTGATGTTTTTTTTTTCTCTATTTCCCTAACCCTAACCCTATCTCCCTCAACAGCAGCAATCAGAATAAATCGTTAACTCAAACATGTTTCTTCCATTCCAATGGCCATGCCTTTCCCCCAAACACCATTAGATATCAAAGGAATTGTTTCTTCTTATGCCGTTTGTTGGTTGGATAAACCACGTCCTCAACTTGAACAACTGCGTTGAGGAATGTTACTTTATTTTCAGAGGTTAATTTGTCTGCCAACGTAGTTGTCGAGGTTGAGGAGGCGGTTTGTGCTACCATTACCGGTTGCCACCACATAAGGGTGGAGGAGGTTGATTGTGTGATAAAACAGAGATTGCATATGTTTCCTCTGTTATAAGCCTGCTACTTGGGTAAAGTTCAATGTCTATTGCTGAGTTTGTTCAAGTTTTGTTCAAATTTTTTAATATCTTATGGACCGCCGTTTGTGTGTTGTACTCTTTTATTTAGGTTGAACTTTGCAGGGTTGATATTTGGATCCCAATAACCCTAGCCTCCAACGAAGAAGCTGAACTTCTGTGGATGAAGAGGGTGGTTTCCAGCTCCAACAATGCCATTATTATTCCCACGCAAGCAAGTACCAAACCGATATGTTAGGAATCTTGATATTTTGTAACTAATTCTTTATTAGTATTTAAACCATGTATTAGTCATAATAGAGATAATAAGAGTTTGCTTTATTAGTTAAACAAACAGTGACATGTAATCTAAAATATTAGTAAGGCTTTTAGACGATCAGTGACATGTAAAAAGTACCGATTTGTAAAAAAAAATAAACACGTAGTTTAATTTCCATTGAAATAAAATACATTATAATAGGATTCCATCATTTTCAACTTTCAACCGAACCGAATGGAACCGAACCAATTTTCAACCGAATTGAATAAAACCGAACCAACCGATTTCACCCAAACCAAAAGCTACCCAAAATAAAGGAAATATATTAAAATAAATAAATATAACATGTGAAATGTCGCACAACTCACTAAAGAGTCAAGGGTTAACTACTGTAATAGTCACTTATGTTTTCCCCCAGTACAGAGTTGGTCACCGATTTTGAAAAACGACCAGTAAGGTCACTTACGTTTTCGGGCGTAAACTTTTGGTCACTCAGTTGTTTGTTGCCGTTAAACACTGACGGATTGCGGACCTGGCAACGAAAAAATGAGGGTAAATTATTGCAATGGCCATTAAAGTTTATCTCATGTACATTTTTGCTCCCCAATTCAAAAAAATAAACATTATAGTCACTAAAAAATGTTTTTTTTTATAGTTTCACCCTTAAATTTTTAAAAATTCATTTTTTCAACCCTAAAACTTTACAATCAATTAGTACAATAATATTATAAATGCTTAGATGAAAAATAGGTGCCCAAACAGGATATATTCCCTCGGTTGTTTTCGATAGTGGTGAATCGTTTAGCTTTGGTCACTGACCTTTCCGATGGGGGCAGCTTTCAGCATGACCGCTGGGAGAGTTTCTTTCGTCGAGGATTGCGTTCGTTTGAGCTTCGACAACTTCGGGAGCTCATTTCACTCTTGGGTTATGTGAGGTTGCGGCATGGTGCAGTTGATATGTTAGTCTGGACACCTGATACGCATGGGACCTTTTCAGTAAAGACTCTATCATGTCTGCTTATGTTGGACATTGGGAGGGAGCGAGTTTGGTGAATGCTTTGCGTGGAAAGTTCTTGTACTTCCCAAGGTTTAGGCGTTTTTGTGGTTCACATGGCTGCGCCGTTTACCAACCATTGATTTTTTGAAGCTTCGTGGCATCATGTTGGATGAGCAGCAAGGTTTGTGTGTTTGGTGTCGCGAGAGGGAGGAGGAGATTGATCACTTGTTTTTCCTATGCCGGTTTGCCCAAGGAATTTGGGATTTGATTAGACGTTTGTGGGGGGGTATGTTTGCTGATGCCGAGGACCTTTTCAGACTTTTTTATCCCGGGATTTCATTGTTCATTCACGGGCACTTTAAGGCTTCTGTAGGTGTCGAGCATTGCAACATTGTTGTGGTCCCTATGGCTTGCGCGAAATAAGTGTGTTTTTAACGGTAAAATTCTACTGGCTTCGTAGATTTGCTTCTTGGTTAAATTGCGCTCGTTTTACTGGGTGAAGACGTTAAAAGCGGGGCTGTCTGTTAGTGAGTCTTTATGGTGGGATTGCCCGAGCTCGTTCAATGAGTTTGTAGTTTCTTAGCCATGTCGTGTGGGGGTGAGTTGGGAGCCTCCAATTGGGGACACGCTGGAGTTTTCGGTTGATGGTTCCGCTCGTGGTAAGCCAGGGCCTGCGGGTTTTGCGGGTGTGTTGCGTGATGCACAGGGTCGAATTCTAGCTCTCTTCTCGGGTCCTCTTGGTTCCCTTGATTCCAATGTAGCGGAGTTACGGGCAATCGCTTTTGCGTTGGATTCTTTTGCAGCTTCTAAATGAGCATCCCGTCCCCTCGTGGTGGAGTCGGATTCCAAAATTGCTCTAGGTTGGGTACTGCATTTAGAACGACGACCTTGGCTTTTGTGGGAGGTTTTCGGATTGATCGATCAAGCATGCCTCACTTTGGGGTCTCTATGCTTTAACCACATTTTCCGTGAAGCGAATGGGCTAGCTGATGCGCTAGCAAAGGAAGGGGTGACGCGGGCATCTTTATTTCAGGCCTCTGTATGATTGTTTCGTTTGTGAGGGGCGTTGTGTTCCATTGTTGCTTCTTTCACATTTAGTCCACGTGTCGTACTCTTTTCCTCCGTTAGGCTTAGTTAGGTTTTTAATGAGGCGCACGTGTGACTCGAGTTGTATATTTTCCCATTAATATACAGCTTTTTGCCGATAAAAAAATTTAAAATATATATTTTTTAAAATATTACTTCTTAAAATAATTTAGGTGTTTAAAGTTTTTTTTGTAAAAATAGGTGCCCAAATTTACCATAATTACAATATTAGGTGCCCGATTGTTAAATGAGTGTTAGAAAAATTGTCAACCAATCGGTACTTGACACGTGGCATTAATTTTATTATTTTTTTAATGGAAAATACTTAGAACTTTCAAACTATTATAAAATCTCAAAATTTGACAAGCTTCACAAAATAGTCTCTAAATCCCTAAAAATTCTCAAACTTCCGTCGTCGATTGTCGCTGCTTTCGCCGCCAGTTGTCGTTGCTGTCCACACCCACGTGGTCACCGGATCAAGGCGGTCATTTTTCCCAACACAGTGTCGTTAGAAATGCCCAACAGCGTGCAACCAAACGTCAAACACGAAATCGACGTTCGCGTTTGACGTTCGGTTGCACACCGTTGGGCGTTTCTGTGGACGCCATGTTAGAGAAAATTGTCGCCTTGGCCCAGCGACCAAGTGGGTGCGGTCAGCGACGACAACTAGCGGCGGAAGCGGCGGTAGTCGACGACGAAAGTTTGGAAATTTTTAGGGATTTAAGGATTCTTTTGTGAAGCTTGTAAAATTTTGAGATTTTATAATATTTTGAAAATTCTGAGTATTTTCCATTAAAAAAATTTTAAAAATAAAATTAATGACACGTGTAACCCCCTCGTCCCGGTCTGGACGACTGACCGGTCATAGTAGGTTACACGGGGAAAATCGAAGTGAAACCCGTTAAGGCTCCCCTTCGATTAGCAACCCTATAAAATTTTTCTTTAATTATCTTGTGTAGATGAATCATTTAATCCTATGTGAGAAACGACAGCGGAAAAACAAGGACAAGACTATGCAGATGGAACGTAAGTTAATTTAAATTTACCAAGTGTCAATTTAGTCTGATTTCTTGCATACGTGACCAAACCATACATAAACGATACGGACAAGATTCACAGGAAAGCTTACAACAAATAGAACCCAAGCCCAACACTTGAGAACCTTTAAAGATGCCAAAAGCCCAATTTTCAGGCCGGTGTTTCGAAACAGACTTGCCTGTTTCGATACACGGGCCCCAGCTTTAAAACCCAGACCAGCCGTACCGATACGGTCCACCTCGTTTCGGTACAGGGGTCCATTTCGTCTAAGCATTCCGAAACTCATTCAGGAACATGCCTTTACAGTAGCAAACCGTTTCGGTACGCGTATCGGAATTGGGGCTCACAGTGTCAAATCGTATCGAAACATGTTCCGATACAAGTATCCATGGAGCTGTACCTATTCCAAAACCACCTCACGCGTTTCGAAACGCCTGCAATCTGTAAGACTCTAAAAACAGTTTTAAGCAGCTCCAAATGTTCCCCAAACATCCCAAAACCACGAGAAACCAGAAACATCATGCATACACAAACTCTAGAAGCATTTCACCCTACTTCAAGCATGTTCAAACACTTATCATACATTCAAGGCCAAACCATTCGAAAGAACATACATCCATGGTTAATCATTTAAAGAAACAAGCATTCACCAAGAACATTGCATAACAAGGTTTACATGCCTTTAAACGAAACACATAAGCATTCATGGGATATAGCTATAAGCCTTCTAAACACAAAACATTTAGGGAACAACATAAACATGGTTTACAAATCCACATCAAGGCATTAGCAACAAAAACCAACACATAGGAGTCTATCAACGCTCATACAAAACACGTAGCATCCCCATTGTTAAACTACCACATTATTCACTAAACCATACTTGAGCAACTACGACAAGCTTGGATGCCCTTTCCTTGTTCCTTGCTAACTCCACGCTAATGATCTGCATTGTCGAAAACGAGAGCGTAAGCTAGAAGCTTAGGGAGGGAGCTCTAAAACAAAACAACGACAATGCAGGGTTCAAAAAATAACATCCTTAAGACATTTTACAAGCATACATATGCACCAACATAGCTAAACATCACAAGAATATATGAACATGGCATCTTACCTCATGTTATGCTCAACAAGATATAACAATTATCTTAACAACAACCACACATGAACAAGTATATTGGCAACTATTAGTTTACTCAGATATACGGATAACTTCCGTTGGGATTTTCACCCCTAACGTACTCGACAACACATTACCCTCCGGTGGGATTACACTCATCATGTAACCCCCTCGTCCCGGTCCGGATGCTTGACCGATCCGAGTGGGCTACACGGGGATAACCGAGGCGAAACCCGTTAAGGCTCCACTTCGGTTACCGACCCAAGAAAAACTTTTTCATTTAATATTATCTTATCTAGATGTATTGTTATATCCTATGTGAAAAAGGCAACAGCGGAAGAAAACAAGCGAGGCGAAACAACGAACACACAATTAAAACAGCCCATTTGAACTATTATAGCAGACTGTATCGATACACTAAGAGAGGGTATCGATACGCCTTGACTAGGTCATCAATAGCCCAAGATCAAACCTAGGAGACCGTATCGGTACACAGGTTGACCGTACCGATACGCCCTGACTAGTCAACTTCTCACGGTCAACGATACAAGACCGTACCGATACACCCTAGACCCATACCGATACGCCAAAATCTCATCAAAATCTCAGATTTCCATATAGGCTTTGGCGTATCGATACACCCTCGCGTATCGGTATGCTAGGCCAAACTTGAGTACCAAAGTGTAGGACCGTATCGATACAGCCCTTGGGCGTACCGATATGCCCTGCACTGCAATACTCAAATTTGCAGCCTAAGACTCCAAAACACAACTTTAGATGCAATTCGAGACTTCCCTAGCCACACGCAAGCATACATATAACAATTAACAACCAAGATTTCAACATATGAGGCATCCAAAACGAACAAGGATTATTCATTCAAAGGATTCATGCATTTACCAAAAGAAGACATATATTGCACTTAAAAGGTCCATGCCTTAGACAATCGTACATAAAGCATTCATGAAGGGACACAAAGCCAAAACACTAGGCAAGCAACCTCAAACATATCATCCACAGACAAGGAGTTTAAACATGCTCCTAAAACCAAACATCAACATACATCAAAAGCTCAAATCAACAACACCTATCTCATTGCTTGTCTATTACACCTTAAAACTTAAAAGTCTATACTTGAAAGCTAAGATAGCACCACAATGAACACTTGGAGGTCCTCTCCTTGCACAAGCAACCCACGAACTACGGATATGCATTGTCGAACAAAAGAGAGCGTAAGCATAAAGCTTAGTGAGGGTAAGCTCGTAAAACAAACCTCGACAATGCAGGGACCAAGCACGAGAAACACCCATGGTAGAATGCATGATCTTACCTTTGATCCAATTGAGCCAAAATACACATGATGCATGAACATATATTCAA
Source organism: Hibiscus tridactylites (assembly GCA_958450335.1). Lineage (NCBI taxonomy): Eukaryota > Viridiplantae > Streptophyta > Magnoliopsida > Malvales > Malvaceae > Hibiscus > Hibiscus tridactylites. The sequence continues at coordinate 31,302,343 of OY288280.1, read as the reverse complement.
CATTATGCCATGCTCAACAAGTCACAAGCTCAACACATGTAAATACATATATCAATGTATTAACAAACACATATATCAATCCATATTGGCCACACATATCAATTCATATTGGCACCTAGCTATGACTCGAATACGCGGATAACCGTTGGATCTCACATCCAACTCAACCATTACCTTACGCTAGGATTACACTCATCACCGTTCACGCGGAGGGGATTCCACTCATCCTCACGCCCCGTCGATGGGATTACACTCATCACCGACTAACATATATAAGAAGAATTTTCGTGCGAACCCGTACTCCATCTTGATGACTACCATCACCAAGACCACGCGCGCATTTGACTCACGTGTGCACACTAAACATCCTAATGATCGATCATTGTACCCAAGCATACTAGTGCCAATACTAAACACAATTCACAACATCATTTCATATCAACTTCCGTGTTTAGCACAATCCTTATGCATATCACAATGCATCAATACCATTCCTCAACATACATGTATAACACATTATACATAACCATCATAACATAAGTAAACATGAGGCATAAACAACAATTTGAGTTCAACCAAAGTCTATAACTAAAGCTTGGGATTAGACTACCAATCTAATCCCAACTCTAGGTGGGTCTACCAAGCCCAACCTAGTCCACATGCTTGAACCAACACTCGAAAATCATTTAAAAACATTTAACCACTCACCGACTATTCCAAGCTCAACTCTCTAGCTGATCAAGCTTCCAAGGATTCTGGATTTGTTCCCGAGGCTTCACCAACACAAATTATTGCTTCTAATCAACTGAACACAATCGAAACAACCTCAAATCAGTTCACAAATCAATGTAGCAAACCCGGAACACTAATCAAGCATAAAACACAAGATTTCAAGCTAAGAACAACTCCCAAAACCTCAAACCCGAGCAGCCCTTTAGCACAGTCCAAAACTCTTGATTTCAACCTTTTTTAACACACTTAAATGCTCCCAAAACAACCCCTTACTATCATACTAGCATCAGCCCTCAATTTCCAACACATAGCAACCCCAAAACAAACCTTTAAACCCTCCTAAAACCCCACATAAACCCAAATCCGAGAATCTTCATAAAACCTTTTAAAATTCAAATATGTTGGACCTTATGGGTTATAAACAACTTATCTAACATTAAATAATCAAAAGCTTTTGTTAAAGACAATAAAGCTTCAACCTTTGACAAAATATTTTAAAAACCCAAAATACAAAATACATGGTTTTAATGAAAACTAATGGTACCAAATGAAGAGGAAGGTAAGGCCAAGTCAAAAACGTGATTACCTTTCAAAAATCACCAACAAAGAGCATGGGATGTGATGGAATAGTAATTTGGAGAAGAGAGAGCTCTCTTGTCGCGAGAAATAAAAATGGGGGAGTGAGGAAGATGATGACAAAAAGGCTATTTTAACAAATAGGTGTTTTAATTTGAAAGTCCACATAATTACACTTTTGCCATTAATGAGGATAGCTATCTCAATTTCCAAATTCCATGGAATTGAGCTTTAAAATCAAAACATGTCCAACATAAATTATTTTTTTTGAAAACCCGAGGCCCAAAATAAAATTTTATTATTTTAATTATAAAACGGAGACTCGAAACATTATCTTAATATTATTTTCACCCGACCCCCAAACCCGGGTGTTACAACTCTCCCCCACATAAGAAATTTCGTCCCCGAAATTACCTGACGGAAACAAGTACGGAAACTGCTCAAGCATATCAGCTTTCCTCTCACACGTGGCCTCTTCCACACCTCTATGTCTCTACAACACTTTGACCAACTCTATGGTCTTGCCACGCAATACCTTGCTATCAGAAGCAAGTATCTCAACAGGTTCTTCATTGTAAGACAAATCCGGATTCAACTCTATCTCCTCAACGGGCATAACATGAGACGAATCCGATCTATATCTCCTAAGCATCGACACATGAAAAACATCATGGATCTTCTCTAATTCTGAAGGCAATCTCAAACGGCAAGCTACTTGCCCAACCCGCTCAACTATCTCATACAGACCAATAAACCTCAGACTCAACTTGCCTTTTCGGCCAAATCTCATTACCTTCTTCCATGGAGATACTTTCAGAAACACCTTCTCACCCACTAAGAACTCAATCTCTTTTCTCTTCAAATCTGCGTAAGATTTTTGACAATCGGAAGCTGCTTTCAAGTAGTCACAAATCAACTTCACTTTTTCTGTAGTCCTCTTAAGCAAGTCTGGTATAGGTAACAATTTCTTACTCGTTTCAACCCAACAGATTGGAGTCCTACATCGTCTACCATACAAAGCCTCACAAGGAGCCATTTGTATACTATCCTGGTAACTATTGTTGTAAGAAAACTCAACTAAGGGCAAATGCTTCTCCCAAGAACCCTGGAAGTCAATCACACAACAACGAAGCATATCCTCTAAAATCTGTATCACTCGCTCTAATTGCCCATCTGACTGTGGATGATAAGAACTACTGAAATGCAAACGGCTACCTAGGGCACTATGCAAACAACTCCAGAACCTCGAAGTGAATCTCGGATCTCTGTCTGATACAATCGACTTCGGAACCCCATGAAGTCTCACAATCTCGCGAATATACAAATTCGCCAACTTGTCTAAAGAATCTGTAGTGTTCACTGCTAATAAGTGAGCACACTTAGTAAATCTATCAACAATCACCCAAACAGAATTCTTCTTCGAAGGAGACAACGGTAACCCCGACACAAAGTCCATAGTGATTCTCTCCCAATTCCATTCCGGAATCTTCAAAGGTTGTAACAAACCTGAAAGAACCTGATGTTCTGCCTTCACTCTCTAACAAACCATACAACGGCTCACATACTCGGCTACATCTTTCTTCAAACCAACCCAGAAATAATCATTCTTCAAATCTTGGTACATCTTAGTACTTCCCGGATGCATAGAGAAAGGACTCGAATGTGCTTCGCTCAGAATCATACGTCTCAACTCAACATCTTCAGGTACAACAACTCGGTCTCTGAAACACAACACATTCTCACCACTTAAACTATACTCAGTCGGTCTACCTTCGGCTATGTCCTGAACATGTGGAACTAAAGACACATCTTGCAAATGTTTCTCTGTAATCATCTGAATCAAAGAAGGCTTCACTTGCAACTCGGTGATCAAACCACCATCCCCGGATACACTCAACTTAGCAAACATAGCTCGCAACTCAACTGAAACTTTTCTGCTCAATGCATCGGCTACTACATTTGCCTTACCCGGATGGTACTCAATAGTCAAATCATAGTCTTTCAACAGCTCAAGCCATCTTCTTTGTCTCAAGTTCAACTCTCTCTGAGTCATCAAATACTTCAAGCTCTTATGATCGGTGTAAACTATGCACTTCTCACCATACAAGTAATGACGCCAAATCTTCAATGCAAACACAACCGCGGCCAACTCAATATCGTGAGTAGGGTAGTTCTTCTCATGCACTTTCAACTGTCTCGAAGCATAAGCAACAACTCTTCTTTCTTGCATCAAAACACAACCTAAACCTATGTAGGAAGCATCACTATAGATCACAAATTCTTTACCTGAAACCGGTTGCACTAACACTGGAGCATTCGTCAAAGCTTCTTTTAATTTCTCAAAAGCCTTCTATCTCGCATCTGACCACTCAAACTTCACTCCCTTTTGCAACAGTTTAGTCAACGGAGCAGCTACTCTAGAGAAAACATCAACATATCTCCTATAGTAACCGGCTAATCCTAGGAAACTCCTAATCTCAGTCACCGACTTAGGTTGTTTCCACTCAACAATAGCCTCAATCTTCGTCGGATCAACACAGATACCTTAGCTGACACTACATGGCCAAGAAACACAACCTCTCGAATCCATAACTCACATTTACTAAGCTTAGCATACAACTGATTACTCATCAACCTCTGTAAAACAAATCTCAAGTGCTCATCATGCTCTTATTCTGATCTCGAGTACACAAGGATGTCATCTATGAAAACAACTACAAACCGGTCTAGATAGTCTCTGAAAACTCTGTTCATCATATCCATGAATGATGCAGGTGCATTCGTGAGCCCAAACGGCATCACAAGGAACTCATAGTGACCATATCTAGTCCTAAAAGTTGTCTTCGGAACATCACACTCTTTCACTTTCAATTGATAGTACCCTGATCTCAAATCTATCTTCAAGAACACTGAAGCACCCCTCAACTGATGAAACATATCATCTATTTGAGGCAACGAATACTTGTTCTTCACGGTCAACTGATTCAACTGCCTGTAGTCAATACACATTCTCATGTTGCCATCTTTCTTCTTTACAAACAACACATGAGCACCCCAAGGCGAACTACTAGGCCTAATGAAACCACGGTCTAATAACTCCTGAAGCTGACTCTTCAATTCTTTCAACTCTTTCGGAGCCATACGATACGGAGCAATAGAAACTAGAGTAGACCCTGAAACAGTCTCAATCACAAACTCTACATCTCTGTCAGGAGGCAAACCTGGTAACTCTTCTAGAAACACATCCAGAAAATCACAACCCCAAAGCCCTCTACAATTTCAAACCATGAACCAACCCAAAGATCCTTATTTTCGTACTCTCTCACAACCCAGCAGAAATCTATCAATTCCAACACCTAAACCAACATTAAACATTTTCAAAACAACTTTCTAGTATCACTATATCACCAGCCCAACTCCCCTTCACAAAACCACTCCAAAAACTCAAGTTTTGACCCTTTTAAAATACCCACAAAAACCCATTTCGGGATTTTTGATAAAACCCCACCATTTTGAGTTATAAAGTACTTAAGGGCAAGATTGAAACATATATTAACTCTACAAATCAAAAGCAAATCGAAAAGCCATTAAAGCTCCAACCTTTTTCTCAAACTTTGAAAATTTGAAGAACTATAAAGAAGGTGTTTTTGAAAATCTAAAACCATGGAAATGTTCAGAATAAAGAGGAGAAGTAAAAAATGTAATTACCTTGTTGAAAGCACTTGAGATAGTGGAGGGAATTGATGGAATAGTAACTAAGGGTTTGGGGAGGTTTTTGACGTGAAATAGAGTTTGAAGGAAGAAGATGATGAAAAGTATTTCAAAAGTCTCCTTTTTCTCATCTCATTTCTTTTTACTTTAAAAATTACCAATTTGCCATTAATGAAATCCAACCCCTTTTTAATTCTAATGCAAAGTCCATTTTAATTAAAACGAATCCAATGACTCGAACCTGATTCACACTCACAACTCCCAACCCCTAAACCCGGGTGTTACACCACGTGTCAAGAACCGATTGGTTGACAATTTTTTAACACCCATTTAACAACCGGGCACCTAAAATTGTACCTATAGAAACTTTGGTCACCAATTTTTACCAAAAAATACTTTAGACACCTAAATTATTTTAAAAACTAATATTTTTTAAAATATTTTAAATTTAATAATAATAAAATTAATAAAAATGACATGTTATAATAATAAAAATAATTCAGTGAAAAAAAAGGAGCAATTTGAAAGTTTAGTTATTAAATATGAGCAATTTGGGCACCTAAGTTTATAAATGGTATACTTTGGGCACCTATTTTTCATCTAAGCATTTACAACATTATTGTACTAATTGATTGTAAAGTTTTAGGGTTGAAAAAATGAATTTTTAAAAATTTAAGGCTGAAATTATAAAGAAATATTTTTATTAGTGACTATAATGTTTATTTTTTAAATTGGGGAGCAAAAATGTACATGAGATAAACTTTAATGGTCATTTTAGTAATTTACCCTTACTTTTCGTTGCCAGGTCAGCAATCCGTTAGTGTTTAGCGGCAACAAACGACTGGGTGACCAAAAGTTTACGTCTCGAAAACGTAAGTGACCTTACTGGTCATTTTTCAAAAAATGTGACCAACTCTATACTGTGGGAAAACATAAGTGACTATTCCAGTAGTTAACCCAAAAGTCAAATATACATGCTATAAAAAGTCATATATAGGGTGGAAAAACCTAACTCAGCCTAAAATCCCGACTAAAACTAATCGATCTCCTATTAACTCGATATTTCGTCGATCCGAAATCAACCGATCCGAAAATAACCGAACCAAAAATCAGCCGCCCCAACGCATTGACCCGATACCCGAATCGAAATCACCATAGACCAGAACTAAAACCAAATCAGACCCGAACTGAACATAAACCGAATGCAGTCATATCCGAAATAACCCGAACCGAACCCGAACTAAATGACTCGTTTGCCACCTCTACTTAATTATAGGGATATTTTCTCAGATATTGTGTTGTTAATTTTTATTTTGTGACGTGGGATATTTTTATGATCCATGAATACTTTTACAGTAAAAATAGAAGTCGAGTTGCTTTTACCGCGACTTTTGAAATTCAACGGAAAAATAGAAGGATTTTTTTAATTTACACAACTACCACCAGCCAGCTCGACAAATTTGTGGGAATAATCTAAATGGAAAGTAATATTTGGAATATAGGGGATGTTATGGGCTATATGGAGATATAGGCCATTTCATACAGTGCATTGGAAAGACGCCACTTGCAGGTGGTGTTCTCCTTTTTTTATAATTATTTTAACTTAAAGTGTTCATGTGCATGATAGATTTAAAAGAAAAAATATTAAAAATGAAGGACGCTACTTGCAGGTGGCGTCTTCCCCTAAACACTATAGAAAATTGTCTATATCCCAAAATATCTCCATCCCTTATATTCTAAATATTCTTTCCATTATGATTATCACCCAAATTTGCCTGTCAGCCCTATGCATGGAATGGTGAAGTCGTAGTGAAAATAGGTCGACTTCTACTTTTATTGTATAATCATCCATGAATCGTGAAATAGTAAAATAAAGTACCAACATCACAAAATAAAAATTGATCGCAATATTTGGGTGAAATACTTATTAATTATATGTTTGATAACAAATAAATTTCTCTTTTTTAAAAATAATAATTTAATCACTTAATTATAATTTTATGTTAATTTTATTAAAATTGAAACATGACACGGTAAATTTATTTAATTTACAACTAATTCAATTATAAGTTTGATAACAAACAAATCAAACATGAATGGTGTAATGGTCTATATAAACCTCTTTGATATTTTTTTTCTATTTCCCTAACCCTAACCCTATCTCCCTCAATAGCAACAATCAAAGTAAATTGTTAACTCAGACATGTTTCTTCCATTCTAATGGCTTAATTGATTTAATTTCCTAGTAAAAAGGCTTAATTGAGTGCAAAAGAAATTTAAAGGCTTAATTGATTTAGTTTCCTAGTACAAAGGCTTAATTGGGTGCAAAAAAAATTTAAAGGTTTAATTGATTTTATTTCAAAAGTTCAATGTCTTATTGAACCTTTAAGCCAATAAAATAAATTCAATAAATATTTTTCTGACATGGCATTATGCCTCATCATCAATTAAGCGCACTAGGTAATGCCACGTCAGTATCTTAGCCCACATAGATTTGTTACCTAAGCAAGAAGCGTCGACCATTAGTCAAATAATGGTTTCTATCTAAAAATGAGTTATTTTAACTAAAAATAAAACATTGAGAACTAAAGTATTCTAAAAATATGGGTCAAAACGACAAATCTGTGAAACCATAGAGGGCATATTTAGGCATTATGTAGATTAAAAATAAAAATAAAAATTGTTTGTTTTCTGTTGTCGTTGCCGTAGTTATAAGTATGGGATCTTTAATCACAGCTAACATGATACTAATTTTGATCCTTGAGATCTCTCGCAAATTACCAGTAATAAAAATTATTGGCAAGGTTTCTTAATGTTAAAGCCTATTATTATTATTAAACATTTGGGTTTCTATCTGAAAAGGAGAAACACGACACAATAAATTTATTTACTTTACATCTAATTCAATTATAAGTTTGATAACAAACAAATAATTTTTCTCTAAAAGTAATAATTTAATCACACAATTCTTCTCTTATTTGGCTCTGAGATCGAGCCAAATTGGTCGTATGTGGAATGAGAACAAGAGGGAGGATTGGCGTGTCATGAGCACGGAAAGTTTGATGGCGGATGAAGATGTAAGCTTTGTCCATCGTGAAAGGGAAAGTCAGCGAATTCTGGATGTTTTGCCGAGTGATGCTGTGGTGGATGTTTTTCCAAACAATGTGGGAGTACCATGTGTTGAACTAGTTGCCGAAGAACTAGTAGTTGATGGATTGAGCCCACGTGATGATGGGTCAAGGATAGAAATTCCTAGGGCTGATAAGGCTCAACCAATTGAATACAATGGAGAGTTTAGAAGGTTACGGCAGGTTTCGGAAATCAAATTGAGTTTTTTATCGCCTGGTGAGCAAGGTGAGTCTGAAGCGAAGCTGGTAAAAAATGTACAACGATACGTCACAATGGTCGCTTCGTTAAACAGAACCCTAATCCTAACGGGGGAAATATGACAGCAAAAGACAACCAGACAACATACGAACAAAAAACCAACACCCACCTGATAGCATTAACATGCATAAAATAGAGAAACGCGTGACACCCCCTCTTTAGCCAATACATCGGCTAGACCATTCGCCTCCCGGAAAATATGCGAAAAGCACATCGAATGCAAACAACTACAAGCACTGTCTATCTCATGAAACACCTCCCAATAGCGTCACGGCCGCTTGTCCACGTGTAGAACCCAACTAACTGCGACCGTGGAATCCGACTCCACAACCAATGGATACGATGACCAAGCCAACTGCCGAAAGAAAGTTAAAGAAAAGGCAACTGCCCGCAACTCAGCCTCATTAGACTCGAGACAACCAAGCGGGCCAGAAAACAAAGCCACAATCATGCCTTGATCATCACGCAGCACACACCCGAAACCTGCTGGACCCGGCTTACCACGTGCAGACCTGTCGAGTGAAAACTTCAACGTCCCTGCCATCGGTGGTTCCCAAAAAATTCCGATGCGTATCGGCCGCGTAACAGAAGGTTCAGTATATAGGCTTGGGAAACCCCACCATAACGCCTCTCGGATGAGGAGGTCATCCCGTAAAGTCCGCATCCAATAGTACAATCGCAATTTAATTAAGAAGTAAACCTCCGCTATCGGTATCAACTTCTTATTAAAAACCATCTCGTTTCGCGCGAGCCAAACTGACCAAAACAAGCTGCCACGCACGAAACCCACAAGCAGCGAAGAACACCCGAAAAGGAGCAATGGAAATCCGATAAGAAAAAATCCGACAAATTCTTCGGAGCATTTTTTCTGTTGGTACTTGACGACATCTTTTAGCATGGGATTTGCATCCGAGGGGGATTATTGTTGAGCTCATGTATTCATGTTTTTATCGAGAAACGAATTGCTTGGATGACTCTTTGGCAAGGTGTGGTGTTGATTGTACATCTTGGTTTTGCATGCTAGCGTGAATGTTTTGTGTTTTGGTTTCCTGCTTTAATTTTTTCGTGTTTGTTCGGTTGTTTTTAGCGTTTGTTCTTTATCTCATACACCTCTGTACTATTTTCCTCCATTTAAGTGTAGGGAGGTTTTTAATGAGGCCATGGAGTGTGATGGCACTGTATGATACTTATTAATAAAATCATACTCTTTTACCGATCAAAAAAATAATATAATCACACAATTATAATATAGTAACATTTTATTTCGGCTTCAAATTTAGATAACCTCACACATCTTCATATTATGTTACAAGCTTGAATCGTTTCCCTTAAGAGTAATATATCATCTTCTACTCACTGGAACCACTTAACATATTCTTTAATCTTTGAATTTAAGATTAAAATAAAATGCAACCCAATGATGTATAGTCTAAAATTAATCTAATAATAATTTTAATCCTCAAACTTTTCAATTTTTTTATTAATTTAAACTAACAAAGTAAAACATACATGCTAACACAGAGGAGACGAGGTTATGGCGATGCAATAATTTGTGGGAACACAGGATGGACCACGTTGAAGCCTCCCATGACGAGGTTGGGTCGAAGGGGTTGCCGGATTTGATTAAGACACATGAAGGTGGTGGTGTGGCGGGTCTAATGGAGGAGCAAATCTCCGGGAGGGTGACGGGCGAGTCTGGGAAGAGTCCTACAGTAGCTAACCAACTCGAGGTAGTTCAATCACAATCGAATTCTGTGGATTTGGACGCAAACAACGTGGAGATGGTTGAACCAATCTCAACTACTGTGGCATTGGAGGATAATTCAGTTTCAAATATTGAGAGGATAATAGATAAGATATGAGAGAAATTTTCTATTTCAGACAATGCAAACCATAGTTCTCTACTTTGGATTAACAGTAGAAAAACAAAGTCAATAAACCTTCTCTCAGGAGTGATTTCGACGCAAAAAGCTGGTAGGGACAGACCGCGAAAATAGGTGCTACGCCAGCAAGTTTCGACGCAGGTTGTGAATGCTTCACTCTCGGATCCGGATTTTCAGAATCGCCAGCAATTATTATCTAAGGAAATAGAGGCGACAGTGGCATTGGGCAGTATCGTGGGAGTAAGAACCGTGGGGTATGAAGCAGACATTATAAAGGATCTCAAATGGGTTTTTTCCGAGGAAAGGCGAAGTCAGTAAGGATGCGTGTGGTTTCATGGAATGTCAGGGGGTTAGGCTCTTCTTTGAAGCATAGGGCGGTGGGCGAAGTAGTAAAAAAACAATGTGTGGATATGGTGATGTTGCAAGAATCAAAGTTAGAGGATGTGTCGTCGCTAGTGGTTGCAAGCTTATGGGTATCGGATGGATATGAATATATTTTTTCACCTTCGATAGGTGCTTCAGGGGGTTTGATTACGATATGGGAAGGTTCACGTTTCAACGTTGTTTCACTGGAGGTGGATTGGAATTTTCTCTTTATAAGGGGGAAGTGGTGCGCGGAGGAGTTGCAGTGCTGTATGTTGAACGTGTATGCTCTATGCGATGTGGTGGCACGAAAACAGTTGTGGCACGAAAACAGTTGTGGCAACAGTTAGGAGAGTTAATTCTGGACATCCCAGGACCGTGGTGTATCGCATGTGACTTTAACTCAATACGCTGGTTATCGGAACGTGCAGGGTGCGGCTCGGTGGCGACAGGTATGAAAGATTTCTCTGATTTCATTGACAATGCTGGGCTTGTGGATTTGCCGTTGAAAGAGAAGCAATATACTTGGTTTGGGAGGGGATTTAGGTGGAGTCGTATAGATAGATTTTTGTTATCGTCTGCATGGGTAGATGTTTTTGCAAACATTGGTCAGCATTATTTGCCTAGAAGGGTATCGGATCATACACCGTTATTGTTGCTATGCGATGATTAGGATTGGGGGCCTCGACCATTTCGCTTTATTAATTGCTGGTTGGAAGATAAGAAACATGTCCATGAAATGTCTGAAGAGTGGTGTCGGTTGTCGGAACATGCGGTTGGAACTGAAAATATAATGGTTAAGCTTAGATCTATGAAGAAGTTTTTGCGTAGCTAGAACCGTACTGATTTTGGTGATATTGAGCTGGAAATTCAGTCGATTCAAGCAAAGATGGAGGGTAAAGATGCTGCGGGAATGGAGGGGGATCAATGAGAGTCCGAAGTAGAACTGATAGAGTGGAAAAGGGAGTGGATGCAATGGTTATGGCAGGCAATCATGTGTAAGGAAACCCTTTGGAGACAAAAATCAAGGGCGAACTGGTTGCATTAGGGGATCGCAATACAGTGTTCTTTCATCGTGCGGAAAAACTTAGAGCTATGCAGAACTCAATTACGGGGCTGTTGATCAATGGCCGTTGAGAAACGGATGTACATCGGTTACGTAATTACATTGTGGCGGCTTTTTCTACACATTTTGAGGCCGTTAAACGGCTACGTGTTTGGAGCATTGTGGGAGAGTTTTGTCAGGTTGATAGAACAGCAAATGAAGCTTTGGTGGCGCCGTTTAGTAAAGAGGAGGTTTGGGAGGTGATACGCGGGTGTGATGGCTCGAAATCGCCGGGACCGAATGGTTATAACATGGCTTTTTTCAAAACATGTTGAAGTATAGTCCAAAGAGATGTGCTACGTTATCTAGGAGAGTTTCATGCAGCGGGTAAGTTGCCTCCAGGAGTGAACTGCACTTTTTTAGTACTGATTCCGAAGATTGATTCACCAAAGGCTCTCAGTGACTATCGCCCGATAAGCCTTGTGATTTCTGTTTATAAAATTCTTGCGAAGTTGCTCGCTAAGAGATTGCAGGCGGTGTTGGGTTCGCTGATACGCCTACGTGCGTTTCGATACCCCTTATTTATTGCACACAACGGCTCTTTCTTTTCTGAGACAGGTATCGATACGACTCCCCGAGTACCGATACGGGTAGCTACAGAAGTGCATTTATGGTGGTAAGAGAGGGTTCCAACGGCTCTATTCAAGTTCCCAACCACCCAAACGGCTAGAATTAATAAAGGAGCTGGTATAAATTGAAGTCCTTTGAAGGTCAGCAACAACTATTCAACCTACAAGCATCATCAAAGCAAAAATCCAAACCCTTGTGCTATTCAAAGTCAAATTCTTGTACCCAACTCTAGTGTTGTTCAATTGTCATTTTGTATTGTGAGTTTGGGGTGATTGAAATTGTAATTGGGTAGACATTTATCCTTTGAGAGGAATCATTTGAGTTTACCACAACTTCTCTTTGTAATTTGAGTGGATTAAGCTTTGGGTAGAAAGCTTAATCGAATTTGTAAGGTTACCTCCTCATCCAAGGAAAAGGGAAGAATTCAAGTAGTGAATTGGTTGAAAATCCTTAGTGGGAACTAAGGTAGTGGATGTAGAGTTCATTTGGAGAACTTGAATCACTCTAACTACTTGTGTCAATTTTTATTTTTCACTCATTCTTCCCACCAAAATTTTTATTGCCAATTCACCCCCCTCTTGGCCATTTGCAATTGTTTGATCAACTCAACACATTTAAAAAATTAACGGTTAACCGTTTTTTAACGGTTAGTAATGGTTAAGTTACGAATAATAACCGCTATAACGGTTAACCAACCCTTTAAGCTAAACTTTTACGTCACAATTTTATTTCTTTTATCACTTTTTAAGAGTGCAGGTACATTTTATTTAAATAAATGTGTTCTATTTATTCCAACCGCGGTAAAATGCATGTTACGAATTCTTTTCATCAGATCAGAAAAAGTATGTACAAACAATAAAACATGGCTATACAAAATAAAATGGTATCCTTATACGGTTAGGATATAGCAACAGAGTTTGGAAATTTAGAGTATAATATATTTTTTTAAGTTTAGAATTTAAAGTTAAAACTTAAAATTTAATTTATTTGTGTTAAACTATGCATAAAATTGTGCACCGAAAAGAACAGACGAGTTTTATCCGTTTCTGATCTCATTCCAAAAATTAATCTTTTTTCAGTAGACAAACTAACATAATTTAACTCTATACACGGTTTTTAAACGGACAAACAAAGAACAAGGGGTTTCGAGAATCAAAAACACACTTACAAATAGGGGTGTTCATTGTTGGGTACCCTATTTATCTGGGCACCTCCTTTGTCGGCCCATGTCCCAACCCACTATATTCGGGTACTCGATACTTGGGTATTCGTTAAATTTGGGTACCCGGTTCATTTTTTATTTTTAATTTTTTTTTTAAAAAAAGCGCATATTAAAACACATAAAATTTAAAAATTTATAATACATAATTTAAACAAAAAAATAGTGATTTGAAGTTAGTTTTAACTTTGAAGGGTGAAATATTTAGATATATATTAAAGTTTACACCAAAAGAATATATCAAAAAGATTAATCTAGATCGTGATTTTTTCCTTCAAATATCATACTGACAAATCAAAACAAATATTTTTTAAAATTTTTAAAGTTAAAACTAAAAAGAACATAAGGGAGAAAAAATTCTAAAATAGGGGTTAATGTGATTATACCAAACGAACAAAAATCCACTACTTTTTTCTCTATACATTTACCTCATCTAGCGGCATGGATATGCTAATTAATTAATCCAAGAAGTAATTAATATTCTAGACAAGGCATGTGAGAGGAATTAGCAAAATAAATGCATTGTGTAATTGTCTATATAAGCCTCTTGGTTGCTTTTTCTCTATTTCACTAACCCTAACCCTAACCCTAACCCTCTCAAGAGCGACAATCAAAGTAAATCTTTCCCCCAAACACCATTAGATATCAAAGGAATTGTTTCTTCTTATGCCGTTTGTTGGTTGGATAAACCACGTCCTCAACCTGAACAACTGCGTAGATGAAAGTTGCTTTATTTTCAGAAGTTGATTTGTCTGCCAACGTAGTTGGGCTGGTCGCGAAGGCGGTTTGTGCTACCATTACCAGTTACCACCACATAAGGGTGGAGGAGGTTGATTGCTTTATATATTCGGGTACCCGATACTTGGGTATTCGTGAAATTCGGGTACCCGGTTCATTTTTTATTTTTTATTTTTTTAAATCGCATATTAAAACACATAAAATTTAAAAATTTATAATACATAATTTAAACAAAAAAATTAGTGATTTGAAGTTAGTTTTAACTTTGAAGGGTGAAATATT